>VWZE01001522.1:104510-134925 GCA_013396675.1 Eubucco bourcierii | reverse complement strand
GTTTTTTTGGTTTGGGGGGGGGGGGGCGTGGGTTTGGTTTGATTTTGGTTTGTTTCATTTTGGGTTTGCTGGGGTTTGTTTTGTTTTTGTTGTCTTGGGGTTTTGCTTTCCTTTTGGTATTTATGAATTGGAAAGCCTCAATTTGACTAAATCTCTCCTTTTATCACTATGAATGTACAAAAAAAAAATTTATTGTAGATAAAGAATAATTTCTAAATTAGTTTGAACACTTAGTGCAAACTGCTCTCAGCTTTGACTGAATCATAGAATCACAGAATGTCAGGGCTGGAAGAGACCTCATAAGATCATCCAGTCCAATCCACCTGCCAGAGCAGGATCACCTAGACCAGATCACACAGGAACGCATCCAGGTGGGTTTCAAAATATCTCCAGAGAGGGAGACTCCACAACTCCCCTGGGCAGCCTGTTCCAGTGTTCTGTCACCTTCACAGTGAAAAAAATTCTTCCTCATGTTTAATTGAAACTTCCTATGCCTCAACTCCCACCCACGGCCCCTTGCCTGTCATTGGGCATCACTGAGAAGAGTCTGGCTCCATTCTCTTGGCACTCAATCTTTACATATTCCTAAACACAGATAAGGTCACTTCTCAGTCTCCTCTTCCCCAAGCTAAAGAGCCCTAGCTATGTTCCATTCCCTTAATCATCTTTGTGGCTCTGTGGGGACTTCAACAGGAGAGTTTAACAGAACAGTACAAAAAGAGCAACAACCAGTAAAAACAATAATACTAGTGAAATAGTACATACAGAGAGTGACAGAAAATGCAGTACTGGCAGTGACGGCCCAGGCTGTCTTCCTAATCTAGTCAAGACCCATGCCACACCTCAGCAGCCTGCTTAAAACACCCACACCTGCCCCAGCCAGCCCTTCACTTATATAGCAGGAATCATCAATATGGTATGAAATACCCCAGTGCCTGACTAGCTGCCTATTTCAGCTGTAGCCCCTCCTAACTATTTGTGAAGGCAAGAAATTGAAATTCAAACCAAAAGTGTAACCCTTCCCTAGCCAAACCCAGGACAAACAGTCTTGAGGGCGATAACCACTGAGACAATGGTATTCTGCCTACGCAGGTGTGGCACAAGCTGATGGCTCCTACAGTATAAACATTTTCTTTGACCTTGTACACACATCACGACAGAACATCTGGTTTTTATTAGAAGACTTAAACACCACATTTGGAAGAAATAAGTTGAATATCAAAATAGTTCCTCAATAAATCTATCCCTAGAAAGAGACCTGGATGTTAAAAACATACATATTTATATTACTTTTAATTACAGTAGAGAATATTCTCCACTGTGCTGGTTTGAGGCTAATTAGAATATTTTAATGGAGAAAATTATATTATAGGCTGAGAAAGGAAAACGATGGTGATGTCTACTTCTTTCATAGGCTTGCTGAGATCTATAAGAATAGGAACTCAAAAGATAGATAACAAGGACACTGGGGCACAGCATCTCGGGCTGTCTAGCAGCTTCTGGCTTTTCTCCTCTCTGCCAGTAACCTCACTAACCACTTTTCTTCTAATCCCCCTTGCCAATCCTCCAAACTCACCTTGCGTGTAAGGCAAACCTTGGGGTAACGTATAGAGGTGGGGAGAAGGTGGAAGGGTGGTTGGGAGCCCCTCCTGGGGACTCTAATTTCTGGGAGGAGAGTTGTGTTTCTGTATTACCTTTAACTTGTATATTCCTGTATATTTTGTATATATGTGCTTGTATATTGTGCTAAGCTGTAAACAGAGCTTCATCACTTAACTTCCAGATGGCTGAGTCTAGTCTGGGTGATTTTACAAAGTGTGGGGGAGCAGGGAACTCCTGAACCATCACATCCACATATCACAAGGAGGAGAAATGCAGATCTTACTTTCCTAACATATTTATGAGCAGTGAAATTCTAGAAACATGAATTATCAGGGATGAATTGCATTACAGAGACCCTTCTGAAAATATACACACTCATACAGCTTGTACTTGTAGGTATTATGGCATGTACTACCTAGGAAATGATTTAATGATCCATTTTCATAAGATCCATACAAAGTATCAGATGTCTACCTACTTTTGCATATGGCTACACTATCAAATTTACAGATTATGCTACCGGTAGATATAGTGTAATGCAACCACTATCATATATAAATCTATTTAAATATTATTTGCTGTATCAACTTATTCCTATCACAAGCTGTCACTGCCAAGTCAATATTGTCATCTAAATTAGTCTTTCCTAGAATTATGGAATCAATCATAATACCCATAACACCCTTCAAAAGTAATGGAATATTTAATTTTCATGTTTTCTGAAAGACATTAAAGGATACTTGGATTCTGGCTCTCAGGAATCTACTTTCTTCGTATTGAACTTTACCCCTTTGTTATGAATATTCAAATTTAATATGTGGAGATGGGAAAATATCCAACTTTATTAACGCAAATTCCCGCACCAAACAAACACACACCCCAAAACAGTGTACTAGTTACAGTTTACCAAAAGTTCGAATACCCATAACGCAATTGTTTACACAAATCTTAAGGGGCAATATCCTACACGTATCCTACACATAAATCAGATCAGAGGGTGAGGCCCACCAGCAACTGCTGCTGCCAGTCACAAGATGGATTCCCCTTGCCCTCGAACAGGGCTATTGGAGGGAAAACCTGAGACTCCAATTAATTTAATAGCTAAATTTACTCACTGATCAGCCTGAGATGCTGCAGTGAGGTAATAATTGAAGAAATTGTAATCCCAAATTGTGTTCTCGGCGCAATCACAAGGCAGAGAGGGTAGCAGGACCTGAGTGTATTGCTGAAATCGAAAGCAAAAGCCCGGGAGGGAACCAGGTGTCCTCATGGAGCAGGCCGCAACACTACTGCCACAGGAGGAGGAGGAGCAGAGCCCGGAAGCAATTGAAGTCAGGCCCTCCCACAACAGACCCCCTTGAATCACTACTGGAGGCAAAATAGACTACTGACAGGAGAGAAACTTGAAACCCTGCCAATCAAACAGGGCACCAGCATTACAAACAAGTCTGGGTCTGGTTTGCCTCAGCAGGACACCCTTGAGGCTCTCTCTAAAGGTGTTTCTCAGGAAAATACTTTATCCGAAGAGCAGAAATTCAGTAAGGCCTTCTACAGTACTTTTACCAGCACATAGTCATGGGCATCCAAATCTCTCCAACACTCATTCTGTACAGTTACTGATGTATTTGCAGTTTTCCACAGCAGCTGCCAACACATAACCAGCTATTTCACAATGAAACCTATAATAACTGTTTCTTCTCCCGCAAAACTTTGTCAAAGCTGGCATCTAGATACTATGAGTGCTTTGACAAACAGCTGAGAGGGAAAACTAACCTGAGCACTACAGACATTCTTCTGTAGAAATATGTGTGCGAAGGCACCAACTGCTAAAATCTGTGGATTCTCACATATTTCAATTTTCTTTTTAAATCCTGAGCAGTGTTGGATTTGCATAATTTTGCAGTTCAAACTGTCTTTGTTAGTCTAATACCAAATTACTCTCCTCTAAGGAGAAAATTAAGTGGGTTTCATCTACATGCACTTGTAAGTATACATGTCTGTATACATACATAAAGGCATATAATTTTTAATTATATGGGGTTTTTATTTTTTGAGGTGTTCGATACCACCATGTAACTCTATAGTAATGGGAAGAAAGAGGACTAGGTCATGTCATCTGCTCATCTCTTACTACTCCTTTCTTTCTTTTCCCCAAGTAAACCAAGCCCAGCACCACCCTCTCTTTCTTCTTGCTTCAGCCCGTGCCACAAGTTCAAGCATCTGAAGAACTTTCTCTTAAACTTGTGCACTTTTTTGCCATCCAGTGCACGAAAATTGCTTTATCTCATCAAGAAAACCTAATGTAACCACAAACGTTGCTCACATAAGGAAACATCTGCTGAGAACTTCAGTTAAATAACTAAACTTATTATTACAGCTTTTCTGTGGTTTGTTAAGGTTACTGATTTTGTAGTGTCTGAAATAACCATACAGTTTGTGCACATGCATCTTCCAGGTGGAAACCTTACCCGTGGCTACATACTTTGAATAGAAGGATCTCTTAAGGCAAATAGGTACAGACAGTGTACTTTAAGCAAATGGAAACTTACTGTGTCTGGGCTACCAAATAAATACTTCTTTTGACAAGATTAGCATGGATCCAAACACAGTTGTATGCACAGTACTTATGCTTTGGTGAGAGTGCTACTAAAACTTCAGTCCCAATGAAGAAACATCTAAAGCTGGGAAGAATAAACTACAGTGAAAACTCTTAAACTGAGAAGACAACAACAACAACAACAAAGTCTCAAAAGGCTCAAGAACTGTGTTACAAGAGAGTGGGAATAGCATAAATTATGATGGCTAAGTGGCTTCCAAATTGTTTTCCAAACTCTGAACTTTGTGGGTACAGTAATGTGGTTTGCAACTGGGCAAAAAAATGTTACATTGTGTTTTCCAAATAGAATTTCAGTGAATAAGAAATGTTCTGGTTCATAAGTAGTGCTGAGGGTTGAGAAATACAAACTATACAAAACTTTTGGGAACACAGCTATTTTCTGTGCATGAATATTTCCTTTCCATATATGTTCTCTACCACTTACTCCATTCCTGTAGTGCTGGCCAAGTTCAGGAGAAGAAAACATTATTCAGGTCCTAACATGAAGTGTTTTTGCAAGGCACTGCAAAGCTATATATAGAAAACAGTGGCTTTTAATCCTGTTTCTCTAGTCCCAGTAATTTACATTCCTTGGTTGTTTTCTTTTTTTTTCCAGTCCATTAAATATGACCTTTGCATGTTTTGTTGTTTTATCATACAGTTAATGCACGATTCTGTCCTCAAGGGCAATACGTATGGAAGCAGTCCATGTTCTGTCCAAGATGATGGTCTTTCCCCAAGCATGTCCCTTTAACTGGGTCAATATTAAATTTTCCTCCCTGACTAAAGCTACCGTAACTGTTTTGAGAAGCCATTGAATTACACAGAATTCAAGACCCAAATCCTTGTCCAACACGGCATTTTCCTCTCAACAGTTATTTACAGGAACATTATCATGTTGCGATTCTACCATGAATAATATTTCTTGTTCTAATATCAGTAATAAACAATTGGAAATAACTAGACTGACAATAACAGAAGGTATATTAATCTTAATGTATGTTAAACACCAGGTTACATCTGCAGTATTTGAAGAACTGTGGAAGAAGGCTTGCACTTTGCCATGAGAACTAGTGGCAAGAAATGCAGAAAGAAGCAGTGAGCTTCATAGTGAAATGTTGTTTATACCTCACTGCTTGGTTATTGTAAATTTGTGTTAATAAAAAGTGTCCACAAACTGGCTTCCTATGATCTGTATTGAACTACTGAGCACACTTGTATGGATTATAAATTTCAATAAAATGAAAATATAAGTCACCCATGACTGATGTTAAAATGAGGGGCTGCCTTTTGACGTTTTCTGCATAATAGGGCAAACTTTCCTTAAAGAATCAGGTGCCTGAGACTCTGCTAAAATTCAGTCTTCCTGATTTGCAAGACAGGAGGTCAAAAGCAAAACAGTGGATAGCTTCTCTGTACAAGAACAAGATATAATTGTTTCTAACTTCTGTTTCCAGTGTAATTTATCAGATTAATAAAATTGTCCTTAATTTAAGTGGCCCTGGCTGATGTCTGTGAAATACAGCATGTACGCTGAGCAGGAAATTGACTGGCTCACAGGAGAGCTGGGCAGGATGTACCTCAACTGGGTGCGTAGTATCAGCAGCAAACTCTCTGAAGCTGAAACAGTACATGAATCAACTGTCATCTTTTTTTTTTTTTTCCCCCTTCTCTTTTTTTTCTTGCTGCCTCCTATTATGTTTAATATGCATAATAAGCATTTCTTAAGCACTTGGCTCTGTCTGAGAGCAGCAGCTACACAGCTCAGGGAGACTTTAGTTCCCTGTTTTTGTTGACTCTTGCAGGAACTGACAGTTTTGCCTGTGACTAAGCAAATCTAAAAGTAACTTTCTTATATGAGGTGTTGTCAAGGATATTATTCATTTGTCTCTGAGCCACTACGAAGTATTTTCCCAACAATCTGGAAATGGGTAGGAGAGGAAGCCCTTCTCATTTCCAGTAGCACAATCATACTCTGAAAAGAGGAGAAATGCTGAGTGTGGCTGGCTGAACTGGCGGCAGTACTCCAATAAGCACAGTTCAGCACTGCATTTTGTAGTGCCAGGTCTGTAACTAGAACAACTGATGCCAGAGAAAAGTATTGAGTATGTCAGGAAATTCTTTCTCTTCTCAACAAAAAGAACTACATAAATATTTTTTGAAATGTACAGAAAGCAATTCCCGGTTTTAATCATTGCACATGTCTACAATATGTTGCTCTTACTGAAGACAAAATGAATACAGTACAGCTACTTGTCTGAAACCTGTTATGATGTTTCAGTAGGTCCCAACAGGCAGAATACTGTCTATATGTGGTGTTCTGGAAAGCTTGCAAATGGCTCCAAAACATCATCTTGGTGATGCTTCTGGTTTCTGAACGAACAAACAAGCAGAAATTCAATATGGGTGCAGTGTCAAGTACTTATTAATAAGAATAGTTATCTTTAATATGAAAGGACATCTGTAAATGCTGTTGTCAAAGGAATTGTCTGCTTTTACCCATTAAAGAAACAAATCTCATTTTAGTGCTGTTTGCTACATGGGTCACATTGTGCCTGGTTAGATCAGCCTGTGTTGTATCAAAAATACACGCTGTGTATGCTGACAAAGCCCAAAGCAATGCAGTACAGGATACATTTTCAGCCTAATAAATGGAAAGCTACAGCTGTGTCTTCTACCAACAATGACAAACATTGTGTTTGCTTTCCAACATACAGTTTTTCACTATTGGCCAAATGTGCTGTAGGCAAAATACCTTAGCCCATTACAATAGGCCTTGGAAACAAGTGTGTCACCTCTAATCTGTACTACAGACAGAAATAATGATATGCTCTCATTACATTCATTATTGTTGTTGTTGTTGTTGGTAGTAGTAGTGTTCTTAGTATCTGTTTTATTGTAATGTGTTATTTTGCCATTGTGACCCAAATGCAACCATTGGATTCATGAAAGCATGCTAATAGAGGAAGATAGCAGGTTTTAGAACTGTGGTTCTCATATACCTGAGAACATTGCAAATACTACTCTGGAAACAATTCTTAGTACACATGATGGAAGAAAAACATAGCCCAGTGAGCACAAGCCACAAAGGGTATCTTATTCCCATTTCTCCACATGTTGTCTCCCCACTTTTCTCTCAGTTCTCCTTTTCCCTTTTCCTCTTATTTCATCATCTCTGTACCTATCACTCATACTTCTTTTTTTTTTTGCTCTCTAGCTTCTTAATTCTAATTTGTGTGTCACCTAACCTCATAGTAGTCCAATTTACAACAAAGTACTTCACAGGAGACAGAATTGGCAAGGTTTTGACAGTAACTTCTTTTTCCTAGACTTGAGTAAATAATGTCAGTATTATAATTCTTCTTTCTAATTGAAATATACAGCTGTGCTAAGGAAGGAATTTTAAGTTCCATAACTTCATGAGGTTCAACAACAGCAAGTGCAGGGTTCTGCACCTGGGCCGGAACAATCCTCACTATCATACAGACTGGGGGATGAGGTGACAGAAAGCAGCTCTGTGGAAAAGGACTTGAGTGTGTTGATGGATAAGCAGCTGGACATGAGCAGACAGTGTGAGCTTGCAGCCAAGAAGGCAAATCACATCCTAGGTTGCATCAAAAAATGCATTGCCAGAAGATCCAGAGAGGTGATTCCGCCACTTTGCTCTGCTCTGGTGAGACCTCACCTGGAGTACTGCATCCAGATCTGGAGCCCTCAGTATAAGGACATGGACCTGATAATGTGGTCCAGAGAAGGGCCACAGAAATGATCAGGGGATTGGAGCACCTCATCTACGATGACAGGCTGAAGGAACTGGGGTTGTTCAGCCTGGAGAATAGGAGGCTCTGAGGAGCCCTAATTACCACCTTCCAGCAGCTGAAGGGGGCCTAAAAGAAGGCTGGAAAGGGCCTGATAATGAATTTTGGTTTAAATCAGACTTAGCACATGCATGCTATATCTAAAATGTAATGCTAAAGTTCTTGCCCTACCACCACCCTTCCAGTCATCTTCTTTCAAAGCACATTTCATTTCAGACACAGCCCTCTGAGATCAGAAGCAGTATAAGACATACCTGGACATAACTTAATTGAAGTATGCACCTAAAAGAAAGCTGCCAGTGGCATCTAAATAATCTCCAAAAATCCAGTGAAAGAAAGGTGTAGTTCTGAATGATGGCTATCAAACTATGAACTGCAACAGACATACACAGACCCATAAGAATACACACACAAATGTCTCCAACTGTTTTGGAACCTCTTGTTTCAGAAGGCAGCCTTTGGATGGCTCTTCTTGGAACAAACCTAATACTGACTGTCATTCAGGGAGACAATTAACTTTGGTCTGGAGTAATTTAATGTGGCATATGGTTCCAAACTTTCCCTACAGCTTTTCAGGCATTTTCCAAAACTATATTTTCATTCACTATAAAGAAGAAATTTTAGCATATGAAACTGAAACTTGGACCATTCAAAAGAATGTGGGATCTTCATGCTAAAATACAACATAACCTCTTGATCCATGATAAATAAGTATTCCCAGCTAACAAGGCCATTTCTCCTCGGAAAGTGAACATACATCTGTGTACAAGTGTTCCTGATCTTCGTGAAAAGCAATATCTTTTTTAGTAAATACTCTTAGTTGCTATTGAGAAATTCCTTTGTTTAAAAGCTCTGGCAATTTAATTTTAAAAATAGTGCAATTTTTGCAACATGTTGCATTTAGACATTTTTCTCATGGCATGCAAATTTCTGATGATTATTATGAATAAATTAAATCCATCAGTGTAAGATTGTTTTCTTCCAAGAGAAAAAAAAAATATCCTCTATGTATATTTATGACTATATTTGCACTTGCTTTGTGAAATGCCTTTACATGAATGCTTAATTATTTCTGAATTAGACAAGCCAGTAGTTAGAAAAGAAAGTAAATTTTAGAAGACTTTACCACTTGTGCTAAGTTTCGTTAGAATATCTGCACTGGTTGTGAAGCAGAGAAGCCGGTAAAATCAATGACATCTACCTTTAAATAAAATACAAAGTAAAGGATTCATAATGTACCTGATAATGGTCATGTGCCAGGGACATTCAATATCTTTAAACTGTAGAAAAGAGAGAAAAGTCATTCATAGAAGAAATATTGAGATCTGGTCATTCTTTTATACCCTGACTCTCTTTCTCTGTCTTTACTGACTTTGATTTTTTTTTTTTCTTTGAGTGCAGTTTGACTGTGTTTGAGGAGATTTCTGCACAGTATCACAACTATGCAAGATGTGTAGGTGCAGTTTACCTGTGACGATGAGACTTACCTCTTCTCACTAACTGTTTTGCATTCAAGACCAGAATTCCTTAGGAATCTATTAACTGACTTAGTATGAGGAAGAACAACAAAGAAAGAAAGAGAAAGTTGGTATTAGCTGATATAATTTGTTGTGCAAACATTTTTACTTCATTGGTACAAGACCTTTTCACAAATGAAAAGTAGGAATGTAGTCATGGCTGCCAGATGAATACAACCCTACTTAATTTTTTTTTTTTTTTTTTTTTTTTTTTGCTTCGGGAGGCAAAGGAGAACAAATTCTGGATCAGCAGATGCTGCAGAAATAGCAAAATGTTGTCTTCCTCCCATCAGAGCTCCCCATGGGAAATGCAGAAACCAGCTCGTTTGGCAGCTGCTGCTTTGTAGGAAGAGAGAGTACACTGCTGGATGGGATGGTGTAGAGTCATCCCAAAACCCAGGTGTGTAATCTCCTTGATTGTTTTGCTTGGATCACTCATGCTTTGGAGGCATGACATTGTTGAATGAGGCATGTCATGGTCATTGCCGAAATAGCTCAGTGCACAATGAAAACCTTTTAACTCATGCATTTAGGAAACTAGGGAAAAAAGGAAATGTCTTCCTACCTCTTAGTTGAAACACTAGCTATGTTTATTGGCACAAGAAGGATGTTTGTAATAATATAAAATCTGAGGTCTGGCAAAGCAAAGATTTGTTTTTAATTAGAAGGCAGCTGTCCCAGCCCAAATTAATTAATTGTAGTATCAAAGGTAGTCAACTACATCAAGGCAACATGATCTTTGTTTTGTTTGCAGCATATGTCCCATCAAGACATCACAATGTAAATTCATATCATTTTGCTTGTGGTAACATTGCTTTAGTGCAGAGGGTGTTATCTGCTATGAACAGTGGTCCCTGCTGCAGTATATTGTGCAAAACTCTTAGTAAAGAGTCAACTGATTGTCATGAAACTAATCAACTCTCATGGTCAATTTTTGGCAGACAAATGTATGTAAATCAATTTTACTTGCATTTATAGAATCATAGGGACACAGAATCATTTAGGCTCAAGGGACCATGAGTGATCTCTTTTTCAACCTTTTCCTGAACACAAGGGCTGCTGACTAGATACCTCAGAACAGATCCAGTCAGATTTCAAAAACTCTTGAGGGGAAAGATTGCACAACCTGTTCCACTGCTTGACTACCCTCATGGTGAAAAAGTGTTTCCTGATACCCAGTCAAGTCCTCTTTTTCAGCTCCTTTATATCCTCCCACCAAGCCCCTCTGCAAAGAGCTCAGTATTGTCTTTTTACTGAACCAACCCTGTCCCCTGCCCAGGTGCTGCAGGGTCTGCTGCAGGCTGAACAAGCTCTGGTCCCTCAGTCTCTCCTCTCTATCAGAGTGCTCCAGTCCCAGCCATCTCAGGAAACCTCGCTTCAGCTTATTGATTTTCTTCCTGTGCCAGGGCACCCAGAACTGGAGACCAGCCTTCTAGTTGCAACTTAACAAGTGCTAAGTCTAGGGAATGCAGCAGAAAGCAAAACGTTGTCAGGCCTTGGTTCCAGTCACTGTCCAATGGCCATCCCTGATTTTGACTGACCAAGTATGCAACTTAACTGATCAAGCTAATACAGGTTTGGCTTACATTCTAAAACTGATACCCCAGTATTGATTAATCCATAAGACATTTTCTTTCTTCTTTATTCTGGACAAACATTGTGCCCACAATTCTGCTGCCACAATTAGAGATTCCCAAAACAAGACAAAAATAATAATTGAAATATTAAGCTTCACAATAATGACATAAATGAAATAGAAACAAAGCATTATTGTTACTATTACAGTTAGAACTGAACGTGATGAAAGTGTAGAGGGTTTCCTTGGCAATAAATACTGATGTTTCATTCTTTCATAGAATCATAGAATCACAGAATCAACCAGGTTAGAAGAGACCTCCAAGATCATTCCACCTATCACCCAGCCCTATCCACTTCACTAGACCATGGCACTAAGTGCCTCATCCAGTCTTTTCTTGAACACCTCCAGGGACAGCAACCCCACCACCTCCCTGGGCAGCCCATTCCCATGCCAATCACTCTCTCTGTGAAGAACTTCCTCCTAATATCCAGTCTATACCTCCCCTGGCACAACTTGAGACTGTGTCTCTTCGCTCTGTTGCTGGTTGCCTGGGAGAAGAGACCAACCCCCACCTGGTTACAACCTCCTTTCAGGTAGTTGTAGACAGCAGTGAGGTCACCCCTGAGCCTCCTTTTTTCCAGGCTAAACAATCCCAGCTCCCTCAGCCTCTCCTCACAAGGCTACACTCCAGATCCCTCACCAGCTTTGTTGTCCTTCTCTGGACACAGACCAACACCCAATTCTTGGAAGCACACATACAAATATTGTTTCAATAAATAACATTTCCCTTAACCACTGTGTCATTAAATAATACATTTTGAGTCATAAAGGGAAAAAAAAACATTAACATGAACTAAAACCTGAACTCGATTTATACAATTTTATGATATTTAAACAATGAGAAGCTAGATAAGCACTTCATTTAGATACCTGATAGTTTCGTGAATTTACAGACAGAGTCACTTACAAGCAGTTATTAAAGCTTTCTGGAAAAATGACAGAAACCCCTCACACAATTCACAAAAAATCTGTGATTCTCTACAGACTGTAAATAACCCTGTCTGGTCAAAGAGAAGGGAAATATGATTGGCTTAGAGGAAAACCAACAAGATTAAATTTGATTCCAAAATTTTGGTGAGTCCACTGAGGATGCCAAAACAGGATGTAATTTCAGTTATGAAAATAGTAAGAACCTCTCTGTACGGTGGGTATATAACACTTTTTGGTGAGAATTTGCTCTTTAGAGAATGAAAGATGAAATTTCTCATCATACAAAACTTCCTTTCAGTTCTGCTTTTCGTAGGTATTAACATTTTCCTTCCACATTTGTTCTTACAGCTGGTGGGGACATTTTTGCAACTTGAAAAGCTGACTTAAAAAAATTAATTTGTGACTGAAGAACCTAAATTATTTTTGTGCTCGTATTTCATTTTTACATTTTAAAACTCCTCTCAATTACCATTTGATATAATCTAAGTACTCTTCTATGGAGATTCAACATCTAAATTTGTTTTCCAGACGTACTTATACAAAACATTAACTATATTTAAAACAGCAGAGGATATTATACTCAGACACCTTGACAGGTGAAAAGGTTGGTCAGCTTTGAAATTAATGTGTGAATTTGGGGTTTTCAGTCAATTTTATCACACCACAACTAAATAAGAATTTAGTTTACTTTTTGTTAAACATGTGAAATGTGACAAAAGAGCATTAATGAACAATGGCATCAAATGGTGCCAAATGAAAAATGACAGCCTCCTGTTCCTCATTTTGCAGAAGTTATTTTCCAGACAGTGGTTTCCTAAAATGTTATGTAACTAAGTACTATTTGGGTGCTCCTTGCATATTTTTTGTGTAGTACTGTTTGGAAAGAACTATTTTCAGAAAGTATCAAGCATCAGAAAGTATCATCACCATCAGTCTCCTAGGGACATTCTTATTCTTCACACAGGGCAGTGCATCTTACTAGGGATGTTGTCAAAGATTAAGGTGAGATCTTGATAATGAAGTTGACTATTGGCCTGCCAGTATACATGTAGGAAGAGTATAAGAGTGGCATTAGCTAAAGGCTTCTATTTACAGATACAGAGAAAGATCTTTCTAGATACAGATAAAGTTTGGAGAAGAAATCGGTTCCTATATCAGGCAAACCCATGATGTCAGTGTCTAAAATCTGCTTATGCTCTCCCTACAGAAGTGGTGATGATCATGTCAGAGTGTATCATGCAGAGGGTAAAGTAGACATCCTGACTGCTTGTGCACAAGCAAATTAAAAGTGCTGGAGAATCCTGGAATTGCCTGAGACCGTGAGAACAGCCTAAGGCTGTGTTGGCCTGTGTAAATTGAGTCAACTAAAAATACTCATGGGCACATTTGGGAGTAAGCATGGGCCAGAGACCATTCCCGAAAACCACTCTAACTTGGGGACATGCTACCCAGAGCTGAAAGGGAATTTAATAGCATGGAGATGGGTTCTTCCCTGCCAGCTGGTCTCAGTGGATGAGAGAGTGGTCCGATGAACACTTAATTGACCAGCACAGATTTCTCCTCTACTAGTCTGCCTCTGTGCAGTATGCTGCAGGTGGGCATGCTCTGCTCCAAGCTTGCAGAGCACAGGCCAGCACAGATATCTTGCCTAGCTTGTGGAGCACAGGCCAGCACACATATCCTGCTTTCTGCAAAGGCTTTTTAATATAGTCTTAGTCCTACTGTCACAGCTATGACTTTGGGCTGTTTCCTAGAACAGTTAGGATGTCTCCAGGTCTAATTTTGGCATGCCCCTTGCAATGCTTATTATCAGATCATTTCCTAGACAGGAGGATGACTTGCACATTACTTAGGCATACTTGGTTATCAACCAAATTCAAATCAGAATTACTCTTTCCTCATGCCATTTCTGATGGCTTTTCCAAAACTCTGACCTGTTAGGAGCTATTAGTTTCTCTGTAGAGACATATGCTTTGAATTTGTACTAGTATGTGTTCAAGTGATTTACTCTAGACTAATTAGATAATTTAACTGACACAATTAGCAGTCATATTTGTGGAAACAGCATATAATGCCTCCCTTCTTGTGTCCTTGTTTTTGCCATGCCAATTATCCTCTACTTTTCTAACCAAATGATTCTGTGGGAGACTCGCAATGAGTGTGAGATACAGTGTGGCATGAGCCTTTATCATTGAAAAGGAAACCACAGCTCCTTGCTTTTCAAGGGGGTATTTTGAGGCATTTCTTATGCAAACCACATATTACACCGTCCTGGCACATAGAACTCCTTGGGTTTTTTCGTTGTTTGTTTATTTGGGTTTTTTGTTTGTTTGTTTGTTTGTTTGTTTGAAATAAAAAACCTATTGTTCATCTGAAAGANCAAGTTAAAGATAATACAGAAACACAACTCCCCTCCCAGAAATCAGAGACCCCAGGAGGGGCTCCCAACCACCCTTCCACCTTCTCCCCACCCCTATACGTTACCCGAAGGTTTGCCTTACACTCAAGGTAAGGTGAGTTTGGAGGATCAGCCAGGGGGGTTAGAAGGAAAGTGGTTAATGAGATTACTCGGCAGAGAGGAAAAGACCAGAAGCTAGACAACCTGAGAGTGTTGGCCAGCCCTAGTGTGCTATCTTTGTTTTGTATTCTTAGTCTTAAACATCACAACAAGCCTATGAGTGAAGTAGACATCACCATTGTTTTCCTTTCACAGCCTGTAATACAATTTTCTCTACTAAAATATTCCAATTAGCCTCAAACCAGCACACTAGTACTAAACAGAGACACAATAGTGCAGCAGGTATTGTGGAAGCTTCCCCGCAGAGCTCTACCAATGGAACTGAAGTTTGACCTGCAGTACCCTCTGTTATTTTATTGTCACTGGATGCCAGTTAAATTCTTCACTAAAACTTCAGCAACCTGTTCACCACGGTTTGATATGTCTGCTGAACAAACAATCTCATTCCCGTGCAGAAGTTAATGAATGAATGGACTGATATTCACCTGTTCAGCACACAATAAAATTGATTTTGAAACCAAGTAACTGTATCTTTTATAAGAAGAGTCCATTTGTTCTGCAAATGAAAACTAATACATCTGCTTAAACTGATGTGACAGTCAGAACAGGCCATCCCAAAATGTTTGTGCAGCGAAGAGTTTCTCTAGGATAGAAATAGACATCTTGAGTCAGGAGTAGCTCAGCTTTGGTACGTACGCTGGTGCCTGCTTCTTGTTGTGTGTACTTTTCAGAGTGATCCTACCATCAGCCATCCAGCAACGACACTGGAAGTGGTGAGTATGTATGTACAACTGGTCATGTGATAATCCAGGCATTCATGGATTTGGAAAATATTACAGGAGGAAGTGTGCTGCATATCTACTTGTGATATGTCTGGCATGCACATGTGCACCACAGATCATAAGGCATATTGCTGAGGAGAAGTTACAGCATAAGGCACTGACATGCCCCATCACTGACTTTGTGGCTAGCACTGTCTAAAAGATGAAGAATTTCTGTTTTGAGTTGATTCTCGCAAGGAAGAAGAGCACTGAATAGGCAGTACACAAATTCTTCCTTTAGCACAATGATTTTTATTCTTATGGGAAAATACTTGAGATGATTAAGCTAAATGCATCATACTTTGTACCACTGATTGTGTAACTTCAAACATAGCAAACAAACTCTTAGTGTGCGTCACATTAGACAACTATAAAATAGAAATTCTAATCTCTACAATACTCCTCAAGTGAATGAAGTAAAATATATTTGGTTTGGTTAGAATTAAAATCAAAATCGTTTTTTGTCCATATGTTTAATTTTCAACATCTGGACCTCAATTACAAAGAGAAACCAATGTGTTTATAAATGTGCAGAGCTTTTTTATCTTTTTTTTTTTCCTTTTCTTTCTGTACTGCTGCAATGCTGCTCAGTCATAGCAGTTATTTTATGAACTCATGGGCTAAACAGTTTCAAGTTGGAAAAGTACCAACCACTCCTACTATTCAACAAAATGTTTTCAAGACCAGCGATAAACACCAAGAAAAAAGAAATTCAGCCCTTGTTCTCCACCAGATTCTAGCTTAGTGGTAACAAAAATAATCTTTTTGGAATCTAACTTGTCAAGTAGTAACTTTGATGCTCTCTTCACAGTATCACAGTATCACAGTCTCACCAAGGTTGGAAGAGACATCAAAGATCATCAAGTCCAACCCATCACCACAGACCTCAAGACTAGACCATGGCACCAAGTGCCACATCCAAACCCGCCTTGAACACCTCCAGGGACGGTGACTCCACCACCTCCCTGGGCAGCCCATTCCAGTAGCCAATGACTCTCTTAGTGAAGAACTTTCTCCTCACCTCCAGCCTAAACTTCCCCTGGCGTAGCTTGAGACTGTGTCCTCTTGTTCTGGTGTTGATTGCCTAAGAGAAGAAAGCAACCTCCTCCTGGCTACAACCACCCTTCAGGTAATTGTAGACAGCAAGAAGGTATCCCCTGAGACTCCTCTTCTCCAGGCTAAACAATTCCAGCTCCCTCAGCCTCTCTTCACAGGGCTTGTGCTCGAGGTCTCTCACCAGCCTCGTTCCCCTTCTCTGGACACGCTCAAGCACCTCAATGTCCTTCTTAAATGGAGGGGCCCAGAACTGGACACAGGACTCAAGGTGTGGCCTAACCAGTACAGAGTACAGGGGGAGAATGACCTCCCTGCTCCTGCTGGCCACGCTATTCCTGATGCAGGCCAGGATGCCATTGGCCTCCTTGGCCACCTGGGCACACTGCTGGCTCATGTTTAGGCGGGTGTCAATCAGCACCCCCAGATCCCTTTCTGCTTGGTTGTTCTTGTTTACACTGAGGATTGTTTACTGGTGACGATTTCTGAGAATGAAATCTTGATGATTCTCTTGTTTTGATATTGTCATTAGTGAGACAATAGATATAGGCAAGAGTCAACTAGCCACACCTATTGTCATGACCATCTCTCACCTTTTTCTTATGCTTCTAGAGGTGGTGGTAAAGGTAAGCCTGTTGGAAGGAATCTAATCTTCAACATAGCTCATTTTCAAGCAAGTATAGGGATTGACTAAATTAGTCAAATTACTCAACTAGCTTTTTATGATTTCTAGATCAAAGACAGCAACTATTAAATGAAGTCACTGGTAATATCAGTTGTTGATGGAGATGGAAAACTAGTGTCACTGAAACTGATATCTCCTATACCTGATATAATCGTTAGGCGACAAAATCTTTTGCTGTGATGCTACTAGGTGTATAATGGTGAGCCACAAAAAATAAAACAAATTTGATAACCTCTTAGAGAATGCTTTTATATCTGCCCTGTGTCTTTAGTGTGATTTTCTCTGAGACAGACAGATATAGTTTATACTTGTGTAGTAAAAAGTGCATGAGAAATAAAGATAGGACTGAGGGAGGATACTATTTTAACACTGCTCTTTCATAGCTCTCTCCACTTGAGGGTCTGAATGATATGCCTAATATTAACACATTTACTCTTGCAGGTTCACAGCATATTTGTGCTGTGAAAACTATTATTCCCACCATAGAACACCCACCCACATCTAGAAGGAGAGGATGGTGTTATGGATACCAGGACTATGTTTGGTTTCTCCTTATTCCCAATTCTTTGAAACATATGCAAACCTCCAAAGTTCACAGCAGGATCTATATGCTAATGTAGCTGGCATCCTACTTAAATTCATTAACTGTAATAAGCAACAAAGTTATAGCCATAAGCCAAATATAGGACTTCAGTGTCTATAAAGAGACATAGTAGTGTCTTTTAGGTACTGCCATCCAAAACTTGTGTACACAAGGATTTATGCAGTATGCTGTTCAACGCCATTCCTCCCAAATTACAGGTATCATTGAGAAACACTAAAGGGAAATGTCCGTTTATGTACTTAACTTGAACAAGGGCAACCTGAGTCCATTAAATGTTTGCTTTCATGTACCCCTGCAAAGAGCAGAGTTTCCTGTATTTCTTGTAGAAGACAGATTATTTATGGAACCTGTGTCCACCATTTAGAGTGGTTCCTCATTTTGTCCCAAGTTGCTACACGTAAGACCACCACCATGACCACAGAGATAACTTTAACCAAACTGTGAGACAAGAGGCTTCCTGTTTTCTAATTCCAACCCAAACATGGGCTTCCTGCTTTCTGAATGTGGAGCTAATTCCAAGAAATTAGATCTAACCTCTGGGAGACAGAGATGCTCAGACATCCCTGAAGGTCGCCAGAGACCCCTCAGTGATAGCAATAAGCATGCACACCACCATCAGATGGTGAGTGTATTAAGCAAGACCATTCTGGGAATATGCTAAATGGCTCTCCAAAAGACATGAATATGCAAGAAGGCAACCAGATATATAGGACAGACCATCAACTTTGGCTGGAACATTTGCCCACCAAACTGGAAAAGGAATTGGCCTTTGGGACACTGAGGGTGTGTGGCGGTGGTAGCAGTTCCACCTGCACTTTTCCTTTCTCTCTTTTTTGCTTTCTCTCTGTCCTTTGCATTTGCATACTTGTTTGTGGGCAAATACTTGGCACATGACTCAGTTTGAGTCTTAATTCTCTTTCTGGGAACACAGGTAGAACCATCACCTCACCTGGCCAGCTTGCAACACAGAGCAACTTAGTTGTTACAGAATTCACTCGGAAACTTAGACAGCTGTTCACATTTGGGCAACCAAAAGTGGAAAAAGGGCTGAGATTTTCCTCACTAAGCTATAGGCTTATCCCTTCAAGCTCTGTATAGAAATGGGCTTAAAATAATAACACTGGATAAAAGTAGGTATTACGCTCACTTCAAGGTGAAGTTTAGGGCTTCTGCTTTCTAAGTGAATTTTTAAAGAACTAAGCCAGGAGTGACCAACCTGTTCAACTGCACATTAAAAAAATATCTTCATTTGGTCAACATCCGTACAATACCCTAGAGAGCCAAAGGGAAGACCTTCCATGAGTGGTTGTAAACTAGAGGAAACATTATGTCACTGAGGAACAAATGCAGCAGTTGCTGCTGTCCAGAACTGAGATTTCCCAGAAATCTTCATAGATACTTAATCTGATGCCCTTAAAATTGCACTTCCACTGTGCTTCCCCATCTCTGGGATAATATTTTAATAGTGGATAGATGCATGACCCTTTCCTGTTATTAAAAATTAAACAAAAACACATCGTTAAGATATGATCCTATCAATGTAAGGTGTCCATACTTAAATAAACTGAACAAATTGATACTCCCTGAGGTTTTAATGCAACACTCTACTTATCTTAATTTCCTAGTGGGTTTTAGGCAGGAGTTACTTACCTAAGCCCCTAAGCCAAAACGGTGCAGATAAGCACCTGGAGAACTGGACAGATTGATCCAAGCTTTGAGAGATCCTGATCTTAGCAACCTCTTCAACATCATATGTAGATATCACCAGTTTAGATCTACATCTAATGACATTTTAGTACCTACATTGCATTGCTGTTTATTTTGTTTGTATTTTTGCATCTGTTTGTTTCAGACAGGTCATCTTCTCTTTTAAGCCTATTTTTCTCCCTGCATGTTTAGGAGTGGAAAGCCTAGAGAGGTGAAGTGGATTCCTCCTCTCCTCTGTCTTCCTCTTCCTGAAAAGTCTTTCTCTGTCATGTCTTTTGGGAAATCAAGTGCTGCACTGAGGGCAAAATGTGTTCTTATTGAAATCAAAGCGAGGCTTGCATTGACTTCACTGGAAATAGTATCAAGTCCTTAACATGATTTAACCCAGAAAGAACAGCTTTGTGAATCTGATTAAGCACATTTCTGTAATAATTGTTCTGACAAGTTGTACTTTTCTTTCCAAGAGCTGACACTGAGCTCTGGGGTAATGTGGCTCCCAGTTAGATGGATATTAAGTGATGCAGGAGATGTTATCTCATCTTTGACCTTCAGTACCACCTCCATAGTGAGATACATTACTCTGATCTCTGTAAGGGGAAATCAGTCATGTTTTGCTGACTAAAACTGCCGTTTTCATAGCAAAATTGCAAAAATACCTCAAGGAAAAATTGCATGTTATTGCTTTGCACCAAAGCTGGCAAAACTGCACATTTAGCCTGTTTGGATTTGAGATTTAACACACATCTTTGCACAGCCCTCCCCCTTCTCAGCGTTCTTCTGAACAGAATATCAATGTCACCAGAGAGGAGTCATCTTTCCCTTTTTTTGTCTCCTCCTTTTCTACCGTTACTCCTCAGTGAGTTTAAATTTCATCTACTTTGGCAAAAAGGCTTTTTTTTTTTTCCCCATCTAAAAGTTTTAATCCACCTTGTAACACTACCTAAAAAGAAGCGAAATTAAGCTGCAGTGTGTAATAGGAGAGAAAACCTACTTTATTTATCACCCAGTCCTACTTTACCATACACTGACCTAATTACAGCCCACACCAGCAAGAGTAGGAGGCGCGGCAGAAGGAGCGCTTCTGCCACCTAGTGACTGCCGTCCTCCCGCAGAAACCAGCAGCAGCCCTTTGTGAGCCTTGCATTTCCGTGGCCCTAGCACTTCAGAGCAAATGACCTTCCCTAGCCTGCCTGCATGGATGCCGAGCTTATCTGCATACTGCTCTCTTCCCTTTTCGCTCGTTCAAAACAGCCTTTCATGGGTGAGTTCTGTGCTAGAGCTGGCAACCCGCAGGAAGGCAGGTGGGATTTCGGGGTGGGGGGCTCGGGGTTGGAAATCACTTGAAATGGTGTAAAGTACAGCAAAAACCCACAGTGTATGAGCAGTGTTGATACATGTCTGAAAACAGAAAGTATTTTGTATGCACAGACACAGGGTGGGATTTTCAAAGGAAGCACAAATCGGCATGCCTCTGGGGCTGTCAGAAATCAGATGCACAAATGATTTGGGTCTCCAGCACTTCTGCCATTACAATTTCAGTAATCTTGTTCCTGTGAAGTGACAGGTGATCATGAACCAATTATCCTATTTCTATATGACACCACTTTCAGCATGTGTTTCCTGGACTGAATATGAAAAGAAAAAAGGGGGAAGATATATATATACATATATATATAATCCTGTGACAATAATAAATGTGATATAAAATATATATAAAGACAACATATATCATATAATACTATATAATATGGATATTATATAAATCTATATAAAATTCCCATGACAATAGGAAATATAATATGATATGAAACAATATGATATGATATAATGTAATATAATACAATGCAATACAATACAATATACAATAACATAATGTAACATAATGTAACATAATGTAACATAATGTAACATAATATAATATAATATAATATAATATAATATAATATAATATAATATAATATAAGTAATATAACATAATATAATATAATATAATATAATATAATATNTGTGGCTGCTCCTTCCCTAGAGGTGTTGAAGGCCAGGTTGGAGGAGGCCTTGAGTGACCTGTACTAGTGGGAGGTGTCCTTGTCTATGGCAGGAGGTTGGGTCTAGATGATCTCTGAGGTCCCTTCCAACCCTACCATTGTAGGATTCTATAAATATTATATATAGTATATATTTTATATATATATATAACATTATATAAAATATATAAATTTCCTAAGACAATAGGAAATATATATATTTATATGTATATATAAATATAAATATATATATATATATATATATACATTTTCTGTCATCATAGACATAGAAACGTTACAGAGCACACCCAAATTTGACTGTTTGAAATGTTAGGTCTTTTCCCAATCTTCCCATTTTAAACTATTTTATTGTTGTTTGATTTTTGGGTTGGTTTGCCACAACTGCTCTGAGGGTCATTTTTCTTAATTGGGATGTTGTGCCTAAATTAAATGTACATCATTGGCACCACTTGTTGTACATTAGTGAGAGGATGTAGGCTATTAAGGGTTCCTGTAAGCAAATCCAAACAGTTTTCTCCAACATCTGCACTCTGAGGGAAACATCAGCTATTATTTTAAACTCTGTTTAAAACAGCTTTCAGTTTCCATAGTTTTTTATAGGTGTTCCAGTGAAGAGGGTCCAGTACAACCAAGATTTATGCCTATTTTTTCATGTAAACCTATTAAATAAAAATTAAGGTTTCAGGACGTAACGTTATACAACCTCATAATTGCCTCCACAATTTCCATTCATTCCAGACATAATTCTTTGATACCCAAGGTGATATGGCTGTGAAATTTATTCTGCAAATTTGCCTTCTCATTTTAAGGAATGGTATCAAATCATAAAGAAAACAACAACAACACAACAACAAAAGATGCAACTATCTCCACATGTCTTAGTTCTCTGTGCATAAAAAAAGGAATAATCCTCTCGCAAAGGGGTTGTGATGATAAAGAAGTTGTTTATGAAGCACTCATATATGTGGCAAACACTAGAAAAGCTCACAGGAGGAACAGATCAAAACAGTGTAGAGTTGATAACTTACAGAAGCACACAATAAACAGTGGATAGCAAGAGGATGAAAAAAAGTTAGCTAATAGAGCATTATACTTTCTGTACATTGACTGTGACAGGGATCTTATAGAAAGGTATAATGTAAATAATACATTACATTATGCGATGTCCATACCAAAACCCCACCTAACCAGTGATCAACAATGCACAAATAGTCTCAGTTTTGTCACACAGAGAAAGCCAGTGGCATCCTGGCCTGTGTCAGGAACAATGTGGCCAGGGAGGTTATTCTTCCCCTGTGCTCAGCACTGGTCAGGCCACACCTTGAGTACTGTGTCCAGTTCTGGACCATTCAGTTCGAGAGGTATGTTGAGGTACTGGAATTTGTCCAGAGAAGGGTGATGAAGCTGGTGAGGGGCCTGGAGCATAGCCCTGTGAGGAGAGGCTGAGGGTGCTGGGATTGTTTAGCCTGGAAAAAAAGAGGCTCAGGGGTGACTTCATTGCTGTCTACAACTACCTGAAAGGAGGTTGTAGCCAGGTGAGGTCAGTCTCTTCTCCCAGGCAACCGGCAACAGAACAAGGGAACACAGTCTCAAGTTGTGCCAGAGGAGGTATAGTCTGGGTATTAGGAGGAGATTCTTCACAGAGAGAGTGATTGGCATTGGAATGGGCTGCTCAGGGATGTGGTGGAGTTGCCATCCCTGGAGGTGTTGAAAAAAAGGCTGGATGAGGCACTTAGTGCCATGGTCTAGTTGATTGGCTAGGGCTGGGTGATAGGTTGGATTGGATGATCTTGGAGGTCTCTTCCAACCTGGCTGGTTCTATGATTCAATGTTTTATTAATGGAAACAGCAAAAGAAAAAACAGTCAGTAGATGCCTACTGGTGGTGTTCTCAATATTTTTTATGCTACCCAAACTGAAGAGTTCTTGGTTTACAAATATTCTGGAAAGTTCAAACCTTCATTCACCTGATAACTCACCATTACACAATTCAGAACCCCATCTAGTGCAGAAGAAGTGAGCAGGCAGTCCTTCCCATAATTTTAAGTTATGTCTAGAGTGCTAGTACTGTCAATCACAAAATCACAGAATGGCTTAGGCTGAAATGGCCCTTAGAGATCATCTACTCCAAACTCTCTGCCATGGACAGGGATGCCTCATAACTATACTTGACTATTCAGGGCCTTGAACACCTCCAAGGAGAAGGCAACCTTCTTGAGCAACCTGTTCCAGACTCACACCACCCTCATACTGAAGAACTTCTTCCTAAGATCAGTCTAAACCTACTCTTCCACAGCTTAAAACCATTCTCCCTTGTCCGGTTGCTAGACACCCTGATGAAAAGTCCCTCTCCAGCCTTTTCATAGGATTCCTCCAAATACTGGAAGGCAGCTATAAAGTTCTTCTGGAGTCTTTTCTTCTCCAGACCGAGCAATTCCATCTCCCTATATCTTCATAGCAGAGGTGTTCCAGCTCTTGGATAGTCTTTGTGACCCTCCTCCGGACTCACTCCAACAGCTCCATGTCCTTCTTATGATGGTGTTATGGTAGGCCTAAGCAGGCCAAATTAGGCTTGCACATGTCCTGGCTTGCCCAGGCATGTTTTTCTGTTCTCCCTTCTTCTGTTTTGGGGAGAGCAACCGCAGGAAAAATGATGAAGAAACTGGAGCCACTAAGTCTGGGGTCTGTGGCCTGCCCAGCAGCTGCGGTAAACAAGGTGCACAGGGTTGCCTTGTGCAAGGCTGTGTTCTGCCCAAAAAAAAGGGTAAAGTAAGCCTATGGCAGTGTAAAAGGGAAAAATCACCTCTCTTGACATGCTGGCCTCACTCCTCTTAATGTAGCCCAGAATACAATTCGCCTTCTGGGCTGCATGAGCACACTGCTGCCTCATGTTGAGCTTCTCATCTATCAATACACTCAGGTCTCTTTCATCAGAGATGTTGTTAATCCACTCTGCACCCAGCCTGTATTTGTGCCTGGGATTGGCCTGACCCAGATGCAGGACCTTGCATTTTGACCTGTTGAACCTCATGCAGTTGGCACTGGCCCACTTCTCACGCTTGTCAAGATCCTTCTGAATGGCATCATTTCCCTCAAGTGAGTCCACTGCACAACACAACTTGGTGTCATCACCAAATATGCTGAGGGTGAACTCAATGTCTATGTTGCTGAAAAAGATATTAAATAGCGCTGGACACAGTACAGTTCCCTGAGGAACTCTGCTTGTCACTGTTCTCCACCTGGACATTGAGCTATTGATCACAATCCTTTGTGTCAGTTGTGCTGGTTTGAGGCTAATTAGAATATTTTAATAGAGAAAATTACTCTATAGGCTGTGAAAGGAAAACATCATGATGTCTACTTCACTCATACGCTTGCTGGAGAATTGTTTGGGAACACTAACCAAAACAATTGATAAGTCAGTCTCTCTCTGTTGCTTGCTGGAACAGGAGCTGCTGGTGGGATCTAGCAGCTTCTGGGCTCTGGCTCCTCTGCTGATTAATCCTCACTAACCACTTTTCTTCTAGCCCTCCTGGCCGATCTTCCTAATTTACCTTGCACGTAAGGCAAACCTTGGGGTGAGGTACAGGGGTGGGGAGAAGGTGGAAGGGTGGTTGGGAGCCCCTCCTGGGGTCTCTGATTTCTGGGAGGGGAGTTGTGTTGCTGTATTACCTTTTACTTGTGTATTTCTGTAAATATTGTGTATATAGTGTAAATATCTGCTGTACATTGTGCAAAGCTGTAAATAGAGCTTCATCATTTAACTTCCAGCCAACTGAGTGCTAGTCTGGGTCATTTTACAAAGTGTTGGGGGGTGGGTAACTCCCAAACCTTCACATCAGTCCATATAGCCAGTTGCTTCTTTACTGGGTGGTCCATCCATCAAGTCCATGTGTCTCCATCTTAGAGACAAGGAGGTCTTCTAAGGCTGTGAGACAGTGTAAAAAGACTTGCACAAGTCCAGTTAGATGACATCAGTTTCCCATATCTATGAGAGCTGTGACTCTGTCATGGAAGGCCACCAGATTCATCAGGCATGATTTGCCCTTGATGAAGCCACGTTGGCTGTCACCCCTCACCTTGTTATTTTCCACGTGCCTTATCACAGTGGCCAGGAGAATCTGAACCATGATCTTCCCTGACCTCATTCACCAGAGTGGCAGGACCTGACAATGACCTGAAGAGCTAAGCTTTTTAAAATGTAGAGGTACCCTTAGGGGAATCAGTGCTGGTTTTATAGCTAGAGGTCCGTTTCCAAAAATGACAGCAGAGATCTTCTGTCCTGGGAGCATATTCTGCAAGCTGTAGCCAAAGAATGTGGCTAGAGCCTTGTAAAACCTAGAGGATCTTAGTGAAACCAGATGGGCTTGGCAAAATTGGGTTGAGTCCAGGTGGAGGAATGTACTAAGGCAGTGCTCCATGGAATAGGAACAAGGCTTAATTTCTTCCTGCAGATTTCTCTGCAGAAGCTTCTTCGGAAACTGTCCCAATATGGAGAGTGGTTAGGTAGATCTGATTTCTCTGCTATAGTCGGGAGATTTTATGTCCATCCTACTTGTATACAAATCAGTTCTGCCTTTAAAAGTCCTCATTTTTGAGGCTCATAATGCAAATTATTATTTGTATGACGAGAGCATCTCTTGCCTCCAAGCAAGTAGAGTCTAACATGACTGGTACTGTAGAAACAGAATGATCACTATTTGTAATGAAACAGATTGCCCTTAATGGAAAGTATTTCCAGATACAATTAGAAAGTCTTAACTAGGTCATCCTTAGAATCCTACAACACAAACATCTTCTGCACAACATGATTTGAAAACTGTGATGCACTGTGAAGATATTCAGTATACTTCTGGACCAAAGCATAAACATTTCCACCCAAGCACAGTTGCTATAAATTATGTTGCCAAGTGATAATGAATATTAGCTTGCTTGTGACTATAAAAAAGTGATTGTGTTTACATGGGAAAGGGGGATATATTTCTTATGCTTGCACTTTCTTCTGCTGTAAGACCTTCTTGTCTTACAAACAAGAGTCGATCTAGATGTGGCAGTAGTGCTCCTTTGTTGCAAAATTTATTTTAGTACACCTCAGTTCTAAAATCTTATGCAGAGCTGCGTTATATTTTAATCTGCAGGTGGGTAAGATGAGGAGTGATCCTCTCCAGGGAAACAGATTTGGATTGGGGTGCTTTTCGGATTTTTAAGAGGGAAAGTGATTTGAGGCAAAGTTCCAGCAGCAGAGAAAACTTGCTTAAATCAACAATAAAGTGCTGTAAAGAGCAAATATGTCAGAATGGCTAAGCCAGAGTGGCACACATATTCAATGTAAATCCCATGATCACTAAATGAATCCACTTATTGCTAACAACATCTGCGACCTGCTGCTCTGCATCTCTCTCTGCGTCAGAGTGACTCTGCTGTCCTTGATTGTGTCCCTGCACACACCGTCCCCTTTAGCTGCTAACTTACTGGATAGCCAAGGTAAAATAAGCAAAGAAGCTGTGGAAAAGTATATTTGGGTAGAATATAGCTTCTAATACAGAAACAATACTATTGATTCAGAGGCAAGGAGAAGTTGAGGTAGAGCATCAGATAACTTTAAATTTGGTTTACATGGTCAATTAAAAAAAATTCTGTGGCATGTTATACCTGCACTACAAGCTACCTATGTTACAAAATTACGCAAAATTAATAATCTATATTAATTTTGATGTCCAGGCAGAGATTGTTAATAACTATGAAAATTGTTTATTAACATCAAATCTCACCAGAAAACTTATTTACAAGGTTCAAAACGCACAGTTTGGGAATTTATACATGCAGGGAACAGGCAAAAACTTAGGATTTTGCCCTGTTGAAAGGAGCTCACCACCTCTGTTCCTTTTACTGACTGAAGAGACAACCTCATGAAATGACAATAATTAAACATCTCTATACCATTCCCAATTTCAGACAGATGTGGAAATGAGAAGGCTTATCCTCTTTTCCTCTACTAGCTTACGACATTTTATGGGTAATTTGGCTTATATTTTGAACTGAATTTTGAGCATTCTAGCAAATGCTTAAAATTCCATAATCTAAAGACTACAGACTGTATACTTTAAAAATGTTTTCAGATCTGTCTAAATAGTGCTGAATGTTGCATCTATTTTAATGTTTTATCATTTTGGAATAACAATGATGGATAATGATTTACTTTAAAGAAGGCCTGCAATTAAACTGAAGTCTACATTGGTAACATACAGCTGGGACAAGTGAAACAAATATCTCACTTAGGCAATAGCTTTCTGGCATTCAAATCACACCACAATTACACTTCATAAAATGTGTTGCCTTTATTTTTTTTTTCCCCTTTTGCAGATGTAGGATGAAAAAAATATAAAAAGATCTCCACTACAGACCTAACACTGCTCCAACACTTTCTATTTTAAAAGGTTTTTTAACAGCATCAAATAAAAAATATACTGAGACTCCAGTGAACTGGAGAGATCAGTGCTTTTTCGCTGTGATTTTGACACTGAAACTGAAAAACAAGACAAGAAGCAACATTTCCTATTTATTTAGTACTGAGTAAAGCACAGGGGGGTATGGCTTCCAAATGTCCCATGGGCTCTGATGTGAATTATTCCTCCTTACTATTCATGAGGTATGACTCATTGAAGTGTTTGGAAACCTGCACCCATGCAAATAGTCCAGGGTCCTTCAAACGCCCTCCACCAAGGCCATTCTCCCGCACTTCAGACCATAACTTCCTTTCTTATCTATGTTTAACTTGCGTACTAACTGAAGAAAAAGCTCAAAATCAGCAAGTGCAAAAATCAATCTATTCTACAACATGTGGGGAATCTTTCTAGACATAGTCCAGGACAGGTAGCAAGCTCATGAGAAACAAAACCTTGGTTCTGAAATGTGAGGCTGAAGCCTTTTGGAATGCAAGGCTGAAGAATGTAAGCTGAGAGTAATAAAACAGGCTAAGGTCTGATTTTTAAGGTGACACATTGGGGACTATGTGAACCCATTTAGATACTTCTGTTCCAGTTTGCTTCAGACTGTCCTTCTAAGTGTATCATCAGATCTGCTGTATATTATACTCAAGGGAATACAGAGAAGGACAATGAAGCCGATGAAAGACCTAGAGAATAAATCTTGTGAAGAGTGACTGAATGAGCTGGGGATGTTTAGTTTGAAAAGATGAGGCTGAGGGAAGACCTCATTGCTGTCTACAGCTACCTGAAAGGACATCATGGAGAGCTGAATGGCTGGAGAGCAGCCCTGAGGAAAAGGACCTTGAAGTCTGGATTAGTGAAAAACTCAACATGAACCTGCAGTGTGCGTGCACAGCCCACACAGCAACCAAGTCCTGGGCTGCATCCAGAGCAGTGTGGACAGCAGGGCAAGGGAGGGGATTCTGCCCCTTTACTCTGCTTTCATCAGACCCCACCTGGAGTACTGTGTGGAGAAGAGAAGGCTTCCAGGAGACCTTATAGTAGCCTTCCAATATCTGAAGGGGACCTACAGGAAGGCTGGGGAGGGACTATTTACAGGGTCTTGCAATGACAGGACAAGGGGCAATGGGTTTAAACTGGCAGAGGGGAGATTTAGACTGGATGTTAGGAGGAAGTTCTTTCCAGTGAGGGTGGTGAGACACTGGAACAGGTTGCCCAGGGAGGTTGTGGCTGTTCCCTCCCTGGAGGTGTTCAAGGCCAGGTTGGAGGAGGCCTTGAGTGAGCTGTACTAGTGGGAGGTGTCCCTGCCTATGGCAGGGGGTTGGAACTAGATGATCCTTGAGGTCACTTCCCACCCTACCTTTCTATGATTCTGCGATTCTATGAGAGGTTGCTGCTGGTCTCTTCTCATGGGTAATTAGTGACAGAACAAGAAGGAGTGGCCTCTGGCTGTGACTGGGTAGGTTTAGACTGGACATTAGGAAATATTTTTTCATAGAAAGAGTGGTCAGGCATTGGAATGAGCTGCCCAGGGAGGTGGTTGAGTCACCAATCCTGGATGTGTTTAAAGGTCATTTGGGTGTGGTGCTTGGGGATATGGTTTGGGGTACACCTTGTAGACTAGGGTTATAGGTTGGATTTGGTGATTCTGTTGAGTCTTTTCCAACCTGAATGTTTCTGTGATTCTATGTGATATTGATCCAGGTAATACAGTAGAGATAATGGGCTCTCTAGACCACATCTTGCCTAAGCACATCATATTTAATTCATCTTTCCAGAATTTCTGTGAGTCAAAACTTTTAGAACTGTTCTGCACTCTTGCTAGATCCTGAAAGGACAGCAAAACTGGGTCATAGGAAAAACTGCTATGTAGTATTGATGGAAACATTACTCTTTTCTTCTACCAACTCTGTTATTAGAAAATAAACTAGAGAAAATAGTTATCTAAAAATGTTTTCTATTTTAGAGGAAATACTCCCTCATTTATTCAGAATTCTTTAAAACTGTCTGTGTCAAACCTTATCCAGTTTTCATATTAATAGTAGCTCAGGGCTTTGCTTATTTTTGAACTTCTCCCTTGCAAAAAACTACGGGGAGTGTGGGAAATGAATATCTGCAAGCACACCTACAGTCTTTCACTTTCTCAAAACCTCACCATTTTGATTGTCACTTGCCAATGAGATGAGAAGATAACTACCCCCAGGAAGCCAGATAGTTTTTAACTGACATGGGATATAGAGGAGAAGGTTTCAGACTGAGAAGGTCCCTGTTCTTGGGAGAGGTGACACTCTACTGAAGCCTGGAGTCCAGCAGAAAAATAAGTCTTTTGTCTTACTATGAAACAAAGAATCTATATGGGTTCAAGTCCCAAAGAGAAAAAAAAAAAGGGGGGAGGGGGGGGGGGGGGGAGGGAAATAAAAAATTTATTTAAA
>VWZE01001522.1:62836-77414 GCA_013396675.1 Eubucco bourcierii | reverse complement strand
GTTGTACTTGTCTCCACTAAATATTGTTGGGAAAAAAAAAAAAAAAAAAAAAAAAGAAAAAAGAAAAAAGCGGCATTTCCAAATGACAAGAAATTCACTTAATTTATTTTTTTTTATTATTATTTTATTTTCCTGAAAATCTGAAGCTGTGTGTAGTAACTTTCAGTGTGGGAAATATCCAGGAGCATGAAACAAGACCATTAACCCATTGACAAAGAACTGTCATACACCATATAATCTGAGCTGACATCCATGTCCCTTTCTTCTGTGAAGAATATCTTGCCCTTCTTTGAAATATTAAAAAAGTTCAAAAGCTAAGACCAAAGAAGTGAAAAATGTACTGAATTTCATCTGTAAACCTTTCAAAAGAGACAGAGTGTCAGCCCATCCTTTTTTCCTTCCTGCAGATCCTTGGCATGGTGAAGAAAACCTCACGACCTGGAAGCTTTTTCTTGCAGAGCTCACAAATCACTTTGGCTTCCCAGTAAGAACTGTCCTTTGCATTTTGCACGGGATTCAGATTTGCTTTGTTAAGGGAAACATACTTTTAAGTGTGTGCCAGGAGACAGAGGAAGGGACACTCTAAGTCCCAAAACTCAATGTGAGTGTCCTTCTTGTGAGCACAATGGAACACTTATCCTAAATTCAGAGTGGATTCGTAAGTAATGCAAGTTATTTTTTTCAATGGAAATGGAAAGCTAGCAAATTTTGGCTACCTGGATCACATTTCCATGTTTTCAATGAACAGACCAAGCCAAGTCAGTACAGAGACAAAAGAATGTCTAATTTCCTCAAACGTCTCCCCTCTCATTCTGAAATAAAATCAGCAGAACCAGTTGCACGTATTTTGTTTTTAAATTATTTGCCCTTTGGACATGACTAATTTACAGATATTTCATTTACTATCATAGTAAATTAATAAATATCCCTAGTAAATATCCTAGGGTATTTTCATTATCCTAGCCCTAACCTTAATTCATAATAATTAATTAACCCTAAGCCTAAGCCTAACCCTAATTAATAATGCAATTTCTCAACTTTGGAATGTTACACGTTGTGCTGCTTCATGTCACTCATTTCTGAGAGGTGATCCCAAGCACTATCCCTGAGCATCTCCCATTAGCCTAGTGTGTTTGGTTTGGGTGAGCTGGCGTTCTCCCCAGAGCACCTTTCTAGTGCTGTTTCACAGCACTGTAGCTGGGTGTTGATAAAACTGCAGTGTTTTGGCTACTGCTGAACCAGGCACGGAGACTGTGCTTTTCCAGCATTTCCCACCCTCAAGAGTAGGTTGAGGGATGGGCAAGATCTTAGGATGGGAGGGGCAGCAAGGCCAGACAACCCAAAGTGACCAAAGAGGTATTCCATGCTGTGTGCCATCAGCTCAGATAAAAAAACTCAGTGAGAGAAGGAAGTGTGGAGACATTTGTTGATGGCATCTGTCCTCTGGAGAATTCGGCAGGCATATTGGAGCCCTGTTTCCTGGGAGTGATCCGACATCATCTGCTGATGGAAAGGGGAGAATAACATCTTTCTTTGCTTTTGCCTCCACATGAGGCCTTTGCTCTTCTTTTCATCCTATTAAGCTGCTTCTATCTTGACTCACAGGCCTTTTGTTATATTTTCCATCTTTCCTGTCCATCTAAGAATCACAGAAGCACAAAATGTTAGGGACTGGATGTGACCTCAAAAGATCATCCAGTCCAACTCCCCTGCCAGAGCAGGGTCACCTAGACCAGATAACACAGGAATGCATCCAGATGGGTTTTGAATATTTCCAGAAAGAGAGAATCCACAACCCCTCCAGGCAACTTCTTCCACTGTTCTGTCACCCTCACAGTGAAATAATTCCTCCTCATGTTTCCATGAAACTTCCTATGCCTCAGCTTCCACCCATTGACTGTTGTCTGGTCATTGGGCATCACTGAGCAGAGCCTGGCTCCATCCTCTTGGCACTCACCTTTTACATACTTATAAATATTAATGAGGTTACCTCTCAGTCTCCTCCAAGCTAAAGAGCCCCAGCTCCCCCAGTCTCTCCTCATCAGAAAGATGTCCCATTCCCTTTATCATCTTTGTGGCTCTGCACTGGGATCTCTGAAGCAGTTCTATGTCCCTCCTGAATCAGACACAGTACAGCACCCAGAACTGGACACAGTAGTCCACATGCAACCTCACCAGAGGAGAGCAGAGGGACAGGAGAACCTCTCTCAACCTGCTAGCCACGCCCTTTCTAATATACCTCAGAATGACATTGGCCTTCCTGGCCACAAGAGCACATTCCTGGCTCATGGTCAACCTCCCATCCACCAGGACCCTCAGATCCTTTTCCCCTTCACTGACTGCTAACAGGTCAGTCCCCAACCTATACTGATACCTGAGGCTGTTCTTCCCCAGGTGCAAGACTCTACACTTGCTCTGGTTGTATTTTGTTAAATTTGGCGCTGCCAATCTCTCCAGCCTAAGTCTCTCTGAATGGCATCACAACCCTCTTGTATGTCAGCCACTCCACCCAGTTTGGTGTCATCAGCAAACTTGATAGCAGTACACTCCATGCCCTCATCCAAGTAATTGATGAATATATTGAACAGAACTGATCCCAGTACTGACCCCTGTGGGACTCTGCTAGTTAAAGGTCTCCAGCTAGACTCCTTCCCATTGACCACATATCTCTGACTTCTTTTCTTCAACCAGTTCCCAATCTACCTCCCTACCTGATCATCCAGACCACACTGCCTCAGCTTAGCCAGAAGGATGATGTGGGAGAGAGTGTCAAATGCTTTACTGAAATCAAGATAAACTACATCCACTGCTCTAAGAAGGAGAGTGATGGAGCAGTTTTGGTGGACATCTGGCCCCCAGCCAGGGCCAAACCACTACACTGAGTCTTACTATTTCAGATGTCAGGGGAAATACTATATATTTACAAGTTTCATCAAAACTTTATCTTCTACCACAGTATCTCAATATTGAAAAAAAAAATAAATCTATTAACCAGATTTTTTTTTTTAAGGAAGCATCAAAGACATATTCTTTNGTCCCAGCACTGACCCCTGAGGGACACCACTTGTTTCATCATCATGATTAAATTAGGTAGATTAATTGGGGTTTAGCTCTTACATTCTTCTGGTAACTTTTGCTGATCACTTTACATAATATTAAATTCTGAGGTTCATAGAAATAAAATTCCTTTCTGGAAAGTAGAATCCCCATTGAATGTATTGGATCTATTTCAACTGTGTATCAGGCCAGATATGTCTTGTTTGCTTTGGTTTTGTTTGTTTCCTCTCCTTAATCAATAAGCTAATTAAGAGCTGTTTAAATGCCTCGATTGTGGAGACTGAAGTCTGTTCACTTGTTTTACTCAGTGGGAAGACAAGAAACTTGTATCTCATTTTTTGATTTGTCTCTGAAGTGTTTTGCTCAGCACAAAGAGTGCATAACCAGCCTGTCTTTATTTCTAAAACTTCAAGTGCATCTCTACAACACAATGACACATAGAAACAGCAGTTCTGGATACTGTGTTAATGAAGTGGTTTTCCTATATCTTTTGATATATCACTGTGGCCTTTTCTGATATTGATTTTTCCAGTGTAATTAACAAAGGTGTAAAGAGTTTTACTGCAGAATCAACATAATGTCTAGATTCTATTTGTGATGCAGAAACACGGGATTATCTTCTTTAGTTTAGATTTATCTTCTTCAGTTTAGATATGGCCAAGAATGAGATTATGAAGCCAGACAGCAAACTTCAGTTCTATAAGTGTTTTAGGAACAGAAAGACTCTTTATAATAATATGTTAGTGTATTTTAAGGTTTCGAGGAGACCTTATAGTAACTTTCCAATATCTGAAGGGGGCCTACAGGAAGGCTGGGGAGGGGCTATTTACAAGGTCTTGTAATGACAAGGCAAGGGGCAATGGGTTTAAACTGGAAGAGGGGAGATTTAGACTGGATGTTAGGAGGAAGTTCTTTCCAGTGAGGGTGGTGAGACACTGGAACAGGTTGCCCAGGGAGGCTGTGGATGCTCCCTCCCTGGAGGTGTTTAAGACCAGGTTGGATGAGTCCTTGAGTAACCTGTAGTAGTGGGAAGTGTCCCTGCCTATGTCAGGGGTTGGAACTGGATGATCCTTGAGGTCCCTTCTATCCTTACCATTCTATGATTCTATGTTTAAGGGAAAAAATAGAGAGAAAATTCTGAAGATATTTGGCTCAGACACTTTTAGCCACATAAGATCCTGTTCAAACAGTCAGAGCACATCTGTAAAGAGTTCTGTGAATGCCCATCTCATTCCTGAAAGTTACATACCATTTTTGCATTTCAGTAACAGAATATGCAATACCTCTGTTGCTCTGTACATCTTTACTTGAAGAACATAGAATTCCTTCTGGTAAAACCAAATCCTATGTAAGACTAGCAGAGATTTGTATCCTGAGAGTAAGTTTGGGGCTCCTTTAGGACTTTTGTTGCAGTTTAGAATTAGTGCCCTAGCCCAGTGTCTTAAGTGTAAATAAGAATGAGTTTTTCCCAGAGAATTCCAGTCTAAAGAATAAACAACTTAGGACTGGACATTCAATAATAATAAGACATGTTTATCTAATTCCATTGGTCTACTGAATATCTTATATTTTGCTGTACTTCTGGCTCTCACTTTCACTCTCTCTGACTGCCTTCTGCTTGGCATTTGGATTATTCTAACTCTGCTCCTGACCTTGTACTTGCCATCTGATTCTCTTGCTCTGCCTTTGCAAAAGGTAGGAGGAGCGGGAGGTTGAGACAGCAGACCCTCTGGACCTCTTTGTGTCTAGAGGGATGGGAGAGAACTGAAATATTGTACAAGGTGGTATTGTGTTGTTTATTGAACTGTAAAGAAATGTAAATTTGCCTTGTATATGTGTCTCACCTTTCATACTTTTATATTTGGTCTACTTTTGTAAATATAATTTCATTTAACTTCCAAAACTTCTGTGGTATATTTACTCTGGGGGTAAATTTCCAGTTTGTTGGGTTGCAAATCCAAACTACAACTGCTGTGAACCCAGAAAAAAAACAGCAAAAATCATCAAACACATCTTCTGTTTTCTGACGTTGATTCTAATTAATGTAGACTACTCATTTAAAATACCTGTGAGCCCACATGAGCCACTAGATAAAATTATTGTTTGATAAGTCAATCTATTAAGGAAATTTATTACTGATCATCAGCATCAAACACTTTTAAGTCACTTGTAGCTGTATGTAAATATCCAATATGCATGTGCAAAATCTACTGTGCTCAATAATACTTGTACCCTTCCTATGGTGAAGTTGGTACTTCTGAGAGGCTCTCGAAAGTGTGAGCTGCAAGGAGGTGTCATTCTTGTGGGAGCGACTCAGTGAACTGTTGAATACATGTGGCCCCACAGTGGGATGCAAGTTGTTCTGGTCACCTCTACAGCAGCTTATTGATTGGAGACCAGGTACACAGAAACTTAGCCTGCTGTGTGCTTGGCAGCTGCAGCAGCTGTCACTCCTAACCAGTTCTGTGGCACCACATCTCCTTGCAACTCTCCACCTACAGCCCACTCTTGAGAGCCCGACAAATATCAGTAGTCTTCAGCTATCCCCTGGGCTCTGGCAACATTCTCTTCAGGCCCTCCGGGTTTCTTAGGAACCAATCTGTAATTTCCAAACTCTGACCTTTTTTTTTGTTTTGTTTTGTTTTTTTTTCTGAGTCATCCTGTAAACTACTTCATGGGACAGAATATTTAAATGATGAAGAGGTTCTAGGGGCTTTTTTAATTTCCATATTTCAATCTTGGCAAAGCAACCATAAGCATATTAACCAGGCTACTGTATTGTAGTACTTGTTGAGATGTATCTTAGTTACATTATTATGTAGCTTCTCAAGTGTACTCCCTTTAGATCTAATCTCCATAGCAAGTAATACATCATAAACAAACACACAGGGCACAAGCCATAGTCATAACAAAAGAATACAGTTTTGTTTTGGTTTGGTTTTCCCACAGTTCTCCACAGTAGCTTTCAGAGCCTTCTTTATTGTTGTTTTGTTTTATCAATATTGATTGGAGACCCTGGTGACAAACCAGAACAAAGAGGATTGATCTTAGGTTCAAGTAAGAGAGAATTAGGAAGGAGTAAAGCACAATGTATTAACAGGGATTTTGAGAAAATCCAATTCCCAAGTTTTTTTCAGACTATTTAATTGATTGTGTCATTTTCCTGCAGATAAATGTTTTTATGCATATTAGAGGGAGGAAATTTGGTTGTTTGTTTTTTTTTTCTAATTTCAGAATGTGGTATATTCCAAACGGAAATATGTTCCCTGTTACATTGCCACATGCAAGTATTTATAGCTTCCTATATTTTCATAAGCAAACCTAACCCTGACTATAAGAGCAAGCAGAACAAGGAATCAAACAGTTATTTTCCAGTCAAAAGGTGAAGCACATGAATATGTTTAGGTTTCAAGGAGACCTTATAGCAACCTTCCAGTATCTGATGGGGCCTACAGGAAGGCTGGGGAGGGACTATTTACAAGGTCTTGCAATGACAGGACAAGGGTCAATGGGTTTAAACTGGCAGAGGGGAGATTTAGACAGGATATTAGGAGCAAGTTCTTTCCAGTGAGGGTGGTGAGACATTGGCACAAGTTGCCCAAGGAGGTTGTGGCTGCTCCCTGCCTGGAGGTGTTCAAGGCCAGGTTGGACGAGGCCTTGAGTGACCTGTACTAGCGGGAGGTGTTCTTTTACAGGAAACTTACTCAGGGACCAAGGTATCATGAGTACATCTGCTGGAGTTAATGCTAAGGCTCTTAGTTGCATACAAGAGACAGTTTGTGTTAGTCAGGTCTCCAATTTAACAGCCCTAGCATGGAAAAACGGTCGAAATAGACTGTGTGTAAGTGGAGACTAAATCTGTAAAAGGTCAGAATGACCTTCCAGTATCTGAAGAGGGCCTACGAGAAGGCTGGAGAGGGACTATTTACAAGGTCTTGCAATGACAGGACAAGGGGCAGTGGGTTTAAACTGGCAGAGGGGAGATTTAGACTAGATATTAGGAGCAAGTTCTTTCCAGTGAGGGTGGTGAGGCACTGGCACAGGTTGCCCAGGGAGGTTGTGGCTGCTCCTTCCCTGGAGGTGTTCAAAGCCAGGTTGGATGAGGCCTTGAGTAACCTGTACTAGTGGGAGGTGTCCCTGCCTATGGCAGGGGGTTGGAACTGGATGATCCTTGAGGTCCCTTCCAACCTTACTATTCTATTATTCTATGTGGGAGATGGAGATCAAAGTGTTACAAAGAGGCTACCCTGACACCAGTAGATAGATTCTTGGCACAGATGTATTTTCTCACACATGCAAATCTTCTGATCACTATTACAATAAGTTTTGTTTAGTTCAGTTCACTTCAGTGTTGCTTTGGTTTGCTTTGTAGGTCATTCTGATATGTATTCATAGTAATTCATAATAAAACATTCATAATAAGTAACAAAGATACCTGGGCAAACAGAAAATAACAACCCACTTTTAGATGCTCAGTGGAGAATGTAGAGTGCTGCTTGAGAATCTACCATGTTCTCAAGCTACTCTTGCTCTAGAGAGATATCACAGATGCTCACATCCAAGAAATTCTACTTGTCAGATCTGCAAGTGAGATGACGACTCTCAAACCTCATCAGCGCCTCAAAGCAAAGGTAGAGAAATGAGTTCTTGCATGGCTTTCTGCTCCTGAAATTGACATCCTTGATGAACTCTTACTCACTGTAACTTCAGACTCTGACAGTAAAATTTGTCTTAGTCATCTGTCCCTTTTTTATAATGTTGCATGCTCTTTCCACCAGATGGTAGGCAATAAAAGCAGGAAATACAAGCTTAGCTGATACTGTATATTTAAATAACATCAAACAAAATTAAATAAAGTGCAACTGAAACAATTCTCCATATGCTGGACTCCTGTATATGCTAAATGACAGCACTGAAAAAGTTCTGGTCAGTGTTTGCAGATATTTGATTAACGGTACAAGTAAAGCCTACATAAGCACACAGTACATATGTTATTAGATATTGAAAAGATGCTATTGTGTCGCCTGTTGTTCTCTAGGAGTAAACTAAATTAATTATTTTCAGGATATGCATTTTCTGTCAATTCCTTTAAGGAAAACCATTTATTCCACTTATCCTGCTGTAACCAGATAAATGAAATTGTCTGCCCAGTGTGTAAATTTCTTCTCCTGCCTTGTTAGTGCTGTCTTGTACATGAAGTACTCATTTAGTTGCAAAAACCAATTATCATCCCTGTCTGGATACATTAAGAATTTTCCTACAAGTCTTTTTCTCTCTATCACATTTTAAGCAACACTGTACATGAATTATTCATATTGCCTATCTTGCAGGCAGGTTTTTTTATTATTAAATTCAATCATAATAATAGTTATTACCACAGTCATGGCAGTTTTATGAGTATTCTTCAATGCCATTACCTGGAAAGATTTCAATCAAGACATATAAAAGATGCAAATCAATTTCCATAATAAAATTAAACTGTGCCATCTACTCTTTCATCCTAGCAATAGACTTGATTGACAACTTCTCCCTGATAGTTGCAGCTGATAACTTGCAGGTATGGTAATGGAGAAAGGCAGATTCTCTTGCTCTAGCATTCTAAGAAACTCAGTATTTTTCTTGCCCTGTCAGTGTTTAATGCCTGTGTCTTCATGCAAACACAGTGTTTGAGATGCAAACACTGAGTTTACAAATATACGTCCTGAACAAGACAATTATTTCTCTCTGGCAATATGCGATTTGACTTCAACTAACCAACGGCAGTGCAGAATAAATTAAATTCCGTAATGAATGTTCTTATTTACTATGCTGTGAGCAGTGCTCCTCTTCACAAAGGGCTGTTTTCCCAAGGAGGATGTTTTCCAAGTGATTCACTTATCTTCATCCTGCGCTTTTATTTTAAATCTTTCTCTCTTCTTTCTTCTAGCACCGCTTTAGCACAGGTATAATGACCACTTGATGGTTCTTTGCTTCCTTTCTATGCAAGCACTTGATATCTTGTTCCTACTTCTCTAATTACTGCTTCTATTTCTCTGTGTGCTCCCCATTTACCATTTCCTGGTGCTTTACATCAAAGCTGCTGTCTAAATAAAGCCCCTGGTGTCGGAACTAACTCCCAGGTAATTTTTACCTTTACTCTGGAGGTAAATTAAATCTTGATGACATTTTCAAATCAAGACCCTTGATTCAGATCCATTTAGATGAACTGTAAGGCAAAGCAAATGCATTTGTCCTGAAGGAGATATTCTGGAAAGATGCTGAAGTAATAAAGATGAGAATATAAAGAGCATTAATAGGGATAAATGGGACTTCTCTCTTCAATTAAGCTTCAAGTAAGGGCAAACAATATAAACTATCAATCAACCCTAATACTGTGGGAAATAAAGTGATCACCATTTAGAATCAGCAAAAAAAAAAAAAGTTGATTATATAGAATTGGACAATTATTTGTGTTCTTTAACAGACAATGTTCCCCCTGATGTTTCTGGGTGATATCCATTCAAAGTAGACTCCTAGAGTAGAGAACACTCTTACTTTGTTCCAGTATAAAATCCTCACATTCCTAAGAACTCCCTCTTTCATGTTCAAAAATATTTGAAAAGCTAGATTACATCACACTTCAAGAAACTAAACCATGCACGACTGAACTGATGTCTGTTATGTAATTCGATTTATTACAGCGAGGCTTCAGAATTAATGAGTGAATTACAATTTTTCCCATAAGCAATTTTTTATTCCTGCTAAGGTCATGTTAGGACTATTACTGTTATTTTCAAAGATGTATGATGAAAAATTAAATAAGCTGGGCATTTTTCTATATAAATTTTCTATTTTCAAATGTATTTCAGTGTGCTCTAGATTGCCATTTAAATTATTCACTAACCTTTAATGCTACCTGCATATTATGGCATCTGTCAGAATCACTTTGTGATGAGAATTAATTACTTTCTTCATCTGCAATAGATCCTGAAAAGCTGAGGTTTTTTCCAACTGGTTTATATCTAGCTGTTAACCATCTGTAATACAACCTTAATTTCTACATTCCTAATTCTCCCTCCCTAAGATCATTTTATTAAATAGGATCGTAGGTTGTCCCTTCACGATTTCAAATTTATTTTAACTATTAATATAATGTATAAAATCCACATTGCTTTGAGATAACCTGTGCCTTTTGCACCATGGATCGCTAGACAGTCCAAGAAGTATTGCATGGCATTCCAAAGGGCTGAAAGCCTATTTGGATTTTGATTATCACTGCCCCATATAGTCTTGCATTTTAAGATACCTACCGGAAACCAGCATCTCTGTAGCAGAGGTGACAGATGAAAAACTCTTGTGTTAGACATTTCATTCTAAAAGTTAATGAATGAATTCTGGAGCCCCCAGAACAGGAAGGACGTTGAACTGTTGGAGTGGGCCCAGAGGAGGGCCACAAAGATGATCCGAGGGCTGCAGCAGCTCTGCTATGAGGACAGGCTGAGAGAGTTGGGGCTCTGCAGCCTGGAGAAGAGAAGGCTTCCAGGAGACTTTATAGTAGCCTTCCAGTATCTGAAGGGGGCCTACAGAAAGGCTGGGGAGGGACTTGCAATGTCTTGCAAGGTCTTGCAAGGTCTTGCAATAACAGGACAAGAGGCAATGGGCTTAAACTGGAAGAGGGGAGATTTAAACTGGATGTTAGGAGGAAATTCCAGTGAGACACTGGAACAGGTTGTCCAGGGAGGTTGTGGCTGCTCCCTCCCTGGAGCTGTTCAAGACCAGATTGGATGAGGCCTTGAGTGACCTGTACTAGTGGGAGGTGTCCCTGCCTATGGCAGGGGGTTGGAACTAGATGGTCTTCGAGATCCCTTCCAACCTTACCATTCCATGATTCTATGATAGTTTAGCAGTAAGTGGGAAATGGGGAAGTGTGCGAAGATGTATGCCAAAGAGGTTGGACTACTGCACTCCAAGAAACCTGCCAGAAGAATGGTAACCATAGACAGACAGGTAGTATCACATATTTAAGCTACTACTTAAACTCTTGCAGTGGTTTACTTATCCACAGAGCCAGAACCTGTGACCACTCTGACAAATGGGAGAAGTTTCTCATGTACCCCTCAAACCACTCTTGGCCTCTCTCTTAGAGTTTTACATGACACAGGCTGAAGTTGTGCTAAGAGGAAAATAATTACTCTGCACAGGTTACTCTGCAGGTCAGTGTGACCTTCATTAAATTACTACTGAAGAAGAAACAACAGATCATATAACCTTAGGAAGAAGTAATAGCAAAAGGATTTGGTGAGGAACTTGGTCATTCACTGTAGAAAGTCCAGAGATCCTTATGGTTATTTTCCGCTTGCCTACTTTAAGGAACTTCCTTCACCTTGCAAAAAAAAAAAAAAAAAAAAAAAAAAAAAAAGAGGTCCACCATTGCTGGCCTCCTCTTTGCTTAGCCATGCAGGAAGACTACCACAGAGTCCACAGGAATCCACCAAGTGACTGTTCAAATTCCCTTTACCTGTCTCACTGGTGAAGCAGGACAAAACCAAATTTCTTTTTTTAATTACAGTGAGGTCCTTATGATGTCTCTTTTTTTTTTTTTAAATTGTGGGAAGGGATATCTGAGACTGCTGCTTTCTGCATTCTGAAAGACAAGAGAAGATTTGTTCTGAAGAGAAATTAGTACAGTCTGCCAGCCTGTCTTTTGAGTTCTGGGTTTTTCTCATTACAGAATCATAGGAATGTTAAGTTAGGTTATCATTTAGTTCAGGCTCAAGCAAATACTCTTAAAGGTGGATGCTCAGAACTCTGTCTGGCTAGAGTTTGAATAGTTTCAGGGGTAGGCTGCAAAACCTCTCAGGACTCCCTGTTGGGTGACAAAAAGTTTCAGTTTTTATAGGTAAGAACAGGGAAAAGACCAGGCATGTATTCATCGGAGTCTGTTATAGACCATCCAACTAGGATGAAGCGGCATGAAAAATACTGTATAAGCATCAGGGAGAAGTATCACAATCACTAACCCTTGTTCTCATGGGGGTTTTCAGTTTATCAGATGCTTTCTGGAAATAGAATATGGCAGAAAGGGAACAGTGCCAGAACTTCCTCTCATGTGTGGAGCATTAAATTCCTCCAACAGCTTGTGAAGTAAAATGCTCTGCTGGACCTATTGTATGGAAACAGATAAGGACCTGGAGCTGGTGTGAAGGTTGGAAGCCATGATTCCACAATTCTACCATCAGTACACAAGATCGATCGATCTATCTATCTATCTATCTATCTATCTATCTATCTATCTATCTATCTATCTATCTATCTATCTATCTATCTATCTATCTATCTATCTATCTATCTAATCTATCTACCTATCTACCTACCTATCTGTGTACCTACCTGCCTACCTATCTATCTGACTACCTTTGTTCCTGCCCAAAGCCTCACAGATGCCCAAAAAAGAAGCCAGGGTTTGCTAAAGATTCAGCACATAAAGATGAGTAAACTATTTTGAAATTTATTTCATTTTGTAAATGAAAAGTAGAAGGCAGTTAACCATATTTGTGACATCGAATTCTAAAGAACTAGTTCAACTACCATCCTAAACTGTGCAGGCTTTGTTAAAACATCATAATCAGAGAAAGAATGTTCTTCTAAAGGGAGTAGCCTTGAGTTCAAAATGGAATTTTAAATTGTATTATTCTGATGAAAAAATTTATTCATTGTTTGGTGAAGGATAACTTGAGATCACACATGTTTTGTCAGCCTCTGCCTTATTCTTTAAAGGTGGTGCACATTTTTCCATGGCCCAGTTTCTCACTGCCAGCTAGAGAAAAAATCTGAGGAGACTAAATAGGCTAAAACAGAGCTTATGGTTGAATTGTGGGTTTCCTATATGAGCTTTTTCTCTTGTATGTTGTTGAATTTATTCATGCTAAGCTTCATGTTTGCATCTGAACTCCCTTTGCCTGACTTTCTGTAATTGAGATTCTAAGTAGACAGAGACCTCCTGTGCTTGCATGTCTGAACCATTACCTCTGATCCTGGTTTCCCCGGTTTCTAAATCATTATCTTACTATTTCTATTAAAACTTGACATGACTAACAATATCATTTTCAGAACTGGACTCATTTCTTATGAATGACAGATATCTCTTTATTTCTGCTGTGAATATTGTAAAAGAGGGGAAAATTAGAGATCTTGAAGTAGTCACATAGTATCAAAAATCACACTTTGCTTTATAATAGTAATGCTTTGTAGCTAGCCATCAGTCTTCAAACACTAATCAATTTTAAGATATTACAAGGTTTATAATGAAATATATAATTTGTACTTCTCTTATCTTCACTGAAATTCATTCAAGTAGATTTTTTTTTTTTAATTTAAACTCTCTAACAGCTATTCTTTTGCTCTGACTTAATAACCAGAAAGATTTGCCCTCGTCTTAAAGTGGAATAACAATGGTTATGTCTTCCTGCTCTTGCCATCCATTTGACTGTTCCATTTTTCCTGTGGAATAGACCACACCTTTTGATAGATATCAAAGGAAAGCCTCAGAGAAATATTTTTTGAAGATTGAAAGGATGGAATTACAAATGAGTAAATGCAGTTTGATTTAATAAACCTGGCCTAACGGCAAGATATAGGAGTCCCAAGCAGTGCAATATCCTAAGAAAATCCTTACAACCAGCTGAGACAAAGCAAAAGAACGTGATGAATTTCAGCTTTTGAACCTAAATGTTCATCTTTGATGATGCAGCTCAAACAAGTACTACACTAGTTCTAATATGAATCTCGTAGTACTTTTTACTGTAATAAGATGGGTTATATATATTTGGAAGAACAAATCTTAGTTCTAGGAGCACAAATTTTTCAAGCGTCAAAGTAAGGGTTATGGTCAGAGACACCCAGGTACTTTAAAATCTCAGTACTATATTGGATTACCTCGGTCATAGAATCATAGAATCATAGAATGGTAAGGTTGGAAGGGTCCTCAAGGATCATCTAGTTCCAACCCCCTGCCATAGGCAGGGACACCTCCCACTAGCACAGGTTACTCAAGGCCTCATCCAATCTGGCCTTGAACACCTCCAGGGAGGGAGCATCCACGACCTCCCTGGGCAACCTGTTCCAGTGTCTCACCACCCTCACTGTAAAGAACTTCCTCCTAACATCTAGTCTAAATCTCCCCTCTGCCAGTTTAAACCCATTGCCCCTTGTCCTGTCATCACTGCTTAAACACAGAAGCCAGGTTCTAAGACCATGACATGACGTTTATATTACCATTGCTGTTCCCGTCTGGATACTGTCTGTGAGGTTTGATCCAATAGGAGTGATCAGGATATAACAGACAGATTTCATGCTGCAGAAAATACATCCAAGGTGAGATGTTTCAGGGCTAGGTGTTTTATGAGTGGCTTCAGCTCTAACCCAATCAAATGCTATGGGACCTTAACATTGTAGAAAACGCTGCAGCTACTCTTAGGTATCAGCTCCTTTTCCACTCAATCCCCACCACCGTGTGTGTGTGTGTGTGTCGTGTCCCCCCCCC
>VWZE01001522.1:0-42448 GCA_013396675.1 Eubucco bourcierii | reverse complement strand
AGGAGAAGCTGAGGGACCTGGGGCTTTTTAGTCTGCAGAAGTGAAGACTGAGAGGGAATTTAATAAATGTCTATAAATATCTGAGGGCTGGGGGTCAAGAGAGAGGGGACAGGCTCTTCTCACTTGCTTCCTGTGATAGGACAAGGAGCAATGGATGTAAGCTGCAGCACAGGAGGTTCCACCGCAATGCAAGGAAGGACTTCTTTATTGTAAGGGTCCCAGAGCACTGGAACAGGCTCCCCAGAGAGGCTGTGGAGTCTCCTTCTCTGGAGACTTTCAAGGCCCATCTGGATACATTCCTCTGTGACCTGAGCTTGGTTGTATGGTCCTGCTCTGGCAGGGGGGTTGGACTCGATGATCTCTTTGGGTCTCTTCCAATCCCTGACATCCTGTGATCCTGCGAATAACAAAATTGCAATATCCAGGGGAGACCAGTTTGTGCCCTGGGATGGATCTTGGTCTCTGTAGTTTATTTAGGAAATCTGATATAAGCTGGAACTCCTGAAGCCATGACACTTGTAGAGGAGGGATTATCGGTTGGGTTTTGCTTTAGCAGAGCTGAGCTCTGGTAGATAACAACTTTTGCTCCCTAAGCTGCATTTCTGAGGGCACATTTCAGTGACAAGTGACGCTATTCTTTCACGCTGATTCTCTTAATATCCATTCTCCTTCAACATTGTACATACTATACTCTTCAAATACATATAAAGTAATCTATGATAAAGACAGTAACACCACCTAAACAGTTACAGTCATTTCTTTGAGAGGTCTCAGTCCACAAAGAAGCAGAGATGATCACCCTTTGACATGCAGATCGTCTATATTTTTTGATCTGTGTTATCAGCTGGATACTGTTCCATACCATTGGCCAGTTGGGTTCAGCATGTTGAACGACGTTGAGGCACGCACAGATGAAGATTGATTGGCCGGAACTATAAAAGATGAACCAAGTAGTTTAAATTAAATTCCCTACCCACCGCTTCTGCGTTCAGCAATGCTTTTGTCTTCCCTCCACAGAATCAGTGGGGGGAGATGGAATAAAAGAGAGAACCAACCAACAAACAAAATGACTACCACAGGTAGATTGTATATTTGAATTAGCAATAACTCATTTTTAAGTCTCAAGTGCTGAGCCTAAATAACCATCTCTAGGGTATTTTAAATTGCACTGTATGTCCTGAATGGAAACCAGCTTAAGATGATCTAACTGGAATTTTTTGCAGTGCATTTCACCTCTACAGACTCAAAACAATTCAGGATTATGCCTACTAAATAATGTGTACTTTCTCAGTTACAAATACCTTGCTTCAAGTATATACACCCTTTCAAACCTTGTGTGACTGTGTGAAGGGAATGTTAATTGATTTCCTGTAGGGATGGTAAAAAGCATAAAACAATAAGCCATATTTCCAGATTCAACACAACACAGGAGACTGCATGAACACAAAGACTGACTTGGGTTGGTTTTGTTTGGATTTTTTTTTTTCTTTCAATAAAGATATTCCTCTAGGTCACTTCTCAAAAAAAATCATGTGGAAGTATCTCCTGATGTCTCTGATACTAGGACTGTAAAGTGACTAAAATTCACAACCACGAATCTGGCGTATCTGAAGAGCACTGTAATCAATTCTTGAAGTTACAGGAATAAAATTCTCCCATAGCTCTTCACTTGAAGTATGCTTATGTAGAGGGCATGCATAAAAAAATCATAGTAAGGAGTATATCAGCATTTTATTCTCTGTAACAGATTATTCATGGTTATTTTTCTTAACCTAAGGCTCAAAATGTCCAGAATTTTATCCTACGTGGGGGAAAAAAAAATCCATTTCTACCACAGTCATGCATACTGAATTTGGCTTTTAAGCTAGCTGTTTGATTATCACAATTCACAGTAAGTATATTTGTGTGCTACTCTCATATTTCATACCAGTTTAAATATGCAACTAAGAACATCATTAAAAAGGTGTAAATCCACTCAGGTCCTGGTTTTTACTGTGAACCTATTCAGGCAGTTTAATATTCTCTCAAATTCCATGAAAATCTGCATGTCTAAACATAAAATCTTTTCACTTTTAAAATATCTGTGATTTAGTGCCAAAATAAAGTGGTTTATTACAAGCTGGAGAAATCAACTTTTTTTGTCTGAGGTTCTGCTAGAATCCACTCTCATTTGGAAAGGTTCAACTTGGGCAGGAGTCTTTTGCAGGCAAAAATAAAGGACACCCAGACATTTTTTTATGAGCTTGGATAAATCTTGTCCCAGGAGCTGTCAGATGACAGAAGGTTACTCTGCGAGCTTTCGGTAACAAGCTGTCCCCAGCATTTTTTTTTTTAATGCTGCATAACTCATTCTCATTTAAATGCTACTTTAACTCAAACTATTCTGCATAATCTCATTGGGTCACACACCCGATGTTTCTTGCTCATGAGATCAACTAATCATATGCAGTCAATGAACATCCAAATTCAAAAACAGGAAATGAGGATATGTAAAGATTCAGTAATTATTACTTGCAGTCAATGTGATGAGTTTTGTGTTTAATGCTGTGTACCTGCTAAGATGAAAGCATTCAATTATTTTTTTTCTTTAATATGACAAAACTTTTCAGGCTGAGAAATTAGTAACGGAGTTAGTCTTTCTTTTTCCCAGAGGTCACCTGCCAATAAATGTGAAAAGATACGGTCTATTATGACATATACTCTGTGCTGATGTTCCATAGTTTGAAGTCATTGAATCATGATGATTCAAGTGACATAATGTGGATAGCAGTAAGAGCAGAATAAAATAAAAATCCCTGTCAAACAGAATAGAGTTTTAATCTGGTGATGGTCAGGAAATATGTGCTATCATGTCCTCTGTCAGCAAGCCAGCACTAATAATCAAGTAATTCTGGTCATATTCAGCCAAATTATTCTTTGAAATATCAGCAGTTAGGTGGAAGAAAGATGTTAAATTATCTGAGGCAAGGCTGGCAAAGCTCAGTCATGACATATTCTGATAGCAGCTGACCAGAGAACGGCTATTGACATGCTGGTGGTAGAACTCTAGGACGGCAAAAATGAGCTCGCTGTTGTTCATTTAGGGCATTTTAAAAGATCTGTGCAAAAGAAACAAAGCTTGGAAAACTGGGTCACATTGGACACATAAGTGAAAGAAATGAAGCATTTCCTAGTCCAGACGTGATTTGATGATTCATGAAGACTGAAAGCACCATTTTTTTTTTCAGCTGAAGTAACTCTGGATATTTAATGCGTAGGTACACTTGGAAGGCTGCAAAAAAATCTTTGTTTGGCATTAGACTTCCTTTTAAAGCTCTGAGTGCACATAACTGCAGTGTTTAAGATCTGCAAAAATGAAGCAATAAAATCAATAAAAAAGATACCTGCAGAATGTTTTAAATTCTTTCCTAATGAGTTTTCTTTAATATTTTTTATTTTAAAAATATATATATATGCTCGCTAAGTACAGCTGTGGTTATCAGTGAGGGGGGGGAATGTTATTTGGTTTTTAGAGCTAATGATTCCCAAAGTGTTTGCTTTGCACTTCGAAGATATCTATTAAATAAACCGATGGCTCCACCAATGACACAATATTGCTTTCCCTCCCATTCTAGATAAGAAACTTTTTAAAAGGCAACTGTCAATGCAGAATTATTCTGAAATTAACTCAAATTTTAGAAAATCCACTTGAAATGGAATGTTTCCCAAAATCTTACAGTAGGAATTTCAGCAAATCTTATTCAAGATAATTTAAGTCACTAACCATTTTACGTATGATAGTTATAGGACTGCTGTGATACTGAAAACACATAATAAAATTTATAGCAAGAATCTACATGACACCCATTTATTCTTCCCACTAATGAAACTAAACTTACCATGACACAGTGCATCTGTTCATCTTAGTTGCATACAAGAGACAGTTTGTGTTAGTCAGGTCTCCAATTTAACAGCCCTAGCATGGAAAAACGGTCGAAATAGACTGTGTGTAAGTGGAGACTAAATCTGTAAAAGGTCAAAATGACCTTCCAGTATCTGAAGAGGGCCTACGAGAAGGCTGGAGAGGGACTATTTACAAGGTCTTGCAATGACAGGACAAGGGGCAATGGGTTTAAACTGGCAGAGGGGACATTTAGACTGGATGTTAGGAGGAAGTTCTTTCCAGTGAGGGTGGTGAGGCACTGGCACAGGTTGCCCAGGGAGGTTGTGGATGCTCCCTCCCTGGAGGTGTTCAAGGCCAGGTTGGATGAGGCCTTGTGCAACCTGCACTAGTGGGAAGTGTCCCTGCCTATGGCAGGGGGTTGGAACTAGATGATCCTTGAGGTCCCTTCCAACCTAAACCATTCAAAAATTCTGTGATTCTATTCTATGAGTAAGTACAATATTGTTTTAGTTTAGGAAAAGTGATTCCTGGAGGCACTGTAGTCTGCAAAATAAACACCCTTTTGTTTTAAGTAAAGTTCCTATATATTCTCCTTTCTGAAGTTGCTTTTAGACGTCTCAGGGGGAAAAAAACAGCAAACAGAATAATCAAGACTTGGAACAGTTTCAATATCTTTTAAAGATTTTTGTTATCCATTTTATATCATGGAAAGTCTCCAGCCAAAGAAAACGGCCCTAATGAGTGTGGGTGCTGCTGTCTTTTGATTTTATAGCTATTGAACCCAGAAGGATTCTGTTTGTCTAATGCTGCATTCACTACTCTTTTGCAGCTACCCACAGCTATTAGTTGAGTCCCTGTTTACATCTTTCAGATGGTAATATAATCCTCAGCTGATCCTAAACACTTACATACTTTTACCCACAGTGCTAAGTCAACTGCTTTCTCAGATCCTCACAGGACATGTATGCTCTATTACAGTTTTTTAATGTACTTGCTATAAAACTTTACTTGAAAAGTTCTGTGTATTATGTATAAAATGTCCCTTAAGAGTAACATTTTTATTCAGTAGGTAAATGCTAGTGGTAGATAGGTTTTCATTAGGATGCATTTGATATCAGCTGACATTTAAAGCCAAAGTATTCTATCATTATATAATAATCACAGACCCTGAGGATTACCAAATCCAACCCATAACCCTACTCTATAAGGTTCACCCTAGACCACATCCCTAAACACCACACTCAAATGACTTTTAAACACATCCAGGGTTGGTGACTCAACCACCTCCCTGGGCAGCCCATTCCAATGCCTGATCACTCTTTCCCTGGAAAAATATTTCCTAATGTCCAGTCTAAACCTACCCAGTCACAGCTTGAGGCCATTCCCTCTTGTTCTATTGCTATTTACCTGTGAAAAGAGACCAAGAGCAGCCCCTTCACAACATCCTTTCAGATAGCTGTAGACAGCAGAGGTTTCCCCTCAGCTTCCTCTTTTTCAAACTAAAGACCCCCAACTCCCTCAGTTGCTTCTCATAAGATTTATTCTCCAGGCTCCTCCCCAGCTTTGTTGCCCTCTGGTGCACTGTGTCCAGCACCTCCAAGTCCCTCTTGTAATGAGGTGCCAAAACTGAACACAATACTCGAGGTGTGGCTTCAACAGAGCTGAGTACAAGAGGACAATCACCTCACTATTCCTGCCGGACACAGCATTTCTAATCCAAGTCAGGATGCCGCTGGCTTTCTTTGCCACCTGAGCACACTTCTTGCTCATATTGAGTTGCTTGTCAGTTACAGCCCACAGGTTCAGGTGCATGCAGAAAGTTAGAAAAAGGGAAGTACTTTCATGGTAGAAATCTGTGCCTGCATGTTATCAGAAAGTAATCTTTTTCTATAGCAATCCAACCTCTATAGAGGCATATCAGGTAGAATTTTTCTTTACAAAGAAGTTCTTCTAGAGGAATTAACACTGATCTACAGATTGTCATTCTGTGTGATGGAAGGAATATTTCTTTCAATGGATACTTAACTATTTAAGTCTCCATTGTATCTGGAAAACCATTACACAGTAATAACTGATAAAATTTTCTCTGTCCTTTATGAAACTTGATCTGCAATACAACCAGTTTGGTTTTATGATGTTGATTATTCAGCAAAAATATTACTGAGTTGTTATCAGAAAACTGTATTGAATCATATTCAGAAAAAAAAAAAAGTAATTTGAACAAACTGAATAGGGATGTCTACTTTATGGCCTTTAGAAAATATGTGTATGTCTTTAAATAAACTTGACTAATGAATGCATTCCACATTGCTCAGCAGAAAGATCAACAAAAAATATTAGATCTACATTAATGGCTTCTGTGTCTGTTAGTTCAGAGATCAAATAAATAGTGGCAAGCTCCTCTGGCAGTAATTAGTTTGCTTTACTTGTTTACTTATTGAGTGATTCATAAACAGTGCAGAGACTTTGGGTACTCTTCAGGACATTTTTATTGCAAGAAGAATGACATGTAGTTTCTGAATTTAATATGCAACCACCATTTTCTCCAACAACCAAGATGCCCAGGGAAAATCTTCAGGCTATAGAGGAAAAGAAAGCAGCTATAACTTGCTTAGATTTACTAACTGGTATATGAAAATTATTTAAGGACTAACTTACTTCAAGTTAGAGTATTAATTAAGATAATTTTGCCTACCATCATCCACAATGGTGTTGTCACTGTGGTCAGAAAGACATCTTATGTGAAAAAAATGTCTCTGTGCTGAAATCTTCCTTTAGAAATGATGATTTCTAAAGAAGCGTGGCCAGCAGGGCAAGGGAGGGGATTCTGCCCCTTTACTCTGCTCTCCTCAGACCCCACCTGGAGTACTGTGTGCAGTTCTGGAGCCCTCAGCACAGGAAGTACATGGAAGTGTTGGAGCAGGTCCAGAGGAGGGCCACAAAGGTGTTCAGAGGGCTGGAGCAGCTCTCCTATGAGGACAGGCTGAGAGAGTTGGGGCTCTTCAGCCTGGAGAAGAGAAGGCTTTGAGGACCTTCTAGTAGCCTTCCAGTATCTGAAGGGGGCCTACAGGAAGGCTGGGGAGAGACTATTTACAAGGTCTTGCAATGACAGGAGAAGGGGTAATGGGTTTAAACTGGCAGAGGGGAGATTTAGACTGGATGTTAGGAGGAAGTTCTTTACAGTGAGGGTGGTGAGGCACTGGAACAGGTTGCCCTGGGAGATTGTGGCTGCTTCCTCCCTGGAGGTGTTCAAGACCAGGTCAGAGGAGGCCTTGAGTGACCTGTAGTAGTGGAAGGTATCCCTGCCTATGTCAGGGGGTTTGAACTAGATGATCCTTGAGGTCCCTTCCAACCTTCCCATTCTATGATTCTATGATTTTTACCAAGCAACTAAAGACATTTTATGTCCAGTTTCAAAATGAACTTAAAGCACACGTTTTGTTGGCTTTCTACATATAATTTCTGAAACTGAAGTAATAGGAAATTAGGTTAAGTCAGGGGTGGTACCCATCCACGCTTGGTTTGCATTCACAGGGAAATAAACTTCTGGATCAGTTTCTAAAGACATTGAGTGTTGATGACATTTTCACACAGCAAGGTATCTTCTACTTAAAGATCTTGGAATTTTCAGTAAAAAAATTTTATTCTTGCTGGTGATTTTGTACAAGTAGGCAAATTCCTTCACTGTTCAATCAGTATCCTCTGTGGTTTCAACAGACTACATAAATTACAAATAATTTCAAAACTTGTCTGCTTTGTGTCTGTAAAATGTAGCTGTGACTATGAAAGATGGAGTTTGGATTCATAATAACACCAAATTTTGTTTACTTGAACACAAATTCTTTTTTTTTATTTGTTTGTGGGTTTTTTGTTTGTTTGGTTTTTTGTTGTTGTTTTAATCTGCTCCTCCTCTTAGACTACACTGGAATTTTCAGGAATTTAATCTTTTATTTTAGAAGTTTTTCATAGCAAAAAGCAGGATTAAGAAAATGTGTTGTCATCAAGTCCCATATCTATCCATAAGAACAACTGTAGTCTCTCTACTAGTTTTGTCTGGGAAAACACCATAAAACAAAATATAATCATTTATGTCATGTCTTACATCCATGACTGGACATGGTTACAAAAGCTGTCACTAACATCTCTTTTTTTCTGAAGTGCACCTTGCACTTACTGCACAGATAGGACTGGTGAAATTGCTTGCAAAAATACCAAGGAATTCAAATTTCAAAAGCATGCAAATTTATGTTATTTTTCTGTGCATTCTTTGTTTTCCAAAGACTGTAACCTTTGTACCAGTGGAAATCGAAGACACTGTCTGCAGCTAAGAGAATTGTGTGGCATTCTCAGCTGAATTTTAGAAGTCAGAACAGAGTCTTTTCCAGGGGACAACGAGGGATAAGACGTTTCAGATTTTTGACATCTAAGATGTTTATGACTTCAGGCATTTAGCTTTGGTATTCAGGATTGGAAAGTCTGGTTTTCACTGGTTGATGAACATGAAGGTAAAATAATTAAAGCTTAGAAATTCCTTTGTTACCATGACGATGATATTACCGGCAACTGTGGATGATATCATTGCAACATTACAAAATATTTTAATAGTAGAGTTGTTTCTAAATTATTCATAAGCAATTAAGCAGTAAGGCAGAGGAGAAGGCCAGCAGGAAGATAATACTAAATCTGCTTTCCAGGACCTTAGAAGAGGTAATGAGGCGGACCTGATAACAACAAACCAATAAAGTCTTCTGTTCAGAAGCTTTCTGCAGATGACTGTACTGACAGCACTGGCTGGAAGGAAAGAGAAACCTGAGCTCAAGATGTTCTGTGTATGCCTAACAACCAAGTGATCTTAAAGGGGAGCCCAGGGTGCTTGGGCCACTGCTACAAAAGGTGCTGACTGACAGATAAGAGTAGCAAATATAAAAGGGAATGTTTCACTTCAGACCTAAGTATTTGCCTTACTTTAATTCAAAATATTTTCTAATAATAATTAAATGGTTGCTACATTACAGGCAGGATTTACTCACAGCCACAAGCCACAAAAGGAAACTCTCCAACTGTCTGCCTTCATCTCTGTCCTCTCCTACCTCCTGCCTACTTTTCTCACACCTAGCTTGGCACTATACATGATCTAGCCTGGACAGGTATTCATTACCTGTTCAAGTTCTAGTTTTTGAAGGATTGATTGAATTTCACTACTTGGCATTACATGGTAAATTAAGTCATATTGTTTGATTTTGAGCAGAAAAAAAATAATTCAAAACTGAGGAATTAAATAAAGCATAAAAAAAAAAGAGAGAGATAATTATATTTGTTGTTTTGTATACAGCAATAAGAAACCATAATTGAACATTTACTAGATTTAAAATCAGGAATATTCCCCTTACAGCAATAAGAAACCATAATTGAACATTTACTAGATTCAAAATCAGGAATATTCCCCTTTAAATAAAATCACTATCAAATATCTAAGTCTCATTGAACTAAAAACTATATTTTTTCAACTATTTTCAAAAAAAATTTTTTTTTAAATAAACATTCCAAATAGAGCTATGAGGCCTATTATTCTTAAAGCATTCAGAGCTGTTTTCTATTCTTCCAAAATAAAATCTGTCTAAATCAGACCTATTCTTATCTAAATTTTGATAGAGAAGTCTCCAAATGTAGAATGCGAGCATATTTGGTTCTGGTTTTCCTAAAAGGAGAAAGAAAGAACAGATAGAAGGGGGAGAATTTCTAATTTACATCACTTAAAGAAAACAGTGGTCTTTTCTTTGCTAAAAACCAGGGATTCTGTGTCAAGACTGATGTGATTTAAAATACCAACACCGCATTTAAATAAAATTAATCTCCATTTTCCTTCATTAGAAAACTTTATTATGTTTCTTTATGTTATCATGTTTTAAGTGGAAGAACCTAAGAGTATTGCATAGAATTAGTTTAGCAAAATCACACCAAAACTTTAGGGAAAAGTGGATTTATATTTAGTTGTGTCAAATAGCCCTGTTCAGCCAAAAGCTCTGCTCCCTTGTAATGCAGTAGTTCATTTCATAGTATTTGTATGACTGTGAAGGTCTTCATCCATACTTGACAGATACAGGAGCCTCAATATGCTGACAGATGGTCTTATCTTCACTCTATACTTATGGTTTGCCCAGTGCTCCTGCCCAAGAAACAAGTCTGCAAGCATGCTTTGCTCTTGTGCTTGTGCAGCTTGAGTCCAGATGGCTTTTTACTAGCAATACAGTAGAGTCTCAAACTTGGAATCCAATAACACAAATGACTTTGCAATCTGATCGCCCAGAGAGTGGCGATCAACGGCACAATGTCCACCTGGAGACCAGTGACAAGTGGTGTCCCTCAGGGGTCAGTGCTGGGACCAGTGCTGTTTAACATCTTTGTCAGTGACATGGACAGAGGAATGGAGTGCACCCTCAGCAAGTTTGCAGATGACACCAAGCTGTGTGGCACAGTCGACTTGCTAGAGGGCAGGGATGCCATCCAGAGGGACCTGGACAGGCTGGAGAGTTGGGCCCAGGCCAACCTGATGAAATTCAATAAGGCCAAGTGTAAGGTCCTGCACCTGGGTAGGCACAATCCCAAGCACAAATACAGGCTGGGTGGTGAATGGCTGGAGAGCAGCCCTGAGGAAAAGGACCTTGGAGTCTGGGTTGATGAAAAGCTCAACATGAGCCTGCAGTGTGCACATGCAGCCCAGACAGCCAACCGAGTCCTAGGCTGCATCAAGAGAAGCGTGGCCAGCAGAGCAAGGGAGGTGATTCTGCCCCTTTACTCTGCTCTCGTCAGACCCCACCTGGAGTACTGTGTGCAGTTCTGGAACCCTCAGCACAGGAAGGACATGGAAGTGTTGGAGCGGGTCCAGAGGAGGGCCACAAAGATGATCAGAGGGCTGGAGCAGCTCTCCTATGAGGACAGGCTGAGGGAGTTGGGGCTCTTCAGCCTGGAGAAGAGAAGGCTTCGAGGGGACCTGATAGTAGCCTTCCAGTATCTGAAGGGGGCCTACAGGAAGGCTGGGGAAGGATTATTTACAAGGTCCTGCAATGACAGGACAAGGGGCAATGGGCTTAAACTGGCAGAGGGGAGATTTAGACTAGATGTTAGGAGGAAGTTCTTTACAGTAAGGGTGGTGAGGCACTGGAACAGGTTGCCCAGGGAGGTTGTGGATGCTCCCTCCCTGGATGTGTTCAAGGCCAGATTGGATGAGGCCTTGAGTAACCTGTACTAGTGGGAGGTGTCCCTGCCTATGGCAGGGGGTTGGAACTAGATGATCCTTGAGGTCCCTTCCAACCTTACCATTCTATGATTCTATGATTCTATGATTCTATGATTTATAATACAGAAACATGAAGGCAAAATAAATCATGTTATAGTTATTTTACTGATAGGTTTTACTGATACAACCACCATTCATAAAACTCACACTGACAGGAAAGAAAAGAAAATGGATCTAATATTAATTATCGCTTAGATAATCAATGATTCAAAAATGTGACACTATCAGTGAATCATAGAATGTATTCTACTGGAAGGGACCTTTAAAGCCATCTAGTCCATCTAGCTTACCCTACAGTAAGCAGAGACATCCACAACTAGATCAGGTTGTTCAGAACCCCATCAAACCTGACCTGGCATGTCTCCAGTGATAGAGCCTCCACCACCTTCCTGGGCAACCTGTTTGAGTATTCTACCACCCTCATAGTAAAGAACTTCTTCCTAATGTCCAGTTTAAATCTACCTTCCTCTAGTTTAAAATCATTGCCCACTGTCCTATTGCAACATTCCTTTGTAAACAATCAATCCCCAGTTTTCTCGCAGGTACTGGAAGGCTGCTACAAGGACTACCCAGAGCCTTCTCATCTCCAGGCTGAACAACCCCAACTATCTCAGCCTATCTTCTTAGGAGAAGTGTTCCAGTCCTCTGATCATTTTTGTGCTGCACTTTGGCCACAACAACCCCATGCTGGGGTCTGAGTGGCTGGAGAGCAGCCAAACAGAAAGGGATCTGGGAGTGCTGATTGACACCTGCCTGAACATGAACCAGCAGTGTGCCCAGGTGGTCAAGAAGACAAATGGCATCCTGGCCTGCATCAGGAATAGGGTGGCCAGCAGGAGCAGGGAGGTCATTCTCCCCCTGTACTCTGCACTGGTTAGGCCACACCTTGAGTACTGTGTCCAGTTCTGGGCCCCTCCATTTAAGAAGGACATTGAGGTGCTTGAACGTGTCCAGAGAAGGGCAACGAGGCTGGGGAGAGGCCTCGAGCACAAGCCCTGTGAAGAGAGGCTGAGGGAGCTGGGATTGTTTAGCCTGGAGAAGAGGAGGCTCAGGGGGGACCTTCTTGCTGTCTACAACTACCTGAAGGGTGGTTGTAACCAGGAGGAGGTTGTTTTCTTCTCTCAGGCAACCAGCACCAGAGCAAGAGGACACAGTCTCAAGCTGCGCCAGGGGAAGTTTAGGCTGGAGGTGAGGTGAAAGTTCTTCTCTGAGAGAGTCATTGGCTACTGGAATGGGCTGCCCAGGGAGGGGGTGGAGTCACCATCCCTGGAGGTGTTCCAGGTGGGTTTGGACGTGGCACTTGGTGCCATGGTCTGGTCTTGAGGTCTGTGATATTGGGTTGGACTTGATGATCTTTGAGATCTCTTCCAACCTTGGTGATACTGTGATACTGTTATACTGTGGCCCTTATCACAGTCTGCAGCCTATATACTTCTGCATAAACTCTTTGTTGATGTACCAAGAATGTCATACAGACACCTCTGACAAAACTGAAATAAATGTAACAATGGAACATGAACAAACTCAAGAAAATTCCACAGAGAATTTGATTAAAATAAAGCCTGTCCGGTCAGTAGTCATCCATCTTACGGAGATCTCCAAATGTTATACACACTAAATATAGCAGTTAGTGTTTGTAAGGGTAATTTTTATCTCTGCATTTCATTATAGTGCTGTATCTCCTGCATCACTGCCTCCTTATGCCAGTAAATTAAGTTATTCCCAGTCATGTGCCTGTTCTGAAAGATTAAACGCATTCTTCAAACTGACTGAAAAAAAAACCAAAACAAAACTTGAGCTCTTTTTAATAGTTATACACTGTGTTTTGAACTGTCTTTAAAAAAAATAAACTCTCTAAAATGCATTATCAACATCATCCATAAAGTCTGAGCAGGCTAGAGATAACTGAGATTGAAAATTGACCTTTGACAATTATGGCTTGGGATTGGAATGACTTCTGAGGAGAGATCATGCACTTAAATAGCTTGTTTTTATTTTAACCTCTGGCAATTCAGTTCATTTCAAGCCATAAAAGTGCAAATTTTCCTTACTTTTATGCTTTGAGACCATCACTAGAGAAAGGCCATTGTTAATACTGATGCTAAAATATTCACATCTTCCACAATATTAGGAAAATAAATGTTATAATTTACAGTACTAATTTTCCAAATTGCAGGGATTCCTCTGCAGCACTACAGAACCAAAGTAAAACAGTTCACATTATTGCATTACAATAGTGTTATTAGAACATTCTAATACCTAGACAGACTTTACTGGTTTGGGTTGGTTTTTTGTTTTGGTTTGGTTTGTTTTTAATTATGGAGCTTATATTCTGTATATATATAGAGAGAAGAGAGTCCCAGCAGAGCAACCAGCCTTTTCAAGATCTCTGACTCCTTCAGTACGTCTTCTGCAAAGCTTTCAATACATCTTTGTTGCTTAAAATCAGTTCCCTATCTACCCCATAAAGCCAGTGTGTGATGTAAATGCACTAGGATGAACAACCCAATATGCAGTGAATTGGACTGCCAGAGATCACTGAAAGGGGCTACATTAGGCATGAGCCTTGCACTCACATCTTTCGACTGCCACAGGCCAATAACTTCATTCTGTTCACAAACTTCAGTGTCAGAGCAGCAATCTTTTGCCTTGAGAACATTTCAGACCTTCTGCTATCCACAGCTGTTTGTCTCTGACCTTGCATGCCTCTTTGACCAATGCCTCGATTCTTGTAATTGGCTGCAAAGTAAGTGTTCAGGCGGTGAGATGTTCAGTGGGATCACCTGAACATCAATAGAGCAGAGACTGTACTGATCATCCACACTTGCAGTCAATCCAGCAAGATTTCAATGGAAATTTGTTGAGTAGGATCATCTTTTATTGAGTTAATGTCCTCATCGTGAGCGACACCACAGCGTATTAAAATGCCTGTGAAATACCTTGTGCACAAGCAAATTAGAGTGGAGTGCTTGCTTGTGAAGAATTACATTCATTTACCAAAATGTCCAGTGGTATGAAAAGGATACATTTTGCTGCTTATTCAGTGTGGGAAGCTATAACCACTGTTATTGTTTTGACATGTGTGCTGTTTTGAGGTTAATTGGAATATTTTAATGGAGAAAATTACATTATAGTCTGCAGAAAGGAAACAATGGTGATGTCTGCTTCACTCATAGGCCTGCTGAGGTGTATAAGAACAAGAACACAAACATAGATAACACAGGCACACAGAGAATCTCATTTCTGCCTCTCTGGGATCTTCTGGCCTCTCTGCTAACCGAACTAAGCACTCTACTTCTAACCCCTCTGGCTGATCCTCCAGACTTAGCTGTGCATAAACCAGACCTCAGGGATAAGGTAGAAGGGTGGAAAGAGGGGGAAGAGTGGTTGGGAGCCCCTCCTGGGGACTCTGATTTCTGGGAGGGGAATTGTGTTTCTGTATTACCTTTAACTTGTATATTTCTGTAAATATTCCTGTATATTGTGTATATATCTGCTTGTATATTGCTCTTAGCTGTAAATAGAACTTCAGTCCTTAACTTCCAGCCAACCGAGTCCAGTCTGGGTGATTTTACAAAGTGGGGGTGAGTGGGGAACTCCCAAACCGTCACAGCATGTGGAGTCTAGTCACAAACAATGCCTAGTTTGTCAATCTAATATGCTAGGGCAGGGAAATAGGATACAGATAGAAATGTGGAATAGTTTTCTAAGTAAGTAACACTGAACATTTTCAGGCTCGCACAAAATCTCTGAATGTAATATTCTCTAATATTTGAGAAGATTAATTAGCAGATGATCTTACCGTGCTCCCTCTAGAGAGAGAACTCAGAGAGTAACCAATCCTGAGCAAGGTGGCAAGCAAATTTGCTTTTTATCCTTATGTACTTATAAGTAGCTAACTTGGTTTAAATCTTTGACTGCTTTTTCATTCTTTCCCTTTTTGTTGAGTGAAAAGTTTTTAAGGTCAGGTCTTAACAGGAAACAAAATTTTGTTTTTTCAGTTTGTTACTCACAAAGTACAGAATCAGTTAAACTTGTATAAATATGGCTAAATTTTTTAAATGTTACTTTGTCCTGGTTTTGTAACTCTTTAATAGAGAAAGATGTCTACATGAAGCACTATTTGCCTGGATGCTCACTTTCTCCTGAAAAATTTCAAATCTTAAATGCCTGTGAATCCATGTTTCCCCTCAGCTAAACATGCATGATAGAATCATAGAATGGTAAGGTTGGAAGGGACCTCAAGGATCATCTAGTTCCAAACCCCTGCCATAGGCAGGGACATCTCCCACTAGTACAGGTTACTCAAGGCCTCTCTCCAATCCGGCCTTGAACACCTCCAGGGAGGAAACAGCCACAACCTCCCTGGGCAACCTGTGCCGGTGCCTCACCACCCTCACTGCAAAGAACTTCCTCCTAACATCCAGTCTAAATCTCCCCTCTGCCAGTTTAAACCCATTGCCCCTTCTCCTGTCATTGCAAGACCTTGTAAATAATCCCTCCCCAGCCTTCCTGTAGGCCCCCTTCAGATACTGGAAGGCTGCTATAAGGTCTCCTCAAAGCCTTCTCTTCTCCAGGCTCAAGAGCCCCAACTCTCTCAGCCTGTCTTCATAGCAGAGCTTTTCCAGCCCTCTGATCATCTTTGTGGCCCTAACATGGACATATGTTTACATTTATATGAATTAGTAACAAAGGTATTGAGCCCAAATTTATACAGTGACATAATGATAATCGCCTCCAATTGAATTATACATTTTGAGATTTTGAACTGATCAAGTGCTCAATAAACTGAAATATTTTTCCAAAATCTGTGAAAAGGCTCTTTAAAGTACATATAGAAGGTTCTAGAAATTATTCTGGTCTTTCTACCAGTTTTAGCTATCAGCACACTTCCTTAGGCATATTCATCTCCAGTGAAGGCTTTCTTTCCATTCATCTCCAGTGAAGGCTTTCTTTCCATCCATAATTTTCTTCACTATATTAATTTCCTAGGGTTTTTTTATGCATGAAAGAATTGAGACACACAACTCCAGGACTCTTTAAATGATTCCTAGATACTGCTTTTTCCCTAATTACATATATTTGATATAATTCTTTTGTTTTGTTTTACTACTGTCCTTCTGACATTTATGAATACATCGCATCAGTGTCTCACAGTGTCCCTCAGACTTCATTGTCCCCATTCCCCATATTTGCCATCATATCATTTATATCATATGCTTTTATCTGGCAGAAGTTGATAACCTGTATTTTCCCTACTAAATTATCAAGATAGTATGCAAAAAATCAGGTACAAGAGCTGCTGCACTGGCTTTACTCTGAGTCATCTGTATTCTAATTTATCATGTGAGGACCTCCTACAGTATTATGCTGAACTTCCAGAAAAGACAGCATCATATCCTAGCAGTTTGATATATATTCTGCTAATTTAATTAAACTTTCATAAACATAAGAGAATATTCCAGTTAGAATTACACAATTGATATGATTTCCCTCACTTCTTTTGAAATAGCAAATCCATCAACTAAAACTGCCCAGTTAAAATGTGTCCTGTAATAGCTGCATTGTCATACTCCAAGAAACCTGGTATGCAAGCTTCATTTAGTGCATTGCAATCTGTGTAATTTATAGGAGGGGGGAAGTGTGTATGTATACATGATTTTTGAAAGTGCTTAGTTCATTCACAAATATGAAGATAAAAATTACTCTGTTTAGTTCCTGGAACAGGTTATCCTTTATTAATGATTATTTTCTGAGTGTTAATAATTCTGTAAAGGAAAAAATGCTGCTCAAAACTCTTCAACAGAGTCAGCATAATGTTTGGCTATTACCTCTGAAGTGGTGCTGAATATGATTGAAGCCTTTTTATATTTAGTGTTTCATGCAGCTCAGCATCGCACGCCACTTGTATCCACTGGCAGCAACAGGTAAGTTTCCCAATGTGGACTGGAGTTTAAATGACTTCAGGGTGCTGATAGGTAGTAGCTGAACATGAGCCGGCAGTGTGCCCAGGTGGCCAGGAGAGCCAATGTCATCCTCGCCTCTATCAGGTACAGTGTGGCCTGCAGGACAAAGGAGGCTATTTCCTCCGCACTCAGCACTGGTCAGACCACAACTCGAGTACTGTGTCCAGTTCTGGGCACCTCAGTTCAAGAGAGATGTTGAGGTACTTGGAACATGTCTAGAGAAGAGCGATGAAACTGGTGAGAGGTCTGGAGCACAGCCCTGTGAGGAGAGGCTGAGGGAGCTGGGGGCATTTAGCCTAGAAAAGAGGAGGCTCAGGGGTGACCTCATTGCTGTCTACAAGTACCTGAAGGAAGGTTGTAGCCAGGTGCGGGCTCATCTCTTCTCCCAGGCAACCAGCAACAGAACACAGTCTCAAGTTGTGCCAGGGGTGGTCTAGGCTGGATATTAGGAGGAAGTTCTTCACAGAGAGAGTGATTTGCCATTGGAATGAGTTGCCCAGGGAAGTGGTGGAGTCGCTGTCCCTGGAGGTGTTCAAGAAAAGACTGGATGAGGCACTTAGTGCCATGGTCTAGTGAAGTGGATAGGGCTGGGTGATAGGTGGAACTGGATGATCTTGAAGGTCTCTTTCAACCTGGTTGATCCTATGATTCTATGACCTCTGTGCACAAAACTCAAATCCAGATTCCAAGAGCCACATATTGAGCTATTCGATATCACTTGTTCATTGATTTTAAGCAGACATCACCCTTAAAAGAAGAGTCTTAAAACTGATGGTGTAATAAGTCTCTTCTACCCTCATCACTTGTGAACTAATTCTTCTCTTTTCAAGATAATTCTCAAGAAACCACTGAAGGAGAGAAAAAATCAGCAATTACTGGGGATAGGAGCATTCTGTTCATTTTCATAACCCCCTTGTACTGGAGTAAAAAATATATCCAAGGAAAGTGGAAATAAAGTTTACTTTCCTTTAGATTATTTGCAATGTACAGGTATCAGATGAATTTTGAAAACAAGGTACCTCATATCTGATTAAGTCATCCTTTCAGGCATTTCTGCTTTCAAGATCACAAGGTTTATCTTTTGTTTAAAACTATGAAGTGACCACTATTTTCATTTAGGGTGCTTTTTCACAGCTGAGTCACTCATATTCCTTCTTGACTGGCAGATGGTAGCAATCCTTTACTCCTATGAAATTGTAATCCCATGTTAAAACTGGTGCTATAAGCAAAGATACCTATTCTTGTTACCCTACTTCTGGAAAAACACAAACAAACAAAAAACAAACTAAAACAAAAGCAAACCAAAGAAACATCCAACTAGTCTCGCTTTCAGGAACACATATGTAACTAAACATATTAGTTCCTTCAGGTAACATAAGAAAATATGAAAAGCAGAAAAACTATACAGACTAGCAGCCCCAAAAGAGAGTAATCAGAAGGTTAAGAAGAGTAGAAGTGTTGATAAAGAGTTTCTCTGTTGGAGACCATTGCACAGAAGCCAGACTCATGTTACTGCTGTGGTAGGCTGGACACGCCATTCACACCAGAGACTTAAAGTTAATTAATTGCTCACACACTTCCTGAGTGCAAATCCTTGTTCCCTAGGGACAGGCTGCAATTCCACCTCTTTGACTCCTTTCCATAGCTTCTCATAATCATTCATTCTCCCTGAGTCATATCCTGCTTTCTTTTCCCTCTCTTTGTTTTCCAAAGCTAATCCCTCTCTTGTCACCGTTTCCTGTACTTTCCTTCAAGCACAGGAACATTCATGTTTCCCATATGAAGTTTTTTGTCTTATTCTCTTCTCACTTCACACACCAATATTTTTGTGTTTCCCATTCTGCCTTTCCAAATAATAATTTTCATCATGATTATTATTCATTCACTTGATGAAATTTAGTTGAATGTTAACTTTGCTCTTGTAATAAAAGTCCATTTGCATGAGGGAATATGATGTGTTTCATTTTTTTTTCTCCCGTATTAAGTTGCACTCTACCTCTATCTGTCTAGATTCATACTTCCTACATTCTAGCAGTAAGTATGTCCCTCTTTTCTTAAAACCATTGCCATGACACTTTCTTTCATATTATTCATGCCCTTCTTTTTGTCAAGGAAATAATTTAGTCTAACAATTTCCTCTGCTGGAAGGATGGACAGAGGCAGATTTATGATGCTGGGAGACGGTATCAAGTATTGTTAATTGGTTCTTCTGTCTGAAGCCAATTATAAAAATGGTTGGAATTATGAGCCTATTGAGGATATGCCAGAGGTCAGGTTGTTTGCTTTTACTACACTCACACAACTTATACACAAAAGGATGGGGGGAGCGAGAGTATGAGAAGGGGGAGAAAAGAGAAAGAAGAGAAAGAAAGAAGAGAAAGAAGAGAAAGAAGAGAAAGAAGAGAAAGAAGAGAAAGAAATACCCCCACAAAGAAAGAAGATACAACCCTGGAGAATCAGTCTTCTGAAAGACCGTCTTGCAGAGTGGGTGGGTAGACATCCCATGAGGAGTTGGTGGTCTCTTTTCTTTTATCTGACTGCCTCATTGAATATGTGTCTTCTTCTGGCAATCACTTAACATTTTCTGAGAGTGACTTTGTCTAGCTACACCCACCACCTAGTGGTGCTGTGCATGCTCAGTATCGGGAGGGTCTCCAGAGTCGAGTCTCCAGCTCAGACTTGATTTCTCAGAAAGCACTCCAAAGTCAAGCAGCAGGTAGCTACCAGTCCTGCAGTTGGATTGAGATGAACATCACCTTCAGAAAACAGGAAGCTTCCTCCTCCTGTGTGTTGGGTAACACTAGCTTCATGGTCCAGAGTGGTGGTCCTTATGCTACAAATGCAAAGCTCTGGGTAACACTAGCTTCATGGTCCAGAGTGGTGGTCCTTATGCTACAAATGCAAAGCTCACTTGTTCCATGTAAACCACGCAGCAAGCATCCACAAGCTCACCCTGCAGCTCCCAGGACTGCTCGTTAGTCCAATTGATGGTGTGAATGCTAGAGTCCAAGCTCATGTAGTATGCCTGCCTCACAGTTCTTGGAAGCTTTAGCTCAAAACCAGACTTTGCAGTAAAGAGCCAGTAATTTTGAGATGTTGGGACACTGATGTTTCTTTCAGTCTCTAACACTATGCAACAGTCTTCATTTGGGAAAGCAGAGTAGTCAGTTTTTACCAACAAATCCATCTGATTTTTCACTACTAAAGACCTGTGTTCATTTTTCAAATTATTTTCTTTTGTACACTACCTGACACATGGCCTACCAAAAATTATGCACTATAAAGGTATAAAATAACCTAATAAATCACAGAATTACAGAATCACAGAACTTTAGACGTTGGAAGGGACCTTCAGAGATCAACGAGTCCAACATCCTTGCCAAGGCAGGATCCCCTAGGGCAGTCTGCACAGGATTGCATCCAGGAGGGTTTTGAAAGTCTCCAGAGAAGACTCCACAACTTCTCTGGGTAGCCTGTTCCAGTTCTCTGTCACCCTCACAGTAAAGAAGTTTCTCCTCATGCTGAGGTGAAACTTTCTTTGTTTCAGTTTGTAGCTGTTGCTCCTTGTCTTATTGCTGCTGATCACTGAAAAGAGATTGGTCCCATCTACTCAACACGTACCCCTAAGATATTTGTATAGATTGATCAGATCTCCTCTCAGTCTTCTCCAGAACAAACAGTCCCAGGTCTCTCAGTCTCTTTGTAGGGGAGATGCTCAAGTTCCCCAATCATTCTCATGGCTCTCCACTGGACTCTTTCCAGCAGGTCTCTGTATCTCTTGTACTGGGGAGCACAAAACTGGACACAGTATTCCAGGTGTGGTCTCACAAGGGCAAAGTAGAAGGGGAGAAGAACAACCCTAGACCTGCTGGACATACTTTTCCTGATGCACCCCAGGCTGTCATTGGCTTTCTTGGTCACAAGGGCGCATTGCTGGGCCATGTGGAACTTGCTGTCCACCAGGACACGAATGAACATAGTATTATTGTATAAGGGTTACATATGCAATATTAGAAGTAATATGAAGCAGCATAGAATTAAAATATGTAAATGGTCTAATGGTTCCTCTGTCAGAAAGCTATGTACTGTTAGCAATTCAATAGAGTAAACAAATAAATATAGAAACATTTGCTTTACACAAGGAATTAATGTATAATAAATTTTCTAAGTCTTGTGGAAGTTTGGACTCTTCGAGACAATGAATTCTGAAGAAAGTTGCAAACTCTTCTTATTTGTATGACTGCATCCATTTGCATCTCTCAAAACCCCAGAATGCATTTTACACAAGTATTTTTGGACTGCTTTATTGCTGTCTATTTGCATGCAGTCTTTTATGATGTGGGACATTGTTTCACAGAAGCAGAGTTGCTAGATGACATGGGAAATATCACATGGCTTTTGAATGTTTTAAAGCACAGTCAGATACCTCTAGAGGCCATTCATGTCTGCCACACAGTGTTGTTAGTGATCAGCATAGAGGGTCTTTGATGTGAAACACTGATATAAGTGACATTTAAGATGCTTTGTGATAGCAGGAACTGTTTTCTTTTCATTTTCAATACTTATGTCCACAGTACTGTAGACTGCCCAACAACAATAACTTGTGTGAATACAACAGTAGAACCAGAGCAGCTGAGGAACTCAAGGACTTTCTATAGACTTAGCTGTCAGACCCAGTTACCAAAATTTAGTAAAGTTGCAATGTGTTCTGTAACGGAAGGTAACAAGCTGCATTACTCTCCATTCAGCCACTTCAGATTCAAGCCTAGCATTTTCATTTACCCTTAAGGATTATGTTGTTGTCCTTTAGCAGGCAGACCTATACAATAAAGCTAGCATACCTGAACTGAACGGAACTACCTATGAGACACAACTCTCCACAACTCAATATGGTCACAATGCTTTATAAAGCATGTTAAAAATAATGTGCTTTCAGGCAGGTAACGTATAGCTATGTGGCATTTATATTCTGCTGACTTGAATCTTCCATGGCAGCCTTTGTTGCTAGAAGACCTATTTTACTGGTCCCATGTTTCGTTCTAATCCTAAATTCCCATACTGTGTGCAATTCTGGAGCCCCCAGCACAGGAAGGACATGGAAGTGTTGGAACGGGTCCAGAGGAGTGCCACAAAGATGATCAGAGGGCTGAAGCAGCTCTGCTATGAGGTCAGGCCACAGGTGTTGGGGCTCTTCAGCCTGGAGAAGAGAAGGCTTTGAGTGGACCTTAGAGTAGCCTTCCAGTGTCTGAAGGGGGCCTACAGGAAGGCTGAGGAGGGACTATTTACAAGGTCTTGCAATGCCAGGACAAGGGGCAATGGATTTAAACTGGCAGAGGGGAGATTTAGACTGGATGTTAGGAGGAAGTTCTTTCCAGTGAGGGTGGTGAGACACAGGCACAGGTTGCCCATGGAGGTTGTGGTTGCTCTTTCCCTGGAGGTGTTCAAGGCCAGGTTGGACGAGGCCTTGAGTAACCTGTACTAATGGGAGGTGTCCCTGCCTATGCCAGGGGGTTGGAACTGGATGATCCTTGAGGTCCCTTCCAACCTTATCATTCTATGATTCTATGACTGCAAGTTTGTAAATGTTTTCCATGTGCTACAAAATATTTAGGATAGAGACACATGCAGCTTTAAAAGGAGTATAAACAAGAATAGGTATTTCAGTTATGTGTGCCAGATGTTTTGTTTAGGGAAGGGAAGTAGGTACATGTGCAATGGAAAGAATGAACAGATTGGTCAAAGCAAATGAGGAAAATAAAGCAGCTAGTGTAACCTAGTTATATATAATTCTGTATAGTTTCTCTGCTTCTACCTCCTACAATTATCATCCAAACAATTTTAATTTTTTTAATTAGGCTGTAAGCACCAAGTCTTTTTTTTACACATATACTCAAAAGTTCTGGTGGGAGAAATAAGAGTCTCCACAGGAATGAAAAGCAAGTACAGGCAGTCAAGGATATAATAGTTACACTATCAAGCCACTAAATGTGAGAGTAAGGAAGAAACAAGTCAGCTTTTTAACTTTGAAAGAAATCATTCAAGAGTAGAACATTTTGGACAAGGATTTGCAAGCAGATGCATTTACTCATATGTGATAGCATTCACCCTTCAATGGCAGGAAAATGTTTAGTCTGGCATATTTTTGATGCTTCACTGCTTTTCCATCTGAACCATTTTCCAGAAGACCGTACAGCTGGTCTTAAAAGGCACGCTGGGAAACCTACAACATAATATTTTTCAGACGTGAAGTGCTTCATGGTCTTGAAAAATAGTGGTAAGACAAACATTAAGGTGGATATTATTAAGAGGTGCTACACACACCTTCGGTGAAACTGCCAAATGGTGCATTCAGTGTGGAAAAAAACCTACAGTGACTGGGGTAATAAAGGTTGCTAAGCAGCTAAGCACAAGAGAACTCATTCAAGGACTCAGTGAAATTCACCTTGCTGGTAGAGTGTTACATAAAAATTGGAGGGCTTTGAAAATTAGGATTATTTGTCCCAAACTGATATTTTCAAAACAGGTCTACCTATATTGCTTTGAAAGGAAGCTAAATTGTTACCATATCACCTGATGAATACAACCAGTGACTGCATGCACCAAAAAGTTATTGTGAAACTTATAACTTCAATTATAATGGTCCATTTTATTTTAAATTGTTAAACAGAAGATTCCTTCTGTTGCAGATACCGGTGTACCATATGATCACAAAGGCTGAGTGTGTTACTTCACTAAACTATTCAAAATGCTAGTGAAAGCATGTATGTGATGTATGTAGTGTTTTGCACCAGAGATAAAATGGAGCCCTTCAGAGAAAAACTAAAACTAAAACTAAAAAGAAAAAGAAAAAGAGAAAAAGAAAAAGAGAAAAAGAAAAAGAAAAAAGAAAAAGAAAAAGAAAAAAGAAAAAGAAAAAGAAAAAGAGAAAGAGAAAAAGAAAAAGAGAAAGGGAAAAAGAAAAAGAAAAAGGAGAAAGAAAAAGAAAAAGAAAAGGAAAAAAAATAAAAAGAAAAAGAAAAAAATAAAGAAAAAGGAAAAAGAAAAAGTAAAAAGAAAGAAAAAGAAAAAGAAAAAATAAGGAAAAGGGAAAAAAGGAAAAAAAACCACAACAAAACAAAGAACCATGACCTTTATATTTGGTGCAGAAGTGATGAGTCTTGACAGTTGAAGAGGGAAACAATAAATTTCTCTGCAGGTTGAGCCAAGAAGGGCATTGATAAAAAATCTGAATATGTAATATCACCGTCCCAAAGTTTTCCAGTATTTTTTCAGTCACTACAGAAGTCTGAATCTTTAATATTTGCTACCATAAGAAGAACAAAGAGAATGAGAAGAGAAATCTTCAGGAACTCCCAGACAGTATGTGCATTATTTAGCAGAATCACAGAATTGCTGAGATTGGGAGGGATTTCTGGAGCTCATCTAGTCAAACCCCCTGTTCAAAGCATGTTTGGCTATAGAGATTCCTTAGGTTTAGATCCAGTCAGGTGTTGAACATCTCCAAGGATACAGTTGCCATAAACTCTGGTTTTGCTAACCTCTTCACTGCATGCTCATAGTGTCTCCATACTCCTCCTAGGCCATCTGCCACTGTTTCCACATCTGTTATACTTTCCTTTCAACATATGAATTTAGTCAGGAGACATTTGTTCCTCCATGATCTCCTACCACTTCTTCCTCACTTCACTTCCTGCATTTGGGGACAGATAATTCTTGAGCTTAGAAGAGGTGATCCTTGAAGATTAACTAGCTGGCTCAAATTCTTCTCTTAAGAGCTGTATCCCATGGATTTCTTCCAAGCAGATGCGTAAGCAGGTTAAGGTTGGCTTTCCTCTGATCCTCTGATACGCCTTGTTGTTGTGTCTCAAGATTCTGGATTCTACATTTCATGGTCAGTACAGCCAAGATTGCCCCTGACTTTAATATTCCTGACCACAGGATCACAGAATGTCAGGGGTTGGAAGGGACCCAAAGAGATCACGGAGTCCAATCCCCATCTCTTTTCTGTAGGCATGAGGTCCAGCATAGTATCTTCCCTCCACTGACTCCATGGTTATTTGTTTGGGGAGATTGTCATCAGTCCACTACAGAAACTTCTTGGACTGCTTGTGCCCAGCTGCCTTGCTCCACCAGGAGGTATCAGGGTGGTTCAAATCCCCAGGAATGCAAATATAAGGTTTTTGCAGTTGTCTGAAGAAGGTTGCATCAAAGGTTTCTTCCTGATCAAGGGATCTGCATCAGATACCCACCATAACGTGTCCATGTTGATCTACTCTCAAATCCTAACCCATAAACTCTGCTGGTTTATCACCCAAAACAAAGCTCCACACAGATCCCACTACTCTCTTGCATAAAGTACAGCTCCTCCTTACACCTCTGACCTTTACATCCTGAAGCACCTGAATCTATCTAACATAGTGTCCTAGTTGTGTGACCCACATAACTACTACCTCTGTCACACACATGCTTACTGCAAGACAGCAGTGAGTACTGCAACTCACAGACCTCTAACATCTCCTCTTTGTTCTTCAACCTCAAGTATTTCAAGGGTGTAATTTTCAGCACAGCAATTCTCCTGAGACCATAGAGAGAAATGATAGTATTGGCAAACACCTCTGACACCAGATTCATTACAGAACCAAGAGAAATCATAGAATGGTTGGAATTCAGGAAGTTAGCTTGCCTTTGCTTTATTCTTGGTGTTTATTATTGATGTTTGCAAAAATGGACTTGTGTCCAAACTATTAACTTCATTCAATGGACTGAGAGATTAAATTAATTTATAAAAATGAAACTACATGCTTTAACTGACATTTTTTTAAAAGAAATAACATTTCAATTCTGCAGCAAAACAGAAGAATTTAGCAATTTAGTTGTGGCATTTAATAAAAGCATATTAGAGTGTCAAATTCTGTCACCATTTCAAAGAAAAATCATACAGAAATATTTTTGTCACACAATATGATCCTTGAGAAATAACTTACTTTCAAGACCCTTTCTCCAAATCAAAATAAGAGAAAAATGTCTTCTGTGTACTCCAGAGAAAAAGACAAATGAGAAATTCCATGTCTTTCTTAGAAACCTACTCACAAGTTATACTCCACAATATCTTCTGTTCCTAGTATATGAGTCATGATTGGCAGGTCAAGGCCTTTGTGACCATGGACTTCAAGTTGCTTAGTGATTCAGAGTTAATCTTTTGGTCCATTTATAATAGAGGGAAAAAAGGCAAGAAATGGATTTTTACTTTGTTTTGTTTTGTTTTGTTTTTTTTCCTCAGAGTAGTTCATCTGATAGTGTTAAGCTGGTACTGTTTGTATAACAATAATAATCATAGAGTCCATTTGAGACAAAGTTCCATCTTCCCTCATGCTACATAGCAAACAGTATCTCCTTGTCCTGATGCACTTAGCTTGGAATTAAATCCTGCTTCAACAGTCGAATTGGAAAGGAAGGTTAAAACTTATAAAATCCAGTTAGGGCAAAGTTGTTCTCAGAGGTACATCAGGTATTCCAGAGCTACTGGAAACCAGATCAATCCTAAAAGCCAAACAGCACAGTGCCAAATTGTAAAGTAGCATGGCAGTGATTCAGATATCTCAGCTTAGGAGCCAGTATTTCTGTTATTCATGACACACCGTCATGATTCAGATTCCAATTCTGTCACCCCTGACTTTCTTTTCTACAAAAGTCCCAAAACAATACCTTGATCATAGTTTTCACTCTTCTTTGAACACCTGATTCCACTGAAAATCTTGCTTAGAGCTCAGTTAACATATTTTTTTTCTTTTTCACCTATAGTTAAGCCATTCATCATCGGTGTCCTGTAAAAGTCACAGCTTTTGTTGCCTGCAAAGTACTTTATCAGATAGACACATTGTAGTATTGTTTCAATAACTGCTTAAAGCTGAGGGAATATTGAGTCAGTGGCAAAGCATAAGTTTTTAGCCCCCTCCTGTGGCTTAAGAACTTTCCCTTTCACTACTGAGATTTACCAGACTAGCTCAGATGGTTTAGAAGTAAGACGAAAGTATATTTAGAGCAAAGCAAAATTTACAAGCATATATACACAATATATTTACAAGTATTTACACTTATATAGAAATTAGAAACAATATAGACATCCAGATTCCCTCCTGGAGAAATAAAGCTGCCCAGAAGGGCTCAAGGTTACCCACCCTCCTTTCTCCCTCTACTTTCCCAGACAGGCAAATAAAAACAAAAAACCAGTAAAACTTACGTTGTTATTTGTAGCCAAGGTTAGAGGAGAGACTAGAGAGGGATGAAGAGGAAGTGCACAGGGAAACACCCCAGGACAGAATGAAGCAGATTATTTACATTTTGTCTTTTTATCCCTCTCAGCAAACCAGTGAATGGTATAGACTTAACTATTATGTTCTTTTTACAACCAATGATCTAATTTCTCTCATTAAAATATTCCAATTAGCCTCAAACCAGCACACCCACTTAAGCTAAAATTGCAACTGAAGAATGGAGTTATTGTCCATGTCTGTGATCCACTACACCACAGGCCATATGTGTTTAATCCACGGTATAGATAAAGCATCTCAATGGTAAATTGATATTAATGGCAATTGATATTAATAAAAAAAGAGAAAGAAAGACAGAGATAACTTCAAAACTCAACTCCTATGTGTATTACATGCAACACAGCTAATGTTCACACTTCAATTTAAATGCAAATAAAAAATGAGTACTAAATTTAAAAGATAAATCTCTTGACTTACAGTCATTCATTTCTGCATTAAAATAACACTACAGAAGACAGAGAGAGATGTTTTCTTAATGAACTGGACACATAATGGAGTCATTTCTTCAAACAGTGAGTTCCTTCATTCCCACAAGTAATATAATCATCAGGTTCTTTCAGACACTGTACTTATTTCATGCACGCAAATGAAAAGCGTATTCCTCATTTGGATGCTTTGTGTCTCTTCAGATAATGGCAGCGTTGTGGAACCAATTCGCTCTGCAGGATGGATGCAAAATGCAGCGCTATTTACCGTGGTCAGACTAGGATCACTAACTTCAAAATAGTTCTGATTGGTTTAGTCTGTGGCTGAATGAAAAATTGCAATCCAATTATGTTTTATGGAACTGTATGAAAAAATACATTTTTATTACAGTAAGTGCTAAAAATGAGGACTCAAAAATACCTTTCAGATGTCCTAGACTACATGGAACAAAATTTTATAGAGGTGTTTCTGTCATATCACAGAATCACAGAATGTAAGGGGCTGGAAGGGACCTTGAAATATCATCCAATCCAACCCCACTGCCAGAGCTGGATCACCTAGACTAGATCACATAGGAACACATCCAGGTGAACCTTGAATATCTCCAGAGAGGGAGACTCCACAACCTGCCTCAGTAGCCTGTTGCAGTGAATTTTTAATTCATTCCAATGAATTGTTTGATTAATTTCATGTAGGAGAGCTATAGCTGTCTTATTTTCACAATTTTATTACCAATTCATTATAGCTCAGTTAGGACAAGAACCAAAATATTCTTCCTTATCCTTACACTTCTTATGTTGTAGATTAGAGTGAGACAAGAACATTTCTCTCCCTTACCATTTGGCTTGAATCAGGAGTATGATATCTTCTGTTATTGAGGAGGTCTATTATTTGTTCTATTATTTTACTGCATAAAATAGCAGAATAATGTCTGGCTTTTAGAAACCTAAAAGCAAAGTCCTTACTGATTAGGGAAAGACATACATTACACACCCTTACTTTTACTGGAGATACTTTTTCTGTTTAGATCTGCTTTTTGCTGAATCAGAATATTTTTTTATCTCTGTTTTTCTCCGTTTTTTTCTGATAATGAACTCCAGATTATTTCAATGCTTGGTACTGATAAGAAGTGGTTCATAAAATTGGATGTTGAGTTTCATGCATTCATCTTGTACTACTGGTATTCTCTAGATATTGTTGAATTCATTGCACTTATTAATACACACGATTTTACTGCAGATTTAAACTGTTACATCTGTTGAGATAAACAGTGAAGACTAATGATTTCATGGAGACCTTTTTACATCAGCAAAGTAAAACACTACAAAGGACAGATTAAAGTACCACTTTTGCCTTTATTCAGCTCCTCAGTTCATGAATTTCTCCCCTTAAAACTACCTACTGGCTAAAAATGGAGAAATAAAATGTGATGACAAAAGGAAGCATACTGTGTATTCAGGAACTTTTATGACTGATAATCTTGACTTTGGCAGTCTAGTACTAAGGACAGCATGAAACAGAATGTGGCCAGGCAGCCAGAATTAAAGAAGCTTTAAGGCTGAGTAATATGCAAGGTAAGTCTGTACTTAGCACTGTTCACAGTTCCTTCAATCTTAAGATTTTTAAGAACACAGAGGAAAAGAATATTCTTAGCAGTCAGGGTAGAGTAACTGCCAAGGTCATTGGCTTGAGGTTTATGCAATCAAGTGTGAAAGAAATTGTCTTTATAAGCCCATTATACTGTTATTAGATGTGAAGCTGTTAAAATGGAAATGTGGGGAATATTCATAGAATCATAGAATCATAGAAGGGTGGTAAGGTTGGAAGGGACCCCAAGGATCATCTGGTTCCAACCCCCTGCCATAGGCAAGGACACCTTCCACTAGTACAGGTCACTCAAGGCCTTGTCCATCCTGGCCTTGAACACCTCCAGGGAGGGAGCATCCAGTAGAACAAATCTAGAACAGATCTGTTCATTACATGTAGCTAAAGAAAACAGCCCCGTACTGTCATTAATAGTTAGTACCAGGAACTGGAAATAGTGCATTGATATCTATAATCTTTCACCTTGCTCTGAAAAATACTGTGCTGGTTTGAGGCTAATTGGAATATTATGATGGAGACAATTATATTATAGGCTGAGAAAAGGGTAACAATGGTGATACCTACTCCACTCATAGGCTTGCTGAGATGTTTAAGAAAAGAGTACAAAACAAAGATAAAACACTGGGGCACAGGATCTCAGGCTGTCTAGCAGCTTCTGGCTTTTCTCCTCTCTGCCAAGTAACCTCACTAACCACTTTCCTTCTAACCCCCCTGGCCAATCCTCCAAGCTCACCTTGCATGTAAGGCAAACCTTGGGGTAAGGTATAGGGGTGAGGAGAAGGTGGAAGGGTGGTTGGGAGCCCCCCCTTAGGGTCTCTGATTTCTAGGAGTGGTGTTGTGTTTCTGTATTACCTTTAACTTGTATATTTCTGTAAATATTCCTGTATATAGTGTATATATCTGCTTGTATATTGTGCTAAGCTGTAAACAGAGTTTCATGTCTTAACTTCCAGCCAACTGAGCCTAGTCTGGGTGATTTCACAAAGTGCGGGGGCCAGGAAACTCCCAAACTATCACTAATATATAGACAAATATTGCTCTGCGTGTTTTCTTGAACTGACAACTTGGTTTGATATTTAACAAATCAGTAGAGATGGGGAAGTGAAGAATTAACATTGTCTTCTGAAAATGAAACTTCTGCTTAATCTATTTGTCACAAAGGTTTTCAAAACAGTGTGAGAAAGAGTGATAACAAAAAAAACCAACCCAGCCTGCACTACAGAAAGTAGCCTAGGCCAGCACATACCATTAGAGATAAGTCTGGATCTTCTCTACTGATATTCCAGGAGGTCATTTCCATGATTACAATATAGAGAAAGACAAAAATTACTTATGAAATGCAATTAGGTCTCTCCCTTCTGAACTGCTGGCAGTATAGGTGTACTAATGGTTTCAAAAACAGGGAATTGTGTAAGTAAAAATCCTGCACATAAGACTCAGCTTACTTAGATTTCACGTGTGCTGACTTTTAATAAGCAACCTTTGGTTATATCTAGGCCTACAGCAGCAGTAGGATGATATAACACATCTGCTCATGGCTACCTTTTTCTCTAGCTTCTCTACAAAGGCAATAGTGACTATCTTAAAATCCAACATTATTCCTTGATTAATGCCTGTAATGCATTGAAAGGCTTCTGTCTTGATTATTTATTTGTTCATTAAGTTTAGGGGGAAAATATATCAATGATAAACAACATGGTTAGTGGAAGATAGTTCACTCACTACAGAAAGGTCTATATTTCTATCACATTGTGCTGGTTTGAGGCTAATTGGAATATTTTAATGGAGAAAATTACACTATAGGCTGTGAAAGGAAAACATAATGATGTCTACTTCACTCATACGCTTGCTGGAGAATTGTTTGGGAACACTAACCAAAACAATTGATAAGTCAGTTGCTCTCTGTCGCTTGCTTGGAGCAGGAGCTGCAGGTGGGATATAGCAGCTTCTGGGCTCTGGCTCCTCTGCTGATTAATCCTCACTAACCACTTTTCTTCTAACCCACTTGGCCGATCCTCCTAATTTACCTTGCACGTAAGGCAAACCTTGGGGTAAGGTACAGGGGTGGGGAGAAGGTGGAAGGGTGGTTGGGAGCCCCTCCTGGGGTCTCTGATTTCTGGGAGGGGAGTTGTGTTGCTGCATTACCTTTTACTTGTATATTTCTGTAAATATTCTGTATATAGTGTAAATATCTGCTGTACATTGTGCAAAACTGTAAATAGAGCTTCATCATTTAACTTCCAGCCGACTGAGTGCTAGTCTGGGTCATTTTACAAAGGGGGGGGGGCGGGGAACTCCCAAACCTTCACACACATGATTTTCAACATTTTCTGTCAGGCTGGAAGATGTCCATACCCTTTTTTGTCAAGAATCTGTTCCATTTTGAAAATTAGTCTTTCAATGGCACCAGAAGTCATATGTCTATGTTTACAGAATGCCTGGCTGACCATCAAAACGGGCACCTGTAACAACATGTCAGTCTCTCAGCCTAGAAGATTTCAGAGTGGACCTACTGTTTGCAGTTTAGAAGAAGAAATAACAAATATATTACACAAAACAGATATGGGCCCAGACTGTTTCAACTGTTTGACATCAGAAGATATCCTTGCTGTTGGAATTAATCCATTTCATTTGCCCATGTTCCTATATAAAGTCCAGGAAAAGAGAAGGAACCACAAGAAATTCAAAAGAAATAATAAAAGCAGCCCCATACCCTCCACAACTGTTCTGCCCAGTTTGTTTAGCTTTATCAATGTTACCTGTCTTTTCTCATGAGAATAAAGGTCAGATCCAATGTAATTTCAGTTTGACTATTAGTCTAGAGGACTGGAAAATAGTTATTTCCTTTAGAAACTTAAGCACACAATGTTCTGGACTGTTTAATATCTAAAGGAATTATGATTTCCTGTTAGGGCACATTCTGAAGCCAAACGAAGGAAAAGCTGTGACTTCCCTTGATGATATCAGACGTGGAGTGGAAGGAATATTTTGAATGACACTGCAGTTGGTTTGGGCTTTTTCAGGGGACTATTTGGGGTTTTTTGTTTGTTCTTGCTTTTTTTTCTTGTTGACTTTTTTAAAACTTAAAATACAGCTTTGATTTCAAACAAATTTGGAATGATTTGGCTTAGCATTCAGAGATGTAAAGACTGTCTCTGGAGGTTCCTCTAACATTCTGTGATTCTGTGATTAGGGGACTGTAAGAGAGTGACTTCTAGCTTGGATTCACTATTAAACTAACATTAATTTTGCACTGACTGTTTAAAAAATATCTTAACACTTCACTGTATCTTACCACTTCAAATTTATATCTGGAAGTTTAATTTTTTTTTTTTTCACATGTACACACAAAAAAAACCCCACAACAAACAACAATGTAGTTAATAAACCAAATCTGCAACACCTTCTCCAAGAGGCAACCAGAAACCTCAAAGGTACAATAGCCTGGTTTGGTTTTTTGTGGTTGGTTTGTTTGTTTGTTTGTTTGTTTGTTTTGTGAGGGACACTGCAAAATTCAGTGTTTGTGTAAACTTCAATCAACAAGCTTCTTAGTGCTTTGCAGTTTGTAATACTGCTGTGAGAAATGATCCAACAAGGAATTTTACAAAACACTCTTGATAACTACCTTCTACCAACCAGCTACATAAATGCAGCATTTTACAGAAGCATACGAGAAATTTGGATTTACTCTCCTCATGTGAACTCAGTTTACAGGGAAGATAGCAACAGGGGAAGCTCTAGAAGAAAAACTTTGGATACACTTCCTAGAATCCAGCATGCCCCTGATAGGGTGTGGTCTCATTAATATTTTTCATGAGCTAAGAGGGATACTGCACCGCAAAGAATCACAAGCTAGTACTGAACACCCCACTGTAACAAAAGCTAGTAGTAATTTCCTGAATCTCTTTAGAGATGTTTTCTCTGAAAGTTACATATACCTGTACATCTTTTGGGCTCCCATCTGTACCATAATTTGATATGTCCTTCTTACCCAATGTGAGGTCACAGCTCATAGTGTTTCATGATAAATTCATCCCAATCAACATTTTTTGAAAGAAAACATTTTCAGGAGATGTTTGACAACCCAAAACTCAACAGGGAATCTAACACACAGACTACTAGACAGGCTGAGGGAGCTGGGGTTGTTCAACCTGGAAAAGAGGAGGCTCCAGGGATGCCTAAAAATAGTCTTCTGGTACCTGAAGGGAGGCTGCAAGAAGGATGGAGAGAATCTGTTTACAAAGGTCTGCTGTAATAGGTGCAATGGCTACAAACTACAGAAGAGCAGATTTAGATTGGATGTTAAGAACAGGATCCTTACCATGAGAGTAGTCAAACACTGGAACAGGTTGCCTGGGAATGTGGTTGGGGATCCATCCCTGAGGATATTCAAAGTGAAGCTCGACAGGGTTCTGGGCAGCCTGATCTATCTGAGGCTTCCCCTGCTGATTGCAAGGGGGTTGGACTAGATGATCTTCAGAGGTCCCTTCCAACCCAGACCATTCTATGATTCTATTTCAGTCCTTTCATTTTATGCAAAAATCTCCAGGATGGACTTTAGTCTGTTTTCTGACTGGAGTGTCAAGAAGAAAAGTTGGATACTCAGGTACACCTTTGAAACTAAACACTTTTAATGAGTTTTGGGATTTGTTGTTGGTTGGTGGGGGTTTTTTGTTTGTTTGTGTGTTTCTAAGTCATTGCAAGGTGTTTGGCCCAAGCTGTAACTGCAAACAATGTTGATATCTACTGAGATGCCATATAGGGCAGCAAAGCTACAGGGAGGAATTCTCTGACACAAAACCTAAATTAGAGCTAGTTCTAGATAAATCTTTTATTAGTGCCAGACAGGGATAACAATTACCTCTTTCATATGAACAGAATGCTTAAATCATAAAAGTTTGTTTCTCTGGGAGAATATTTTTTTTTACAACATCTCTGAGGAAAATACTTTGTTTTGTTCAAGTTATTTTCAATTATTTAGAAATCTTTTCATTCTCAATGTACTATTCAGATAACCATCCAAGTACTTATACTGAGGTCTGTTTCAGAGCTACTGAAATGACTGCATCTATGTGAATATAATGGAAGTAGACTGGAACAAGCTTTAAATGTTAATCTCTTCCAGTCATACTCTGAGCAGAATTCTGGCATTTGTTCTGTAGTATAACCAGAGCAAATATCTCTATGTGTGTTTTCGTAGAGTAGCATTAGGTTGCATTTGGACAAAATACAGTAAAATTGTTATTTTAGCTTCTGGGATGATTTTCAAAGGTCTGTTTCCCTATCATTGCCAAAATACTTTTTTATGAAGTGTCTTGATTAAAAGCAATCTTTCTCTTTAATCTTTTATGTAATACCTCATGCAGTATATTCTTCGTCATTTATGTCCCAGTTGCAGTATTTAGGTGTCTCATTGATCAACAGTCGTGACAGTAATACTGTGGCTAAAGGGATGGTAGGAGGTAAAGAGATTTCTTCCTCCTTTAGGTAAAAGCCAGGAAAGGCCAAGAGCCAGCATGTTGGATAGCACAGGCTGCCAAAAGAGAAACAGGACTGGGAAGAGCTTTCAGGAGTCTGATATATTCAGTCAGTCTGACAGCAGTTTTCCAGGGAACAGTTTAATTCTGTGTCTTCAGGTGAAGGTTGGCTAGGTGCAGGGGAAAAGTACACGCTGAGGCTTCACAAGAAACTGCTCTTTTTCGCCCCTTCTTCTCTATATCAGCTGAAATGAGGGTAGGTTTAGCTCCACAAAAAATGACCATCAGTAACATTTGCTATATTGTGTTGAGTGCCTTTACAAACGCAGAATATAAAGCAGCTGACAAAGAGAAAACACATTATGTTCTTCCATGATTGCAGCAAGTGACCTTCCCCTAGCAATAAAAATGTCTATAAGTGGTATAACTTATCTTGGAGGGTTGACAAACTGAAGTAAATTCTTTAACAAGGCAAGAGGTATGTGATACATGTTAATAACAACAGTGTAAATCAGAAGGAAGGAAGCTGCCCAGGCAGGCAGGCAGAGAAGAAGGTAGGCTGGTAGGGAGGGAGGAACCGTAAAAATAGAAGATCTAGAATAAAATATGTGGATAACTTTAGAAAAAAATCTCTGACTGCTATAATAGACCCTAGTTCCTCTGAGACAGATCTCTCACTCTATTCAAATGCTTCACAACAGTTCCACTTTGTATCTCAGTGAGAGGTGATATGAGATTTTTATTTATGACTTTAGATACTCCTTTCTCATGTTCCAAAAATCTTTGCAATTTGCCATTTACCATTGTATGTTCACATTATAGTGATGTTAAGAAACATTGATTTAAAAGTCTTCTGCAAACTAAATGATTCTGTTGAGCTGACAAGAAATACTGTTAATGGTAGAGATGATGAAAATGGAAATAGTCTTCTCAGAGAGAATTTGTGTTTCCCCTAAATAATGTTAATGGTCTTCCTTTTTGTTTCTCCTGCAAGATTGGCAGATTAGACTATAGATCAGTCTACTAACTGAACACATACTGGGGCCATGTTCTCACCAGTGTATAATTATTTATATAGAATTATTAGGTACTAAAATGAAGAAACAGAGAAAAAAGTGACATATACAGAATGAATTATTTTAATTTAGACCAGAAATCTTCATTATTTTTCATTACATAGATTTGTGTTCTGTGTACTATTCCAATTATTTAAAAGAGGACAGCTAGCATTTGCCTCAATCTGTCAAGTGAAATGGGACAGAAAATGAAACATTGCCTTTTCTGCAACTTAAGTAAAGAAATTCATCCTCATGCTCATATAATAGTTTCCTGGCTGTTGTCTCATTTAGCAGCTGAAAATCTTGCAAGAATGACATTGGAAAACAGGAACTGGTGCTTTGCTGCAAAGAGAAGATCACCACTCTGTTTTTACATGTGTGAGGTGTAATGACAGGCTCCTGCCAGCCTGCAAACCTGCATATATTTTGTGTGTGTATGGCAGGACTAAAACAGATAGAGACAGAGATAATTAGAGCTTCTATTCTGTAGCTCTTTTTGGTGGTTTGAGGCTAATTGGAATACTTTAATCAGAGAAATTAGATTATTGGCTGTGAAAAGAAAATAATTATGATGTCTATATCATCTATTGGTTTGATGAGAGGGGTAAAAAGCTAAAATGTAAATAATCTTACCTCACTTTGTCCTGGGACAATGCCCTATTTGTTTCTCCTTTGACCTGTTCTAATCTCTCCTCTAATCTCAGCTAACAACTAACACCTAAGCTTTGCTGGCTTTTGTTTTTGTTTGCTTGTCTGAAATAGAGGGAGAAAGAGGGGGGTAGCTCTGAGCCCTTCTGGGTACTTTCTTTGTCTGGGAGGGAGTTTGGATTTCTGTATTATTTCTAATTTGTACATAATTGTATATAATTGTAAATGTATATATATATGCTTGTAAATGTTGTCATTCTGTAAATACAGCTTCACTTCCAAGCTGTCTGAGCTAGTCTGGTAATTTTCAATAGCTTGGGGGGGAAGCTCCTAATGCACATCACTGGTAAAGGTGAAAGAGATGCATCTAGCTTTTCTCCCTAAAATTTGTAATCTCTTAACTTCATCAGCAAAGGATGCTACAGAAAACTAGGAGGTGAAAAATGAAAAATTGCCAGCACCTCTCTCTGTATTTCTGCTCTGTAGCTTCAGAAACCCACTCAAGACCCTTGTAGAACATTACCTGGAATCTATTGTGGTTTGGGCCTTGACAGATACAGAAAGTGTTCACATATCAGCTAGAAATGAGCAATATTAAGACTGTCTGATGGATCAGTTTCGTAGAATCATAGAATGGTAGGGTTGGAAGTGACCTCAAGGATCATCTAGTTCCAACCCCCTGACATATGCAGGGACACCTCCCACTAGTACAGGTCACTCAAGGCCTCGTCCAACCTGGCCTTGAACACCTCCAGGCAGGGAGCATCCACAATCTCCCTGGGCAACCTGTTCCAGTGCCTCACCACCCTCACTGGAAAGAACTTCCTCCTAATATGCACTCTAAATCTCCCCTCTGCCAGTTTAAACCTACTGCCCCTTGTCCTGTCATTGCAACACCTTGTAAATAATCCTTCCCCAGCCTTCCTGTAGGCTCCCTTCAGATACTGGAAGGCTATTACAAGGTCTCCTGGAAGCCTTCTCTTCTCCAGGCTGCAGAGCCCCAACTCTCTCAGCCTGTCCTCATAGGAGAGCTGCTCCAGCCCTCTGATCATCTTCGTGGCCCTCCTCTGGACCCACTCCAAAACTTCAATGCCTTTCCTGTGCTGGAGCTCCCGAACTGCACACAGTACTCCAGGTGGGGTCTGACGAGAGCAGAGCAAAGGGGCAGAATCCCCTCCCTTGCCCTGCTGGCCATACTGTTCTTGATGCAGCCCAGGACTCAGTTGCTGTCTGGGCTGCATGCACACAATGCAGGCTCATGTTGAGCTTTCCATCAACCCAGACTCCATTGAATTTCATATCAGTATTCTCTGTTTCAGATACTGGTGCTGCCAATTGGCAAACTGGCAATTGGCAATTGGCAAAAAAGTCCTCGCTATCTTAGTGGGAAAAAGAAAGTAAAAAATCTGTCATGGAAAGATGAGTCTACTCTTTAGCAGCTTTTGGTAGAGAGAGGACAATGTTGGTCATCCATGTACACTCTGCAACACCAAAAATGGCTTCTCCAGGTGGAAAGCTATAAGTAGCATAACTGCACCAACTAGTTATACGTGGTATTATTCAACTCCTACTGTTGTAGCAATTGTTGTAGGATTATAAGGTTAGTAAGACATAACATAAACTAAATCTCTTGTTTGGGCACATGGAAATGTATTTCCCATTATGACTGTATGACTTACGCCAAGGTATTCCAAACAATAAATATCTGACAAATTCTAGTTCTTCTATTATTTTTTTGTTTTAATCTCCCTTTATGAATAAGAGTTGCTGTTCATATGTGCTCTGTGGGTGTTTAAGGATAACCACAAGCACAAGTCTGAGGACTTCTTCAGACAATTCTCCTCCAATAGACTTCAACAGTCTGTATAATTTAGAAGCATCTAACCTACTAAAGTGGTGTCAAATAGCCACTTCCTCAATCAGAGGATTTGTTTCTATTATTATGAATTTGGTCTGATTTTTTCTCACTGTTATTAACCAAAATGATGTCTTTAATGAGAGAAAACTATTTTTAATTATGTTTTTGGCACTTGGAAAAAAAATGTATTGGAAAATAAAGTGACAGTCAATTCTCAAATAAGCTCACAGTACTTAAAGAAGCCTCTGTGAATTTTTGTAGCATTTTCTCACCATGATAGCTGCCAGCACACAATACTACATTTTATATTAATTCTCCATAGCTACCACTTCATTCCAGGACAATGAAATCAAAATCCCTGATGGCTGCTACTATTTTGAGCACCATTTTAATGTAATTGTTCCCTTTCATGACTCCCTCATTTTAAAATCTAAACAAACAAACAAACAAAACCCAAAAAAATTCAATTAATGTCTGCTTTTCATTTTATTTTCCCACAACAAATCTGTGTTGTTTGGAGGAGATACAGACATAGAAAAGTTCTCTTTAGTTCCACAGACTTAAGTAGTAAGACAAAGAATCCACAGAAACATGTACTCCAGAGGAATATGCTTCCACACATTCTCCTTTTAGAGTTGTAAAAGCTGTTGCTCTCATTTGTTAACAGGAATGAAAAATGCTAAACACAAAAATTATGACAAAATTCAGAAGAAAATATGCAGCTATGTAGCTTTTGTCGAAGCATAAAAAGCAGAACAATTTCATAGCCTCGTACTCAGAAATGTGATCTAGTTTGGGGTTTATTTGGGGGGGGAGGTAAAGGGGGGATTGTTGTCTTAGAACTTTGACTTGAATTTGATTTATCTTAACTGAGATTTGTTCTTTGTATGCTCCTCATGAGGCTTTGTTGATAGATTCATATCTTTAATTCAATAAATCACAACTGTCATGAAGCAGTTTTAGCATTATCATCCTTCACAACTGCCTTTGCAGTTTTTAACACAGCTGGCAGCTAATCAATGGTTCTTATCAGACATTTTGGTGATTATATGAGAGATTAAAGGGAAAGAATGCATTTGTTAATTCTTTTGTATACTTGAGCTTGTTTTCTCTGGGGTATCAAATTAAATTAAAGTGAATATAAAGCAGATGTCTTTTGGATGCAATCATCTGTACGTCAAGCCGACTGGACTATAGAAGGGAGCTGGTTGCTCCTTTTCATCATCACATATTCCTTTGTGAAAATTCTTTACCAAACTTTCAGCCAGAAAAACATTACTGACTCCTATAATTTTGATTCATGATGTTAACATGATCAGTGGCATCCTGGTCTGTTTTAGGAATGGTGTGGCCAGCAGGACCAGGGAAGTCATTCTTTCCCTCTACTCAGCACTGGTTAGGCCACACCTTCTGTACTGTGTCCAGTTCTGGGCCCCTCAATTTAAGAAAGATGTTGAGATGCTTGAACGTATTGTAGAAGATATTCTATATTTTATCTACTCGTTAGCTGTACTGTACTTATCAAAAAGGTATTTGCTAATTCAAACTCTTCTTGGGTTTGGTATGAATGAACAACAAAGAACTGAGTATGTGTACTATGGAAGCACCTGCTTATTGCTGCAATGAATGCACAAAAAAAAAACCAAAAAAAAAAACAAACAAACAAAAACATTACAGAAAGCAGACTTGCATTTCTTTGTAGCACAACAGGGATGAACACATCAGGCAGTGAAAGACTGAAGGGTAGCTGAGAAAGCAGGATGGAAAGATGTTGCTTTAATGTTTCTCTTTGTTTCTCTCTAGCTAAATCTAATTGTCCCAGTAAAGGAGTGAGTGAGTACCTGGGTGGGCATTTAACTATTTGCCCCACACCCACTCTACTTGCCAGCAATCAGAGCTGCTAACTGCCATGATTTAATTGATTAGATGGTGTTGGGTAATAGGTTGGATTTGATGATCTTGGAGTTTTTTTTCCAATCTCATTAATTCTGTGATTTTGTGATTCTGTGACTCTGTGACAGAAACTGCAAGGAGACACTGAAGAACTGGGGCTGCTTCAGCCTGGGGCGGAGAGAGCCTGGTGTGGATCCTGACAGCAGCCCCTGAGCAGGTCCTATGCTGTAGTACTGTATGTTATGAACTTAGTGGGAAAAAAAACCAACATAAATCCTTTGAGAAATGCATGCAGTGTATTTTAGTTCACCTGAAGCTGACATTTCAACACATTTCCAAATATATCAACCAACAACTTTGGAGCTGTATTAGAGTTTCCAGTTGAAACTTTCAACAGTTTCCAAGCTATTCCATCTCTGTTTTGATCCTATGTGACCTCAAATGCATCGGTTCATCTCATTTGCTCTTAAAAGCATCTGAACTAGTGAGCTAAAAATAATACTTCATCTTTCTGTAGTACTCCAAGTGACACTAAGAGCATGACATTAATGAAGTTTAGATGCAGAATTCAGGAAGTACTGTCTTGAGTAACTACACAATATTTAATACATTCTAGATTGTACACTAAACCAAGCAGTATCTCTTTAAAATTATAGGAGACAGATGAACCTAAGAAAAGCAGATATTTGTCTACAACATTTTGTGTTACAAAGTAAATACCACAGTCATCCCTTTGGTTTCAGACTCTGAGTGCACAGTCCACTGTTTAAATTCTCTCCACCAAGCCAATAAATAGCAGTTTACTTTCTCAAGAAAGGTAGGCATTTATATCAATAAATAAATTAATCTCTAATACTGCAATATGTGGATGCCTGTTACAGTTTGAGACTAACATTTTAGTTGTAAACAGAACTTTCCGGAGGTTTCAGACACTTTGAGAGGGGTGGACTCCTCCTCAGAGTTCATATTACAATAAAGATAAGTCAACCTCACCCAACTGACCTGAAGAAATAGTTTATATTCTGCAGAACAAGCTTACTGTTGCTCTCTCTCACTGCTCTGGGTGGGTTTTGGGCTTTACTTTTCTCCCTCTGACCTTGCGGCTTCTATTTGGATTCTGTACATACAGCAGGGGTAGAAGAGGGACCACATGTGGTTGTATAGCCTTTTGAGGCCCTTTGTCCCCAGAGAGGATAAAAGAGCTGAACTGAGGTAGGGGGCAGGGTGCTGTAGTTGAGCTGTATATGTAAATATGCTTTGTGCATTTTTATTGCCTTTTATATTCTTACATTTAGTTTCTCTTGATCACAGTAATGACCACAGTATCACCAAGGTTGGAAGAGACATCAAAGATCATCAAGTCCAACCCAATACCACAGACTAGACCATGGCACCAAGTGCCGCATCCAAACCTGCCTTGAACACCTCCAGGGACGGTGACTCCACCACCTCCCTGGGCAGCCCATTCCAGTAGCCAATGACTCTCTCAGAGAAGAACTTTCTCCTCACCTCCAGCCTAAACTTCCCCTGGCACAGTTTGAGACTGTGTCCTCTTGTTCTGGTGCTGGTTGCCTGAGTACAGTTCTTACAGTTCTGTTAGTTTTTGTTCTAAAGACACTAGAGAGCGTTTTGTTTGGTTTTTTTCCTCTAAGACATCCTTCATTTGAGAGTATTTGAAGCAAAAAATCAGTAGAAAATTAATTATAACTTACTAGCTCAAACAAATAAATAAAAGACATTATGGGCTGTGGCTCTTATACATTCAGGTAAGCATCCCATATCACAATTCACCATTTATTTAGTTGACTTCCAAATGCTATGATATCACAGACATTTTTTTGTCTCCTACTGACACATTAAGATGGGGTTCTTGGACAATAAATACCTCTACATTTTCTGGGAAGGTTTGTTATTGTTTGGTTGCTTTCAGATGAGGAAACCAGCAGCCTCAACAAGAAACAAGAAACAAGACAAACTCGAGCGAGCCAGCAGCACCGCGCCATTTG
>VWZE01001520.1:84062-119571 GCA_013396675.1 Eubucco bourcierii | reverse complement strand
TTAAATACTAGCATTTTAAATAAAATGTTGTCAATTCTATTTCAACCATATGAATACCTTGGGAAATGAGAAAAGAATATGTGCAAGTGCAGGCGTCTAAGATAGTGCAGCCATCCTTCACCTACCCTNATCGCCCCTTGTCCTGTCGTTGCAAGACCTTGTAAATAATCCCTCCCCGACCTTCCTGTAGGCCCCTTTCAGATACTGGAAGGCTACTATCAGGTCTGGAAGCCTTCTTTTCTCCAGGCTGAAGAGCCCCAACTCTCTCAGCCTGTCCTCACAGCAGAGCTATTGCAGCCCTCTGAACATCCTCGTGACCCTCCTCTGGACTCGTTCCAACACTTCCATGTCCTTCCTGTGCTGAGGGTTCCAGAACTGCACACCGTACTCCAGGTGGGGTCTGACAAGAGCAGAGTGAAGTGGCAGAATCCCCTCCCTTGCCCTGCTGGCCACGCTTCTCTTGATGTAGCCCAGGACTCGATTGGCTGTCTGGGCTGCATGTGAATCTGTGCAATGTGCATCTCTTCTTCTAAGTGAAATTATCTTATTCTACTAATGAGTGATTAGCTTCTGAGTAAGTGTATTGAAGGAATGGTGTCAGTTGTGTTTTAAAGTACTTCCAAGTCTCTGACAAGAAAGATAAGTTATAGCTACTGACAGTCCAAAGAACAAAAAATAATTTCTATTCCCTTGACACTTGAAAGACCAAAACCAGAAATTAGATCTCTTAATTGCTTTGAAGTATGTAATATCAAGAACACTGAGGACTTCACTTTATTTCTGTAAACATATCAAACAGCTAGAATTTCTGGTAAAGCTAGACTGTGCTCTAGAATGGCAGTCAAACTTGAATTTGTTTAAAATCTGCCATTTCAGATTGAAGTTTTAGTCTTCATGATTGAAATTTTAAAAGATTTTTTTAAATTATATTTTTAATTCAATTGTAGCAGCAGAAAACTTCTGCAAAGTCCACTACTAATATTTGTGAGGTAACAATGTAGACAAATCGTAATTCTATCATACAGACTAGGACTTTAGAGAGAATTAAAGGTCTTAGGTTTTGTTATCAGTCCTCTGTCAGAGCTACCCACTGAGTTTATATATATTAATTTCTCAAGGAAATTATCGAAACTGTAAAATTCAGATTGACATTTCAATGAAATGTTTACTCTCAAATACTGCTGAAAATAATTAAGCCTATGAACCTTGATGATTCCCAGATCCCAGGCCATCTAGACTAAAATATGTGTTATGGTTTTCTTATCCATCTGCCTTTTGGCAACAGAATTTCTCTGCAGAGCATTTTGCATTATTAATTTCTGTTGGCATTTTTCTTACTAATGGTGCCATATGATTAATTTGTGCTTTAAGCAGAAGCTCATCTTTAGTTTTAAGGTAAGATACTTCAATCATTACAATATTAACAAGTTTGTTAGAGCCAGAGTTCTTAAGAAAAGTGTCACAGTACCACAGTATCACCACGGTTGGAAGAGACCTCAACGATCATCAAGTCAAACCCGATACCACAGACCTCAAGACTAGACCATGGCACCAAGTGCCATGTCCAAACCCACCTTGAACACCTTCAGGGACGCTGACTCCACCACCTCCCTGGGCAGCCCATTCCAGCAGTCAATGACTCTCTCAGTGAAGAACTTTCTCCTCACCTCCAGCCTAAATTTCCCCTGGCGCAGCTTGAGACTGTGTCCTCTTGTTTTGGTGCTGGTTGCCTGAGAGAAGAAGGTAACCTCCCCCTGGCTACAACCACCCTTCAGGTAGTTGTAGACAGCAAGAAGGTCTCCCCTGAGCCTCCTCTTCTCCAGGCTAAACAATCCCAACTCCCTCAGCCTCTCCTCATAGGGCTTGTGCTCAAGGCCTCTCACCAGCCTCGTTGCCCTTCTCTGGACATGCTCAAGCACCTCAATGTCCTTCTTAAATTGAGGGGCCCAGAACTGGACACAGGACTCAAGGCGTGGCCTAACCAGTGCAGAGTCCAGGGGGAGAATGACCTCCCTGCTCCTGCTGGCCACACTATTCCTGATGCAGGCCAGGATGCCATTGGCCTTCTTGGCCACCTGGGCACACTGCTGGCTCATGTTCAGGTAGGTGTCAATCAGCACCCCCGATCCCTTTCTGTTTGGCTGCTTTCCAACCACTCTGACCCCAGCCTGTAGCTCTGCATGGGGTTGTTGTGGCCAAAGTGCAGCACCTGGCACTTGGATTTATTGAATGCCATCCCCTTGGACTTTGCCCATCTGTCCAGGCAGTCGATGTCCCACTGCAGAACCCTTCTGCCCTCCAACCCATCAACAGCAGCCCCCAGCTTGGTGTCCTAAGTGTGCTTAGGAAAAACATCCATAATGCAATTAAGTTGCAACTTTGTAATTCAACTAAAAAGGTAGGTGTAGTTAGGTGTAGCAGATTTGTAGAGGATGGATTTTGGATGAGGTCATCTAAAGTAAGGAAAGACTTGAGCTTCATGTTTGTTTCAGCAATCATCTGATTTTTGCTTCCTTCCTCATCTGCAGCATATCTCTGAATTGTCTCTGTTTTGGGAATGACATCTTATAATTCACATCTCAATTTTTTAGTATTTACCCTATTCTAGCACAAGTGAAAGAAAATTGAAACTTGTGAAAGAAAATGGAAACTTTGGGGGCCAGTTAGTATTTATAGTCATTACGTATAGTATTTATAGTCATCCATCTCTTTTTTTTTGTCCTTTTCAGGAGTGAGATTTTTATGTGTTGGCTTGTATCCCCAAAGGTAAAAGGAAATGCTTAGTGTCAGGCTGGTTTGTATATTTTTCATCATCAGGGTAAATTACCCCTGTGCTAGGCTACCATTGTATTTATTCAGCAATAATTCTAAGGTGTGGTTTATGTAAGAGAACCTGCGATTTAGAGCATTGACCAAAGACTGAGGCTTTCCTTATCCAGATCAGATCCTTCCTTTGATAAGATGGGATAATTTGGATAAAAATTGCAATAAAGGAACAGGCCCTGATACTCATGGTTGGTATAGTATAAGATGCTAAGCATAACATCTGTTGATCATTTCAAGGGTGTCTTAATAATCCAAGTGAGTGAATGCCAGTTAGCCTCTTGGCCATTAAAGCAACTCATCAGGCTCATGGTGGATAAATGAGCAACTTACATAAATTTTAGTCTTTGTTGAAACATAATGAATTTTTGAACTAAGATATCTTTATCAAAGGGGAATACCCACAGCTGCTCAATGCAAGTCCCTATAGTGTATGATTTTAGACTAGAACTGTAATTGACATACATAACACTTGCTAGCAATAAACTTTTTTTCAATTTCTTAAAAAAAAAAAAAGAGAACTTTTAATTGAAATGATATCATTTTATCTGATAAGAAGGCACAAACTGTGTGGGGTGAAATATATATATGTTTCTAGATGACACCATCTTGGCATTTCTATGCATTCTTTTCTAAATATATTCTTTATCTTAGCTGTCTTGAAATACTTTTAATATAATTAAAAGCACAGAATGAGTGCCAGACTTGTCAGTTCCAACAACAAAGTGCTGAAATTTTCAGTGAAACTGAGAGATCCATCTCCCACACATTGTAATGAATAGGTTCATAAAAGGAAAACAGTTTAATTACATTTTAGTTCATGGATTGGTAATAGGCTGGAGTAACTAAATTGAATAATGTGATTCTGGTAATAATTATGTGTAAATGAACTTGTTTAAATGATATTTTACAGCTTCTTTATAAAATTACAGCTAGAGGCAATCCAGTGATAGACAGACAAAGGCCATGCAAAAATTATCATAAACTATTAGCTTGTTTGCAAAGGGTTTTATGTTAATCTTTTAGTACTTAAAGCACTCTGCAATTAACATATCATGGGGAGCTGCCTTGCAGCAAAGGCATGCAAATTAAAGTGCTCAGATAAAAAGCCATTCACATTAAAAAAAATCAAAGAAAGGGTGGCATAGCACTCAAAGGGTACTGGTTTTATATTTGAGATTAAGGAGGTGTAATGATTGTGTTATCTAACTAGGGTTGTAATTAAAGCTTTTCTCCTGCAGACATGACAATAGATAGAGCATTGATTTCAGTGTTTTAATTGTGAAAGTCATTTTATTTCAGAGCAGAAGATATGAATAGCCTAAATCAAAGGGCTAGAAGATTGCTTTGTTGATAGTACTTGTTCAACAGCTGCCTTGTTGCTTAATACATAAATGGGGAGAATGGTGAAAGAGATCCTGGGAGGTGCTCCGTATTGTAATTCTCCTGCTGGTTTCCTTTCCTTTCATGAAAAAGGCAAGAATCTGTGTCCTGATTGTAAACAAGCAGGCTTTTCATACATCACCGATGTTTTTCCTCCCTTAGCTTCCTCTGAACAAAAGAAGGTATAAAAGCCTTGAACTAACTTTTACTACTGCTCTTTCCAAACTACAAAAGTTTTTATAATAAAACCATCATCTGCTCTCAGAGATATCACACTTTTAGTGGGGAACAAAAAGTCTCCTTGTGGCTGTAATTCCTTCTATCAGAAATGTCACTGTAACAAAAATTCCCCACTTTACTGTGGGGAATTGGATGTTACATTTTATTTACATTATGCTTATGGCTGTACAGTCTCCACAGTGTTAGACTGGAAAGAGTTGACTGAGTTTTTTCAGTTGCTGTAGTAACAGAGTAGAAAATGAATGATTTAAATATGCATACATCTGTGTAGATTCTCAGCTGGTATACATAGCTCTCATACTAGCAAGGAGTTACATGTTTAGTACAAACCAGGCCTAGCAGGTAATGTACAAAGAAACTAGACTGAACCTAGAGTGGATACAGTCAATCAATTCCTCTCGGTAGTGGAAGGAGCTAACTCAACATGTCAATGTAACATTTCCTCTCTGATGTGGAAGAAATTAACTCAATATATAACTACATGGATGTAAGAATTGTATCATTTTTAATTGCACCAGCATTCTTGAAGTAGCTACAGTCTTTAGTAGTCTATTACAGACAAGATGCGAGTAGTAAATATGTGTTTCTTCTTTGCTTAACAGAACCAAAACAGGGATTAAAATGGTGCAAAGTCCCACATAATAAGGACTATCTCACATTCCCTTTCTGAGAAAACCTTTCTGAGAAACTCAAATATACAGAAACAAACCTGAATTTCTGTCTATAGACCTGCACATTTCCTAATCCGGGCTTAAAGTAAGACTCAGTATGTCACTAGAGAAACCATTCTCTTGTAATTATAAGCAGTAAGGATTGGTGACACTGTCTCTGGGACTACACTCACTCTAGTGCTGCTCCACACCCTTATTGCTGCTGGAATAGAGGCTTAAATTCACATTTTTCTCCCCATAATTTTGAAAGTCCTCCATGGAACTGGCTGAAACTATGTAAGAAATTGCTTTTCTCCGGCTGTACTGACAGATTACCTTGACAGCTATGTTTCACAGGAACTATGAAACTGTCAACCTTGGGGATGACGCTTGTAAGAGCAACAGACAGGGCTTTCTTAGCAGCTGGCTCAAGGCTGTGAAACTTAGTTCTGGACTAGGATAGTATGACCACAAATCTCGCTCCTTTCAAAGCTGTGCAAAATTTGCTCATTCAGCTGCTACTATCCACAGCCAAAGGAGAAACAGTGATGAATAAAGTAAAAGGTGAAAGAGACTGCAGGCAGAAAAAGTTCCTGGGGAAAGTGAGGAGTTAAGATCATCTGACAACTTGTGTAGCAGGGTGGTTATGAAATTCACATGTGACATACTGAACATCACTTGCTTATTTTGGAAGCACTAGAAACAAAAATGTAATTTCTAGCCTGATTTCTAAGCCGAGGGTTTCAGTAGATTCCTTCTATATGTGATGCTGTAGCTAAGATAGCATAGCTTGATGAGAGTTTAGGAATACGATGTGATTTGCATTTATTTATGTTTATGTATATAGAATCATAGAATCATAGAATGGTAAGGTTGGAAGGGACCTCAAGGATCATCTAGTTCCAACCCCCCAACATAGGCAGGGACACCTCCCACTAGCACAGCTCACTCAAGGCCTCATCCAATCTGACCTTGAACGTCTCCAGGGAGGGAGCAGCCACAACCTCCCTGGGCAACCTGTTCCAGTGCCTCACCACCCTCACTGTAAAGANGATGCAGCCCCAGACTCGGTTCCTGTCTGGGCTGCATGTGCACACTGCAGGCTCATGTTGAGCTTTTCATCAACCCAGACTCCAAGGTCCTTTTCCTCAGGGTTGCTCTCCAGCCATTCACCACCCAGCCTGTATTTATGCCTGGGATTGTGCCTACCCAGGTGCAGGAACTATGACTTGGCCTTTTTGAATTTCATGAGGTTGACCTGGGCCCACCTCTCCAGCCTGTCCAGGTCCCTCTGGATGGATCCCTGCCCTCTAGCAAGTCGACTGTGCCACACAGCTTGGTGTCATCTGCAAACTTACTGAGGGTGCACTGATTCCTCTGTCCATGGCACTGACAAAGATGTTAAACAGCACTGGTCCCAGCACTGACCCCTGAGGAACACCACTTGGCACTGGCCATCTATCAGAAGTGAGTAATGACTTCGTTAAAACAGGGGAAAAAAACCCCACCCAAAGAAACAACAAAATATTCTGTATATTATTTATTGCTTCTACTCTTAATTTTTAATGCTGGTGAGTTTCTTAATAACCTTACCATTTTTATTGTCTGGTCATGCAGCAAAGCAACATCAACAGAATAGTCAACAGACACAGTGACTCCTTTTTTCTTTTGATTAAAGATATTCTTCCTTCTGTATGTTATTGGTTCTACAATAGTCACTGCCATGCCAAAACTGCTGTCAGGGCTTGTCATAGATTACATGATTGTCATGTAATTTGGCAATTTTCAAGGCCTAGTTTCCTTCCTCAAAAATTTTATGAACAGTTGTCATCATAGGTTTTATTTCTTACATGAATCTCTCTTTGGTACAGGAGATTGGAAGAGTTGTAAAAAAAATCAGCTTTAAAAACACTCCGGCAAAATCCAAAACTGAAAGCAGTAGCTAAGACAAATATTAGGAGTGTCTGAAGTGATGCTGTCTGGGGAAAGAACTGTTGGGGGACTGAGCAGCCACAGACTTACAGAGTGTTGCACAGTTTATGAGAACATACTGTCATGAAGTCAAAGACATCATGGATGGTAGACTCATCACAGACCTCTATGTGAAAATATCTCTTTCCCTCAGAGCAGCATTAAGAATTATGTTCAAAGCATTTGTTTATTCAGTATTAGTCTCTTTGATATCTGAGTTATCACCAGCCAAGCTAGATAGGTTCCAGAAACTGGTCTTTCAATCAAGAGACTTTCCAGGGCAGGACAAATATAGAGTATGTTTAGGCACTGACTTTACAACTGAAAATAGGATGTCACCAAGACTGGATTATTTGATATTTCAGGAAAGGTTAATAATCTGAAGAGTACTCGTTTCTAAAAATGAAGCTTATTCTTAACAATGCATAGATTATATATTACATACCCCAGGCATGATCTGGATTTTCTTGTGATTCCTCCAAATTCTACTCCTATAATCTGTGTTTGTCCTGTGAGATTGCACACTTACTACCTTTTTTTTTTTTTTTCATTGAGAATTGTTTTTTCTTTTTGCTAGTTTTTTTTGGGGGGTTGTTGGTTTGGTGTGAAGGTTTGGGAGTTCCCCCACCCCCCAACACTTTGTAAAATGACCCAGACTAGCACTCAGTCGGCTGGAAGTTAAATGATGAAGCTATATTTACAGCTTTGCACAATGTACAGCAGATATTTACACTATATACACAATATTTACAGAAATATACAAGTAAAAGGTAATACAACAACACAACTCCCCTCCCAGAAATCAGAGACCCCAGGAGGGGCTCCCAACCACCCTTCCACCTTCTCCCCACCCCTGTACCTTACCCCAAGGTTTGCCTTACGTGCAAGGTAAATTAGGAGGATCGGCCAAGAGGGTTAGAAGAAAAGTGGTTAGTGAGGATTAATCAGCAAAGGAGCCAGAGCCCAGAAGCTGCTAGATCCCACCAGCAGCTCCTGCTCAAGCAAGCGACAGAGAGCAACTGAGTTATCTATTGTTTTGGTTAGTGTTCCCAAACAATTCTCCAGCAAGCGTATGAGTGAAGTAGACATGATGATGTTTTCCTTTCACAGCCTATAGTGTAAGTTTCTCCATTAAAATATTCCAATTAGCCTCAAACCAGCACATTTGGTTTGGTTTGGTTTGGTTTGTTTGTTTGTTTGTATGAGGTCTTTGGGGAAGTGGAATGGGGCTGTCCACCAGAAATACAGAGAATTACTGTATTTGGTTTTGGAACAGGAACATATTCCTGGGCAAATGCTGACCCAACCTGCAGAAGACAGATGTCTGAGAAGCACCTTTGTGCCAGATCAGCCCTTGGCTTTGAATGTGAATCCCACATCTGTCTACCAGTTTTTCTGACAGGATTGTTTTTCTTTCACATAGTCATTTCTGAGTCTTCAGCTTCCAGAAACCCAAGGCAAGCTGTAGTGCTGGGACAGAAATACACTGTACACCTGCAAAAGTGGGCATAATCCCACTCTCTGATGGGGGTAGTATGTTTTATAGCAGATGAATCAAAGTTAGTGCTTTTTAGGTGATCCAGTCTCTCTGTGGTTGCCATGCCTTGACCGTCAGAGACAGAAGCAAGAATTTGTTTGCTGTGTTTCAAGCTAGAAGAAAAGAGTAAATGTGGTGTAAAAAAGAAGAAAAGAACAAATGTGGTGTAAAAATTTAGCAGGAATGTTATGGGAGTAATGGAGATGTAGAACAGTGGATAGACAGGAAGCAGTGGGATGGAAGTCCTCTCGTTCCAACCCACGGCAGAATGTGTGGACATTGAAGGAGTTTGCTGTCCTTAAGCTTGTGGAATGATTCAGTTGCCATTGCACTCTAAAAGACAAAATCTGAAAACTGAAACAGAGTAGAGGCCATGGTAATTGAACTTCTTCTTTAAGGTCAGGTTGGTAAACAAAGGAAAAGTTTTCCTTAATTTTTGTATTTACTCTAGTAATGTCTGTTACCCTGCACCAAGGTGAAAACTACAAAAAATGCCTGAGGTGGAGAATTGAATCAAAGAGTGAAAACTCTGATCTAGCATTGGGCTCAAAAATCAGCTGGATGCCTAGAAAAGGCAGAACTTATTAGGCAGTTCTAACAAAAAGAAACAAACATTTCTATATGTTGCTTTCACCTTATGTTTAGTCTGAGAGGAACAAAGCAATCCCTGGAGGAGACAGGCAATATCCTCCCCCACACTTAGCAGCACAAAAGATGGGTGGTACCATTATCATGGGAATCCTGCTCTGCTCATGTAACGTTTCACTTAAACTGTGCAGAACAGAAATCTCTGAGTACACAGAAAGAAATGGTTTTTAAAGTTAACTAACAAAGCTATGCCGAATCCTTCAGTACGCACATTTATAACATAAATAGCCTCCAGAGTTGTCTGTTTATTTATCAATTGGTAATTGGGTTGATGTTTACTCATGATTGCAAACAATGATTAATTTATAACTGAGTGTTATTACTATGATAGTGAAGAGATCATTAGAAAGAAGGATTATAATAGAGTTCTCTGCACTTGTGAGGCTAGTAATAAAGATTGACTAATATAATTAGATAAAGCTTTATTACAAATACTATTAAATTGAATCTGGACTTTATTTAAATGCACTGGCCTGTTATCTAAAATATATTAGCAGAGTGTGTGGGTTAAGTAGACCCCCTGCCTACACTGTTTACTGTCTCCTTCAGAGATTAAAGTGGTTTTATACTTGCTGGTTAAATTGCTATACTATGCTCTACGCATTAGTATTATTTCTGTTGAGAACTCTAAAGAATATTATTGTAACAAAAGAAAAATATTTACTTTCAGTTTTCATATGGATGATTTCCAACTGATCATAGGTTAATCAAACTTAATTCAAGAAGGTGATTTTAGGCTTTTTTTTCATTTTCTGAGTCTGCTAAGAGTCTGCTAACACTTTTTCATCAGACTATTTAATAGAAGTCAGATATCTGTGGGAATCCAATGACAATGTTATGGAGCATTTGATTTTTTCTAAATTTCCATGGAACCATGGAAGGCCACAACAAAAGCTGAAGTATCTATAGCAGCAGATAGTATCTATAGTAGCAGTGAAATAATATTACAGAGACTATAATTTTGTAGAACCATCATAGCTTACACTATAAATACTCTGTGGTTTCATGAAAAGTGAATGCAAGATTTCTACTTTTTATTGTCAAATTCTTTATGAATAGAGAAACACAGTTCTCACCTTCTATGGCCTGAGTGCTTGAAGATTTAATGTCTTCTAAAATTGCTTCAGCTACGTACTGCCAGATTGTGAACCCTTAGGCTGTGCAAAAATGCCCTCATCCTATGATAGAATCATAGAATGGTAAGGTTGGAAGGGACCTCAAGGATCATCTAGTTCCAACCCCCTACCATAGGCAGGGATACCTCCCACTAGTACAGCTCACTCAAGGCCTCGTCCAACCTGGCCTTGACCACCTCCAGGGCAGGAGCAACCACAACCTCCCTGGGCAACCTGTTCCAGTGCCTCACCAAATCCTGATAAGTGCTGAGTCTCAAATGAAACATATTGAGATTAGTTCTTGCTAAGCATCTATCAGTATCTCTTTCCAAATGACCACAAAGCATTTCTGTGCTTGGCTAAGACTTGAAACCCTTCTCATATTTATAATGAGAAATTAAAAGTTCTTGCCTTCTGGTTAGAAAGGACTCCCACTGGGCTCTGCAATTATTGTGTTGCTCTGCTAGCTGTGTGCTCTGTGCACAAATACATTATACTCTTCACAGTTAGCAAAGCCAACAGGTCTACAATCATGTTGCTATCCATGTTGAAAAGTTACTGAAGTATTTTAGTACTGAAAAAAAGACCCTGTGGGTTTTTTGTTTTGCTGGGTGGAATTTCTGTCTTAGAAAAAAAGTGGCTCGGAATAGATGAATTTATATAAACTAATTATACATAGAAGAATTGTTGAAATACTGAGGTTCATAATTAAAAAACTGGACAAATGCTAGAACTACAGGTTCCTTACACAAAATGCTGTCGCTGTCAGATGAGTGGGTGGAAATGTGAAAAGTTTAAATGTGCATCATAGAAATTAGTTGTGAGTAATAATGGCTCAAATTAGTCTCAGAGAAATTTAGGACATATTCTTTGAGTGTTTTCACAGAAAGGGTCTGCTAGATTGAACCTTGACACAGCAAGTGAAGAGAGCCTTTTGATCTTGACTGGCTTGATGGGATGAAGTAGACTTTAATCACAAGTGATTAATAAGTCACTCACAAAATATGATTTGTCTTTCCCAGGGAAAGGAAATATTTATTTATTTATTTCAACTGTGTGTAGGAAATAGAGTTCTTTTATGGTTTGCATAAATCTGTTGGCAAGCTTTAGCATTATCAGTTTTCTTGAGCACTCTGTCCCAGGTCTGTCAATTTGACTATTGAAAAATCAGGTTTTGTTCTCAAACAAATCTTGCCACCTGTTTACTTTCTGAAAGTGAGCAAAGAGAGGCATTACAAAAGGGAGGGATGAGAAATAAGAGAGGCAGACATCCAAGAACAGAGTTGAAGGCAAAACTGAGAGTACTGCATTGTTTTTACTTTTAAAAATGCTTAGGTATGAATTGAAAGAGTCTTGGTTTTTTCTACTGTTAATAATATAGAATTGGATCTGTGAAAAACAATGCATTATTGTTATTACTTTATTCAACTTTCTGGTATTCCTTTCAGATTATTTTTTGTTAGGTTTTAGACTCTGGAGACATTAAACAAGGAGGGGGGGAAGTCATCATTCTTTATAGCAGTTTATGAAAACTGGCACATAGCTGGCATGTGAAAAGCTGTCATGATAATAAAATTTTTGATAGATTTGACAATGATATACTTGCACATATAAATCCATGCAACCTCAAAAGACATCAAATGTGTACTTAAATCCTCTCAAATACAGACCATTTTATTCAGTTGTTGAACATTATATATAGAAGAATTAGATAATTTTAACTAGTGTATTTAGAGCAACTACAGGTTGACTTTTGTTTTCTTTTAATCTTCAAAGTTTCCAGTCTAGCCTTTCACTGTAGAATATACAACATTTTAGTTGTTTGATAGTCTTGCAACAAGAAAAGAATAAAGGGCAGAATAATACAGCTGTTGTTTTTAAAGTAAGTAGTTGTTTGACAACCATAGAGATATAACAATTGTAATTCATTGAGCAGGGCTCTATGAGGAAACAGGAGTCCCTTTTGGAACTACTCCACAGTTTCCCAGTTGTTATCTGTTTTCTTCACAAAAGGAGGGCTTGAATCACATCTTGAGCCTTCTAGAATGTATCTTGCAGTGGATATAGTGTGTATTTAATTTTGGACTGGAAGATGAAGCCAATGTAAACTCCATTATTGCTAGGCTTTTTTTCTTTTTCTGACATCTGACACAAAAGGTCATGACTGCTTATGTCCCAGTTAAAACAACAGTGAAGATTCAGAAAACAGCGACAGTCTGCATATGAGTGCAACCTGTCTTTCTGCTTACTGTCATGTGCTGTTTCTTACAGGGATGACATTTGGAGATATGAGGAAGAAATTTACTCTCATCTCCCAAAAGTGAATGGTGTTTGAACAGTCTTTGTTGCACACTTCCTGAGAAGTACTTTTTGAAACAAACCATTTTGTAAGGGTGTTGTCTGCCCTACTGGAGTGTAACCATGAGATTGTGTTTTGCTTTTCTAGGACTGAAATTTTCATGAAAGGGTGGTGCAGAAGTGATCAAAATTCTGGACCCGCTATGTGGTGGTGATCCAGCACGCACTGTTAACCCTGCTGAGCCTCTGATGCATTGTTACAAATCAGAAAAAACTACTTTAGGATCACTCAGTCTACAAAAGAACAACAGGGTGACTTTCTCTTCATATTAAGGAAATGAGGTTATAATTTGTATTGCAGTCTCAAAGAGTGTGTAACATTGAAATAAGATAGGTTTGAATGAGAGGCAATAGTTTATAACAGAAAAGAAAGAAAAAAATTTATTTTTCACTTAAAATAGAGAAGGAATAGAAACTGGACCCAGCAGAGCTTCTGATTGATTTGAAAAAGGAAATCAGCAAGTGCCTATACATAGAGCTAAAGAGGGAGCAATTTTAATCAGTACAGAACAAGTAAATTATTTATTCATCCTGGTGAATGGTAGAAAACCCCCAACGTAGATGTAGAAACTTATAATGAAATATGTCCAGAAAGTTGATACTGAATATTGTAATCTCTTTGTAACTTAAATTTTTATATCTAATTCAAACATTCAATCTGTTGAAGATATTTTAATTCACAAATTCTTTTAAAAATTAGTATAATTGTGAAAGAGCTGTTAAAGAAGGCTGTAAAATGAAAACCTATTCATTTATGTGAGACTTTTTTTGAATCGTGATATTTTTCACTGTACTTCAGACCCCACCTGGAGTACTGTGTGCAGTTCGGGAGCCCTCAGCACAGGAAGGACATGGAAGTGTTGGAGCGGGTCCAGAGGAGGCCACAAAGATGATCAGAGGGCTGCAGCAGCTCTGCTGTGAGGACAGGCTGAGAGAGTTGGGGCTCTTCAGCCTGGAGAAGAGAAGGCTTTGAGGGGACCTGATAGTAGCCTTCCAGTATCTGAAGGGGGCCTACAGGAAGGCTGGGGAAGGATTATTTACAAGGTCCTGCAACGACAGGACAAGGGGCAATGGGTTTAAACTGACAGAGGGGAGATTTAGACTGGATATTAGGAGGAAGTTCTTTGCAGTGAGGGTGGTGAGGCACTGGAACAGGTTGCCCAGGGAGATCATGGATGCTTCCTCCCTGGAGGTGTTCAAGGCCAGATTGGATGAGGCCTTGAGTGAGCTGTACTAGTGGGAGGTGTCCCTGCCTATGTTGGGGGGTTGGAACTAGATGATTCTTGAGGTCCCTTCCAACCTTACCATTATGTTGATTCTATGATTCTATGTTTGTAATAGAATGTCTTATGTAATTGTTATTGACTTTAGATTAATTTAACATATTCATGAATAGGTGAACTGCCATTGTAAACTGACTGTCCAAAATGTAATGAAAGTTTGGCTCTGGCGATTTTTATTTTTCCTTGTATGAGGTGGGGGGAAGCAAATATATCTTTCTCTAAGAAAACACATATGAGATGCCTTGAAGTTAGTTTTTAATTAATATTCTTGCATCTGTCTCAAAACCAGATAGTAGTCTTGTATTACTGCTAAAAGATGCAAGTAGATATTCCATTAATTTCACTTCCTTCATTTTTTCTCTTTCTTACATGAAAGAGCAATGAACATTGAGTTAGAAAACCTAAGTACCATACAGGTAACTGAAATCTGTGACATTACCTAGAATAAAGTTTAGCATGTTGTCACCTTAGAGTGCAGAATTTTAGAACAAGAGGAAATGGCCTTAAGTTGTGCCATGGGCGGTTTAGATTGGATATTAGGAAGCATTTCTTTATCAAAAGGGTAGTCAATTACTGGAACAGGCTTCCCAGGTAAGTGGTCAAGTCACTATCCTGGCAATATTTTAAAGGTCTGTCAATATGGTGCTGAGGAACATGGTTCAGTGGTGACTTGTCAGTGCTGGGTTAAGAATTGGACTTGACAAACTAATTTAAAGTTGTTTTCCAAACAAAAAGATTCTGTGATTCCAAGGCTTTTTTAATGCAGAAAGCTGGACAAGTCCTTTCAAGTATACTCTGTTTGACCCAGTCTGCATGGTCAAAGGAACATGATTTTGGAATCTGCATCAAATGGAACCATATGAATCTTTTATTTGTAAAACATTGGATGAAATGTGTGCATACTGGTGTCAGACACAGTCTTACATTTATCTAATGTATTTAATTAATTTGAAAATACTTTTTTTTGTTTGGTGTTCATTTCTAAGAGTTCCAAGTACTAAATGGAAGCAAAAAAAGGAAGGAATTCCAAAGGAGGCTGAGTGGATAAGCTGTCTATTTTGTCCTTATTTTAAGTGAAATATGACTGTTCTCCCCAGTTTAAAAATTCTAGTCAAAATGTATGCACAGAGCATAGAAATACAGAATGATAGGAGTTGGAAAGGTCCTCTGAAGATCGTTTTGTCCAATCACCACACCAGAGCACGGTGCAGAGGATGCTGTCCAGGTGGGTTTTGAATGACGCCAGAGACAGAGGCTACTACATCCCTGGACAGCCTGTTCCAGTGCTCTACCACTCTCAAAGTAAAGAAGTTCCTTCTTGTGTTTAGATGCAACTTCCTATATGCAAGTTTGTGCCTGTTACTACTTCTGTTATTGGGCAGCACTGACAAAAGATTGGCCCCATCCTCCTGACACTCACCCTTCAGGTATTTATAAGCGTTGAATAGGATCCCTTCTTTGTCTTCTCTGATGTCACTCAGCCTTTATAAAAGAAATGTTCTAGTCTCCTAATCATCTTTGTAGCCCTTTGCTGTACCCTCCCAAGCAGTTCCCTGTTCTTCTTGACCTGGGGAGCCCAGAACTGGACACAATACTCCAGATGAGGCCTCACCATGGCAGAGTGGAGGGGGAGGAAAACCTCCCTCAGCCTGCTGGCCACACTCTTCTTGGTGCACCCCAGGATGCTATTGCCTTTCTTGGCCACAAGGGCACATTGCTGGCTCGTGGTTATATTGTCTTTATCTGTTTTTTTTCCACAGAACTTCTTTCCCATGAGTTAGGCCCTAACCTGTACTGATGCATAGGATTATTCCTCCCTAGCTACAGCAGCCTACACTTACCCTTGTTGAACTTGATGAAGTTACCCTCTGCCCAGCTGCGCAGCCTGACAGGATAGACTTCTTGTGTGTCAGGCACTCCTCCCAGTTTTGTGTCTTCAGCAAACTTACTGGGAGTAGACTCTATCCATTCATCCAGGTCATTGATGAAAATGTTGAACAGGACTGGACCCAGTACTGGCCCCTGGGGAATACTGCTTGTTACACACCTCCAACTAGACTGTGTGCCACTGACCACAACCCTCTGAGCTCTATCATTCAGTTAGTTTTCAATGCATCCCACTGTCCATTCATCTGACCCATACTTCTTAAGCTTGCCTATGAGGATACTACGGGAGACAGTGTTGTATGCCTTGGTGAAGTCAAGGTAGACAATGTCTCCACCCTCCCCTCATCTATCCATCCAATTGTGCCCTCACAGATGATTATAGAGATATAACTTCCCCTTGGTGAATACGCAAAGAAAAAGAGCCAACAACCTTCCGATGAATACAGTGACGTTGGGTTTTTGGAGATCCCATTGTGGGGAAGTCACAGGACTTTGCCTTGTCTATATAAATTGTGCCTTACTTGGTTTCTAAGTGCTAAACTGGTGGTGGATGATTCAGTCCAAATGTTAGTTTTGTGTGTTGAAAACCTGTCTCTAATATACCTTGAACTCTGGATTAATTTTTATATGACTTTACATGAGCACTCATGAAAATAGCAGCAAGCTATTTCATTGCCAGATCCCAAGTGGCCAACCTGGTGCAACTGCTATAATTTTTGTAGGTGACTTGAGAAATGTAGTTATTACCCAGCAGCGGGGAGCAATGAATGTGTTAATGCCTAGATTGGCAGGGCTGCTTTTGAGGTATTCAGAACAAACACCTTAGTCAGCAGTCTCAGGTGGGAAAAAATACCTTTGGCTGTGAAGAATATCACAATTGCTCGGTTTGTTTTTCACAGTACTTTGTCAAATGACTTCACCTGTGCCTCAGTCCTCAGCAGCTGCAAGGTTTCTTCAGAGAAGGCTGAACTGGTGTAGAGGGAAGAGAAGTGTATTGAATCTTTGAGCATGTTTTCTAAACTCTTTGCCAGGAGTTGTTCTTGATGAATCAAAAGACCAAAGACATTTTGTCTTCATTCTTAAACCCTCATGTTTGCAAGATCTGAGCTTTCATGATCTGTCTTAAGCAAGAGATATTTGTAGAATGTCTTTTGTGAGATGTATTTCTGGGAGAGGGGCTAAAACTACTGCATTTCTAGCTGCTTTTGCAGAAAAGCTATGAAGTACAAGACTGTTTGTTCAGCTGTATAAAATCACTGAGTGCTTTACTGAGAACGCAATTAATTATGGCAAACATATTATATCCTGTGGAAAAACAGTGGGTTTATGTTGTTCCTTGTCCCAGGGGGTTCGTTTTCAGTGGATGGACTTGAGCAGGCTTGAGAGGTAGGCCAAGCCAACCTCATGAAGTTCAAGGCGGCCAACTGCAAGGTTCTACACCTGGGCTGAGGCAATCCCAAGCAGACATACAGACTGGGCAAGGAGTGGGTCTAGAGCAACCTTGAGTAGAAGGACTTGTGGGTGTCAGTTGATGATAAACTCAACAAAAGCTGGCAATGTGTGCTTGCAGCACAGAAGGCTAACCATATTCTGGGCTGTATCAAAAGAAATGTGACCAGAGAAGTGATTCTCCTCCTCTATTCTGCTCTCATGAGATGCCACCTGGAGTACTGTGTCCAGTTCTGGTGCCTCCAGCATAAGAAAGACATTGAACTGCTGGAGTAGGTTTGGAGTTTGGAGGGGGGTATGAAGACAGAGGGCTGAAGAACCTCCCTAATAAGGGCAGGCTGAGAGAATTGGGGTTGTTCAGCCTGGAGATGAGAAGGCTCTGGGGAGATCTTATAGTCACCTTCCAGTACCTTAAGGGGGCCTACAAGAAAACCAGGGAGAGACTTTTTACAAGGGCTTGTAGTGATATGAATGGGGCCGTAGATTTAGACTAGATATTAGGAAGAAATTCTTTCCAGTGAGGATGGTGAGAAAATGTAACAGATTGCCCAGGGAGATCACGAATGCCCCCTCCCTGGAGGTGTTCGAGGCCAGGTTGGATGAGGCCTTGAGCAACCTGTCCTAGTGGAAGGTGTCCCTGCCTATGGCAGAGGGGTTGGAACTAGATGATCTTCAAGATCCCCTCCAACCTAAACCATAAAAATCTATGAATCTAGAAGACAATTTCCCAAGCAACAATAACCATGTGATAGTGAATCTTTGAGAGCTGTGTAGCACAGACCAAGACCTAATAAATTATATCTTAATGCTGGCATACATCTGTATGTTCAATGGGCCGTGTAAATGAGAGATGGGGTGGAAGGCATGCTGAACATAGGATTTCTAGCAAAAAAAGACATCAGTGCAAAAGCCCTCTAAACAATTCAGATTTTGTTGCAGTCTAGCCCTGCAATCTCTGCAAAGCTGTTTCCCCCTCTCCAGTCACAGGTAGATAGTGAGTTAGAATTTATCTTTTTTTCTAATGCTAAATTTTGAGGTTGAACAGTGAGAGGGACCTTTTACCTTAAAAAACACTCAGATGAATGTATAGCAGGCAAGAGTGCAAGTGAGTAAATCCCTCATGAAAAGGATCAGACTGGAAAACTCTAATGTCTTACCATCGACTGCAGAGATGCATGGTCTCATGATTGGACTTTAATTACAACTTCCTACATCTCATGAATCCTTTTTTATTTTAAAGCCCATCAATTCTGAGCTTACTAAGGGTTTTTTAAAAGGAGATTGTTTTATTTGGGATATTATGAGGATAGACTGAGAGAGTTGGGGCTCTTCAGTCTGGAGAAGAGAAGGCTTCAAGAAGACCTGATAGTAGCCTTCCAGTATCTGAAGGGGGTCTACAGGAAGGCTGGGGAGGGATTATTTACAAGGTCCTGCAGTGACAGGACAAGGGGTAATGGGTTTAAACTGGCAGAGGGGAGATTTAGACTGGATGCCAGGAGGGAGTTCTTTCCAGTGAAGGTGGTGAGGCACTGGCACAGGTTGCCCAGGGAGGTTGTGGCTGCTCCCTCCCTGGAGGTGTTCAAGGCCAGGTTGGACAAGGCCTTGAGTGAACTGTACTAGTGGGAGGTGTCCCTACCTATGTTGAGGGGTTGGAACTAGATGATCCTTGAGGTCCTTTCCAACCTTACCATTCTATGATTCTATGATATTACAGTTACAACTGGAAGAAAATGTTGAAATCTATTTTTTAAATGTCACAAAAGAGGAAATACCCTAAATCAGTGCTGTTGTAATTGTCTGGGGTGAGAAGATGAAAGAAAAGTGGTTTCTAAGTAGATTGCTTTCGAGATAAAATATTTCATTTTATTAATGTTTAACCAAGTCTGACATACCCTATTTCAAAATTTCAGGGCATGTGAACAAGACCTGATACTATTAAATACAAGATTTCATAAGTTTTTAGGCAATGTGATATGCCATGTGATCCTGTGAAATATAATTCACGTTTTTGAAGTTGACATTGAAGAGAAAGTTAAAACAGCGTTTGTATACTGCACAGATCAGTGGAGTTAGAAGGAACTGTAACTGTCCTGAAAATATTTAATAATCTACTGTAAAATGTGTTCATTGTTGGAAAACTGGATCAGTGCTTGATGAGATGATCATAGTACTGTGTGCAAAGACTGGGTTAAGTTGGAAGTGGGTTTTTGTGTGTAATCAGACAATCTGAAATCAGATTTAAGCATGAAAAGAATACTGTTTTCCAGTGCTTTTTTTAATATTTACAGTTGATTTCAAAGACTGTTAAAGCAAACTTCTGTGGGGTTTAATACCAGATCTTCTTTAAAGTAGTTTGGCAAAGATTTTACAGATATTTAATATCTTTAGCATACATCTTTGATTTCAGCATGTTAGGGTTGTGGGACGTGTTTGTCCGTCTTAGACTCTTTGAAGATGCCACATAGGCTTCTTTCAGATCAGATCACACCTCAGAAAAAACACTTAATTGAGTCCAAGTTCTTCTGTGTTGGTCTTCAAAAGCAGTAAAAATAGCCACTGAAAATAAACCATCCTTATAGGGGAGATACAGTGTGAACTAGATCTCTGTGAAGCTGTTTAGAAAATACGCTTCCTATTTAAGGTTATCTTCACTCATTTCTTTCAGTATCATGTGAACATTTAACAAAAAAGCTGACATTCCTATCATAGTGCTGTGGTTATTCTTCTGCTGTCCTATGTGGCTATTTCCCACATTTGTCAAGGCAAAGGTTGAAGGGGGTATGGACAAGGGAAATAGGTCTCCCATTCATTCCTATCTGTCAGGAGTTCACTTTGTCATGATAACATTCAAGGAGTATATTTATCTATCCTGCTACTGGAGGTTAAAGCAAGGGTAAAAAAAAAAAAGAGAAGGGAAGAAATCATGTTTTAAAAATTTACAAATTCTGCTGCAAAGACTGTAAACAGAGTGAGGCTTGCAGTGGAATGTATAAAATACTGCTGCATTGATAGCAATGGGGCGGCTAGCTGCCACAAATCCGCTCATATAAACAGAGAAACTCTTGCTGCAGATTGGGTCTGTTTTGGCTTAAAGTCTGAGGAACACATTGCTTTCAAAGTGAATTCTTAGGTGTCACTTCCCATAACTTATAGCAGAAGATTACAAAGCTACTGATATAACATATTAGTTTGATGGACAGAATTATACCCCCAACGCTTCCTGCTCTCCCCAATGACGCACACTAACTTAGTGTGCTGTGACAGCTGCCTTGATTTACCACCAGGCTGGGAGGCCAAGTGGGAGAGGGAACATTCACATGAACGCAGGGGCTGATACTGGCCCACAGCCTAGTTTATAAAGCTGCCCTGTAATTCACCACAAATGTGTCACCATTAAAAGGGAAAAAAGGATTGCAGATAATAAATACTCTTTAATTTATTAGCTAACAACAAAGAGATCAGAGCCAGTTGTGATGTGATTGTTTGACATAATATTGTCAAGGAAAAAAGCTAAGTTGACCAAAGATGTATATTACACATTCAAGCAGATGCATCAACTCTTGGCTTGTCACAAGCAGAGCTAAACAAAACGCCAAACAGAGGAGAGAACTGGCAAACAGCAGAGTCATTTATCTCTGAAAGAGACATATTCAAGAGCAAGTGAAATAAGACATAGTTCTTTGGGCTTGGTCAAGGGCCAAGTTCTAACTATTATAAATTAAATGTTTTGTGTATCGGATTTGGCAACAGCAGCAGCTCTTACCATCCTGGTCATGGTAGGAGAGTGTTAGATTTTCCTGTCTCCTTTTGCCATAATGGTGGCTTTTGTTGTGGGGGACAATATTAGAATGTGTCCATGCATACCAATGGCTACAATGTGTGCTATAAAAAAAAGGCATATAGGTTTTGCAAATACAAATAAGAGCTGTTAGGCTAGACACCCTAGAGAATTTGTTGTTTTGTGGGGTTTTTTTTTGAAGGCAAACCAAAAAAAAAAACTTTTAAAAGTCATGACTCTAAAACCCTTGTGCTCTGGATTATTTGAATTCACAGAATATAGAGTCATCAGTAAAATTATTTCAGGTTCATATGTTTTTGAGTTTTGAACTTCATGAAGTTTATTTTGGGGAACCTTTTCTTGTTGTTGTTGTTGTTGTTGTTGTTGTTGTTGTTGTTGTTGTAGTATATGACCATTGTTCATGCCACTGCAGTTAGCTTGGTGTCAGCACCTCCATTATAAATTATGCTTCACTGGTTTGGATTTCAGCTGTAAAAAGTTTTGCCTTCGTTTGAAAACATGCACAAAATCAGAGCATGCAGGTTGTGTATTTATGCAAGCACATTTATGGTTTTGGTGGTTGCTTTTTTTTTTTTTTTCCCCAGGAGAAATAATGTTTAAAATTAGATTCATTAATGTTATCCTAGAATATGGATATCAGATTCTGCAGTCCCAAATGTGTTCCATGAATGCTGCACGTTATATTCTAATACCAGAGGCGAGTAAATAATATGCACGGACCCAGCTCTCGATTGTTTGTCACTCAGTTAGTGAAGATTACTGGAGTAAATTCAGTGAAGTATCTCCAGATTTATTGTAGTATAAATGAATGACAAAATTTCTGAACCATGTAATGTAACATATGTCTGTATTATATCTTATGCACACACTTAAGACATGTTAAACATGTAAATCTGTAGCTGAAAAAATGTTGATTGAGCCAAAGTAGTGTTTTTCATGTTATTAGGACAAAGAGCTGGAGGATCAGGTATGGGGTACTGTCATGTGTATCTGCTCTAAAAAGAACGTAGTTCAGTTCCTTTACCTCTCCACCTTTCAGGAATGTGAAAAGTTAGGAAGTGTTCTCTTACTTGTATTAAGTAGAAAATATAAATTTCTATAAAAATCACACTAATACAAGACCGGAGCGCTAGCTGAACTCTCAAACAAAAGGCCAAACCAACTTTTTGCCGTACATGGTCCTCATGCTGAGATACTTGTACAGGTACAAAATTATCCCATAGGTAAAGATCTATGAAATTGTTTGCTTTGATATCATAAATATTGGCCTGAAAAGACTAAATTGCTGAATTTTTGTCTGCTTTTAGTACACTGACATCGTCTTACAATTTTTCGCAGATTGAATTTAGAATGGAAATTAAAACTCTATGGATATTCTTTAGGGACTTGCCCTTTCTCTATTTCTCCTGACAGCTAGATCATACAGCAATTCTTTCAAACAGAAAAGGAAATGTATAATGCACCATGAGGAAAGGAAAGAGGCTCAAGTCATTCACACCCTGTTGGGAGGCTGAAAATTCTCTGGATGATCCAGGTCAGCAGCTCTGAATGTGCTTCCTGGCAGGGTGTCAGGCAGATGTATCTAGGTCTCTACAGTGGCTTTTCAGATGTTAAGCAGCCAGGGAAAAGGAGCCTCTATGGAGGTGTGGATGGAGCAGCCCTCCTTCCCACAGCAGTTTCTAACACATTTAATGATCTCTATCCTCAGGGCAACATACATCACATTTCACCAACCTATCTGTGATGAGTAATTAAAGGAAACTTTTTGAATGATATCCTAAATGAAAAAGAGAGGACAGGACAGTCTGTGTCAAAATTTATAACTTAAATTGCTCAGTTTTGATGAACAGGGAGGTCAGTTCCCAAGAAGAGGGAACCAGAACATGCTAAATAATGGAAAAAACATCATTTGGGATAGAGTAAGTACAGTATGGAGCCCACTTTGTGACATTACCCAGAATAATTAATGGCAAGCAGATGGATATATAGCAGGAAGTACTTTACCATTTGTTAAAGGTAATACATGCAAGTGTTTCATATTTAAGCAAAGACATAGAAAAAAACCCAACCTCTCATTTCAGAGTCTGATGGTCTTGCAGTCCATTTCATCATTCTGAACCTCAGGGACATGGCTGCAGATAAAGTCAAAGTAACTGTCACAAAGTAGGCTCCATACTGTTCTCATGTAAGCAAAATATTCCCCAGATATAGTCTAATCTCCCCCAAAACTAAAAAATATAGAACAAGGAGAAGTAATCTACATTTCATTAGTATTTCAAATCTAAAGGCTAAAACCCACATAATTGTTTCAAAATAATACATCCCGATCACAGAATCAAAGAATTAAGCAGGTTGGAAAAGACCTCCAAGATCATCGAGTCCAAACTATCACCTAGCCCTTCTAATTAACTAAACAGTGTCACTAAGTATCTCATTTGCTTCATCCAGCCTCCTCTTAAACACCTCCAGGACAGTGACTCCACCATCTCCCTGGGCAGCCCATTCCAAAGACAAATCACTCTCTCTCTGAAGAACTTCCTCCTAATATCCAGCCTATACCTCCCCCAGCACAACTTGAGACTGTGTCCCCTTGTTCTGTTTCTGGTTGCCTGGGAGAAGAGACTGATCCCCACTGGGTTGCAACCTCCTTTCAAGTAGTTGTAGACAGCAATAAGATCTCCCCTGAGCCTCCTCTTCTCCAGGCTAAATAACCCCAGCTCCCTCAACCTCTCCTCACAGGGCTGTGCTCCAGGCCCCTCATCAGCTTCGTTGCCTTTCTCTGGACACATTCCAGCATCTCAACATCTCTCTTGAACTGAGGTGCCCAGAACTGGACACAGGACTCAAGGTGTGGCCTTATCAGTCCTGAGTACTGAGGAAGAATAAACTTCCCTGGTCCTGCTGGCCACACTGTTCCTGATACAGGCCAGAATGCCATTGGCTCTCCTGCCCTCCTGGGCACACTGCTGGCTCATGTTCAGCTACTATCTACCAGTACCCCCATGTCCCTTTCTGCCTGGTTGCTCTCCAGCCACTCTGTCCCCAGCCTGTAGTGCTACTTGGAGTTGTTGGGACCAAAGTGTAGAACCTTGCACTTAGCCTTGTAAATCTCTGCCCACCCATCCAGGTTGTCCTAACATCCAGCCTAAACCTGCCCTGACACAGCTCGAGACTGTGTCCTTTTGTTCTGTCACTGGATGTCTGGGAGAAGACACCAACAGCCATCTGGCTACAGCCTCCTTTCAGATAGTTGTAGAGAGCAGTAAGGTCTCCCCTGAGCCTCCTCTTCTCCAGGCTGAAGAACCTCATCTCCCTCAGCTGCTCCTCGTAGTGCTGTGCTCCATCTCCCTCACCAGCCTTGGTGCCCTTCTCTGGACACGTTCAAGCACCTCAACATCTTTCTTCAATTGAGAGGCCCAGAACTGGACACAGTACTCAAACTATGGCCTGACCAGCACTGAGTATAGGGATAGAATGACTTCCCTGCTTCTGCTGGCCACACTATTCCTGATAGCAACCAGGATTCCATTGGCCTTCATGGCCACTGGGTACACTGCTGACCAGTACCACCAGGTCCCTCTCAGCCTGGCTGCTCTCCAGCCACTTCGTCCCCAGCCTGTAGTGCTGCATGGGGTTGTTGTGGCTGAAGGGCAGAACCTGGAACTCGGACTTGCTAAAACTCATGGTGTTGGACTGTGCGCCATCTGTCCTGCCTGTTCAGGTCCCTCTCCAGAGCTCTCCTGCCCTCTAACAGGTCAATACATGCTCCTAACTTGGTGTGATCTGCAAACTTACTGATGGTAGACTCAATCCCCTCATCCAGATAGTCAGTGAAGATGTTAAATAGGACTGGGCCCAGCACTGATCCCTGGGACACACCACTAGTGTCTGGCTGCCAACTGGATGTGACTCCATTCACCACTACTCTCTGGGCCCAGCCATCCAACCACTTCTTAACCCAGCAGAGAGTGCCCCATCCAAGCTACAGGCTGCCAGTTTGGCCAGGAGTTTGCTGTGGCAGACAGTGTCAAAGTCCTTGCTGAAGTCCAGGTAGACAACATCCACAGCCTTCCCCACATCCAGCATGTGGGTCACCTGCTTATAAAAAGAGGTTGGTCAAGCAGGACCTGGCCCTCCTAAATCTGTGCTGGCTGGCTGATTTGCAGGTGTTGTGTTCTTTAAATGAAGAACTACATTCTTTAAGTGTCAGAGTTTCCCGTTTCCTTATGAAATGAAATTCTTCTTCTTATTCCTTAAATTCGTGAAAGAGAAGCACATAGAAAACACAAAGATGAAATATGATGTATAAAACCACTATTCTAGTCTCCTATAGTTTTCAAAAGAAACATTATAGTCTTAACTCCCACTGATGACATTTAGAAATTCAGACGCAATTCAAATGAATTCAACAGCACACCATGATGTCTTCTAGGAATCATTCTTTTTAAAGTTAGAGATTAAATTGTATGTATTCATGCTTATTAACAGTAACCACATTATATTTTACCTTGCTGCTCTTTAAATATGAGGTAACTTACAGAAAATTAATGCAAGAACAGATAAAAAACAAATCACATTAATACCACACAAATGTTCTAAAGAAAATTAGAAGCAGGATGTAAAACCATATTAAAACAAATACGATATGTGCAAGAGTGCTTGACAAAATGAATGTAACAGATGAAGAAATGCTGAGTGCTTAATGTAACATACAGCAAAATGGATATACTTCATACTGAAATAAAGAAACCAGCATAATAGATATTAAATAAATTAAATACAACAGATAAGAGATAAATTAAATAAAACAGATAAGAGATAAATTAAATAAAACAGATAAGAGGAGTGGTTAGAAACTGAATAAAATGTAACAGTATTATGGACTGAATCTAGTAAAAATATAACAAACTGGAGTCCATTGAAATGACTGTAACAAATAGGCTGGATCTAAACCATGCTGAGTTGAAATAAAGAAAATACGGAGTGTGAAAATCTCAGTAAAACTCTAGCTACTACTCCATCGATGTCGCATGACTCATTTAACAATTTTGACTGCACAACACAAGCATCAAAGACCATTAGAGAATTAGATTTTGTATTTAAAAATTATGTATTATTCATAGCTGGGTCTACCAGACAAACTCCTAATGTGATTTTAGGGTTAAATAACTTATTCTCTCTCAAGTGCTTTTTATCCCTCCTTCTCTTGCCCTTCCTCTTCTCTTTCTCCCCATTTCCCACTTTGTCTTCTTTTCACTTATCTTCTCCCTCCCTTTTGCAATCTTGTACATACCTGCTCTCACAAGCTTTTTCTTTTGCTGGCACCTCTTCTCTCTTTCACTTTTTCCTATCCTGTCTTTCCCCATCTCAGTCCCTTTCACTCTTTCACACGTCCTCTCTTTCTTACACTTGCTTGTGTCTCTTGCTCAGGTGTTTTCTCTGTCTCTCTTTCTACATGTTGTCTGGGTAACAATGATTTCCTGTATTCTGTTTTTGTGTATATTTTTAATACACAAACAATTGAGATAACCAATAAAACGTATTACCAGATAAGATATAAAGTTCATTTGAAGTTAAATGTGAAAATCCTCTTATTTTGTGTGGTGATGTGCAGAAATGGAAATTTTGCAAAACCCATCTCTCTCTAGGCTATCTTGTTTACCTCTGAGTAGCCATTCTTCCTGCTGCACTATGCACATGCTTTTCAAAACCGAATTTAAATTCAGACACGGAATCTGATTGTCATTGAAGCACTTCGAATTCCAACAATGGAATCGGACTTGAGGTTGAGATGTTAATTGCTCCATATTGTGAATATTTGATCCTTGTCTTGGCTGTATTGTTGACTACAGAGAATCATTAGTCTAATTGTTTTCCTTTGGTTTGATTATCATAGAATCATAGAATCATAGAATGGTAAGGTTGGAAGGGACCTCAAGAATCATCTAGTTCCAACTCCCTGCCATAGGCAGGGACACCTCCCACTAGTACAGGTCACTCAAGGCCTCCTCCAACCTGGCCTTCAACACCTCCAGGGAGGGAGCAGCAACAACCTCCCTGGGCAACCTGTTCCAGTGTCTCACCACCCTCACTTCCTCCTAACATCCAGTCTAAATCTCCCCTCTGCCAGTTTAAACCCATTGCCCCTTGTCCTGTTGTTGCAAGACCTTGTAAATAGTCCCTCCCCAGCCTTTCTGTAGGCCCCCTTCAGATACTGGAAGGCTACTATCAGGTCTCCATGAAACCTTTTCTTCTCCAGGCTGCAGAGCCCCAACTCTCTCAGCCTGTCCTCATAGGAGAGCTGCTCCAGCCCTCTGATGATCCTCGTGGCCCTCCTCTGGACCCGCTCCAACACTTCCATGTCCTTCCTGTGCTGAGGGTTCCAGAACTGCACACAGGACTCCAGGTTATATTATATCAGAAGTTTAAAAAAAAAAAAGTGACCCTATACTTCAAACTTTTCCAATACAGATTTTAACATGTAGATTTTCTTTTTCAAAATCACCCATTAAATGTCTTAAAAGTTGGAGGATCAGTCTGTTTATTTCTATCAGAAATAAAACTACTGTCTTTGTAGTTTTATTTCTTAACTGTTAAACTCAGACTGTAAATGAAAAGTGTATTCCTGTTTACACTGCTTTGAAAAGTCTGCCCTTTTAAGTTCATTTTATTGTAATCACTTTTCTAAATAAAGTGCTTGTTCTGACTTAAGCAGAGCTGATGATGACTTGGTATTTTTTTAGTGATGTAGTGTTTGACATATGAAGTCCTCCATTAAAGAAAGAGGGACAAGAGAAGCTTTTGGGGTTTGTTTGTTTTTTTGTTTATTTCGTATCGGTGTCTGGAAGGAGTTTGGCTTTTGTGGCTATTTGGTCATAAAGTGTTAAAAAGAAAGCAGTGTTTATGGCTTTTTGTTGTCAGTGCAAAGTGCTGTGGAATACCTGACGTTCTCTTCCATTAATGAAGCTATGTCAATGTCAGCAAGTACCTCACAGTAATAGGATGTGTACAGCAAAGTAATGCATGCTGAAGACTGGAGTAACTGACAGGTGGGAGACTGTATTTTATATTCTGTATCTTACAATATACACAGAGAATAGTGTCTGGATAGTGAGTGCACCGTGTTGAGTGGCTGTTTGTTAAAATCTACAGAATATTTATTTCCTCTATCTACAGTTTTTAAAATTCACTCTACTACAGTGATTCAACCAGAATTTTAGAATATTTTTTCCAATAAACCTAGTCTTAATTATTTAAAAAAAAAAACAAACCTGATTTAATCAGAAGCATGATGTTTTTAGATGCTGTCTTGTGTTTCCTGGAACATTGTATTTGAAAGTTCTGGTAGGTAAATAATTTTGACACATAAATGTTGAAGATAAACAAAATCAAGGAAAATAGTGATAGGGATGGGAATGCCACCTGTGTGCTTTTTAAAGAATTTGGTATTGCATAGACTCTTCATATAGAATCATAGAATGGTAAGGTTGGAAGGGACCTCAAGGATCATCTAGTTCCAACCCCCTGCCATAGGCAGGGACACCTCCCACCAGTACAGCTCACTCAAGGCCTTGTCCAACCTGGCCTTCAACACCTCCAGGGAGGGAGCAGCCACAACCTCCCTGGGCAACCTGTTCCAGTGCCTCACCACCCTCACTGTAAAGAACTTCCTCCTAACATCCAGTCTAAATCTCCCCTCTGCCAGTTTAAACCCATTGCCCCTTGTCCTGTCATTGCAGGACCTTGTAAATAATGCCTCCCCAGCCTTCCTGTAGGCCCCTTCAGATACTGGAAGGCTACTATCAGTTCTCCATGAAGCCTTCTCTTCTCCAGTCTGAAGAGCCCCAACTCTCTCAGCCTGTCCTCATAGGAGAGCTGCTCCAGCCCTCTGATCATCCTTGTGGCCATGCTCTGGATCCGCTCCAACACTTCCATGTCCTTCCTGTGCTGAGGGTTCCAGAACTGCACACAGTACCCAGGTGGGGTCTGACAAGAGCAGAGTAAAGGGGCAGAATCCCCTCCTTGCCCTGCTGACCACGCTGCTCTTGATGCAGCCCAGCACTCGATTGCTGTCTGAGCTGCATGTGCACACTGCAGCCTCATGTTGAGCTTTTCATCAACCCAGATTCCAAGGTCCTATATATATACTAATATATTTAGTATTGTACTTCATTTAATAGCTGGTCTCTAACTTTGCATCATTTTGGAGTTGCACTGGAGAGGCTTATTTCTTGAAGCTTTAGGATAGCTGCATAAGTAAGCTTGGAAAATGCCCTCTGTGCAGTAATTTTTACGAAGTAAAATTTTAGGTTGCTCTCTATTATTTTCAGAATTAGTCTTATGAACCTAAGTAGGCTGTTATACAAGTGAAATGGCAAGAAATGTTGAGCTGTGAACTTCAACTCCCACTCTATCTTTTTCTGTTCAGATGTCCTGGAAGTTTTCTATTTTTGCGCTGTGCTTTGCTTTAGTTCCTGTAGATTGCGTATTTAAAAGTTCTCATCTTATTGTCCTTCACTATTCTTTCTGAGGGGTAACAGACAACACATCAACAGAAAAGGGCATAAATACCCTACTCCTAAATTAACCTTTTATGTTTATATCTCTGACACTTGTTGACCATTCTAATCCATTAAACAAGCATTAGTCAACTGTATACTGAAAACAGCCACAACTCTCCATCAAATGGAAAGACATTAAGCTTTCACAGCAGGAATCAAACAACCTTCAAAATGTAAAGGAGTGTGTTGTAATTTTTAAACATTCAAACTGTATTAATTCCTTTGACAGTTATCCCTTAAGTCATTTCAGACAGTTGCACACTTCTCAACTTTCACAGCTTTCATGTGGAGATCATGACTTTTTTTTCCGATTGAAATATTTCTCCATCTCTCATACTTGTATTCATAGCAGATATGTTTTGAATCTGAAAAAATAAAATAAAATAAAAAAAAAGAACACCTTAATAAGTTCAGAGGTAATGGATTAAACAACTAGTATTTCCTTTTCATGGCACTTTGGCTGTGACTCTTAAGATATTCTAATCCTCTTGGTTTAAATGGATTCACTGGCTGGTACTGAGAAACTTTCAAAGACAGATCCACCATCTCTCACTTCCAGTGTAAGTTTATTGGATATATTTTAGTAAACTGTTGAGGAAAAACAAATAATTAAACTAAACAAAAAGTGTTGGGGTTTTTTTTTTGTTGTTTTTTTTTTTTTTTCCCCCCTCTGGATTTCTTGATCTTCACTTCCCTTTCAGAAACTGTTACTGGAAAGAAAAATTTTAAGAAGTTGTCTATCCTGGATTTGGAAGCTTAATCTGAGGACTGTATTATTTTTGTCCTGTTCTAGCTGTTCTTTTCTGGAGCAGTTGAGTGAGCAAATGAATATTTAGTGTGATTAAAGAAAAAAATCAAACAGAAGGCATCTGCTGTACTAATTTTTATGAGCCAGTCTTAACAGTGCCTTTGACTGCTGACCTATGAAAACTTGGCCATTACGTATTAGCGTTCATGAATTTACTTCTCCAAAGAGTGTAATCTTTCTTTGCCCTATGGATCATCTTTGCCCTTTGTCCCACTGGACTAAATTTTCAAGATGTATTTAATAATTTTCATTTTTTCATAGTTTTCACTTTTGACACTGGATCTGCATCAAGGGCATCACTTAACTTCATTTTAAACTATGGCCACAACGACTATGTCCATTTCCAACTATTGTAAACCATCCATAAATCAGGGAAAAGTACCATGCTGCTTAGAACTGCTGAAATGAGCTTTTGAGCGTTTTGCTTACAAGGATGTCAGCCTGTCACAGAGTAAATCAACAAAGTGTCCTTAAACCTTTGTTCTGTCAGGGAAATCTCTGACTTCATGGCTTGAAGCCTGGTTGTTCATTTTATTGCTCTATTTCCTCCCGTTGCAATGCACACATGTGATTATTATTTTGTTTGGACACTACATCACACTTATTTCTACTTTATTTATGGCTGGTAATTATAGGTTTTATTGCTTACTCCTCTTCAGATTTTATCTGAAAATATTAAATTAAACTTCTGGTGACTTCTAGGCTCTGAAAGGCCACAGATTTACATTAATGCTTTAGGAACTGTGGAGTTGATTTTACAGTATTACTCGGTATTTATTGTACAGATTTTTACCATTCTCATTCTTGCTTTTCCTATATTGTTTTATTTTTGCTCTTTGAGGTCAAAGTTCATGTGTTGAAAACAACCATTCCTAGAGATTGCCACTTAATATTGATGCTGCTCCATACCCATCTATTGGATATATTTGCACTATTTGAATCTGGCCTAGCTGTTATTTGACTTGTCATTCATCTCTGAATTACTCTGTGCCCTCTGAAAATTTGCATGATCCCATTGTGTTTCTTATAGTTTGCTATTCACAGTCATTGAAAATCACTTGTAATATGTCCACCTCTTCCTGATCTCTAGGATGATACCATGTTGAAATTTTGCTCTGACAACCCTAATCTTCCAGGAGGTGAGTTTTTCTCCAGCATACCAAAAAAGATACATTCCCTTATAATCTTTAAAGTAGCTAAAAGCTGAGGAGTATGTGGCAGGGTCAAAAACCCTGGATGGTATTTCCATTGCCAAGCAACAATTCCTGTTACTACTGAATCTTAAGGAGTTGGAAAAAAGGAGATTGTTCATGGTTGCTTGAACTAGTATGGGGAATGACACAGTGTAATTGATAATGATTGCTTAACTGGGTTTTTTTAAAAATTCTTTCTGATTTTTTTTTTTTCTCTCAGACAAAGCAGAGTTGAGAGTAATTATGTTTTTTTTTCAGCAATCACAGAGCTCATATAGCAAGCTCAGTCCACCAAAATATATCAGAATTAATGTTTCTATTTTCATGCTTTACAGTGTTTCTGTTAAGTTTGTGTTTAATCTCTGAGTTTCTTTATGAATGATAAATTTTAGGGATATGTTTGCATTCTAAGGATATATATTATTGTCAGTTGCTAATACTCAAATAATGTAATCTTTGAAATTGTGCACTGGGATTATATTCTTCAGCAGGATAAAAAACACTGGAAACTATTTCAGAAAGTTTGATTCTGGAATGTGTTTGATAAATCTTCAGATTAAGACAATTTAGAAACATGATAGGAAAACTTAGAGCAGTATAATGACAGGTAATTAATTTAAAGATCTGCTGTAATGTATAAATTAACAGCAGTGTGCATATACATTAGTAATCAATCAGTTCTGTCATCAAACAGTATATATTGGAATTTTATGGAATAAACCGTTCTTCATTAACAGCTACATATATAAGTCCTGGTTTCATGAGTCAAACTTCCAATTTATGCTTACATGTCGTGCCCTAAGTAGTAACTTAGGAGCATATTTTTCTTTGCGAAGGAAGAAACGCAGGCAGTATTATTCTGAGCGATAGTTGTGGAAACGTAGTTTTTCTTGGATTTGTTTAAAGCAGCTGCAAAGTACTCTTACAAGAGGACTACAAACTTTGACTTTCTCCTTTTTCAGAGCGATTTAACAGCCTTTTGCCTGTTCCCTTACATTTACCAATTGTCTTCGTTCAGGTGGATAGGGTTGTCATAGAGGGTGCGTGACAGTGACAAAGTAAATCAAGTGTTAAGTAGGCCATATTAATTTGCATAATCCTTTTGAAAATCCTTCTAGGTGTGTATTTGTTATGACATAGATATAATATTAAGAGAATATGCTAGGAAAAGTGTATTAATGGAAGTTTAACCTTTTGATTCTTTGGTTTGTTCACAACTAATTTGTTTTAATAACAGATTTACTAGAAAATGTTATATTGATAAGCAACTTTAACTTATAGAATCATAGAATCATAGAATGGTAAGGTTGGAAGGGACCTCAAGGATCATCTAGTTCCAACCACCTGCCATAGGCANCTCCCTGGGCAACCTGTTCCAGTGCCTCACCACCCTCACTACAAAGAACTTCCTCCTAACATCCAGTCTAAATCTCCCCTCTGCCAGTTTAAACCCATTGCCCCTTGTCCTGTCATTGCAAGACCTTGTCAATACTCCCTCCCCAGCCTTCCTGTAGGCCTCCTTCAGATACTGGAAGGCTACTATCAGGTCCCCTCTAAGCCTTCTCTTCTCCAGGCTGAAGAGCCCCAACTCTCAGTCTGTCCTCATAGTAGAGCTGCTCCAGCCCTCTGATCATCCTCGTGGCCCTCCTCTGGACCCACTCCAACACTTCCATGTCCTTCCTGTGCTGAGGGCTCCAAAACTGCACACAGTACTCCAGGAGGGGTCTGATAAGAGCAGAGTAAAGTGGCAGAATCCTCTCCCTTGCCCTGCTGGCCACGCTGCTCTTGATGCAGTCCAGGATTTGGTTGACTGTCTGAGCTGCATGTGCACACTGCAGACTCATGTTGAGCTTTTCATCAACCCAGAACTTTTGTAATCTGGTAACATTAAAAATGAAATGTAATAAATAGTATCATTAATACAGTTAATAAAATCTTCAAGTGGTACTATCTAAAATTATTAAAAGGCTGTATCTTAAATTCCTTAAATTCACAGAGAACAAGCAGACACTATACTACCTTTTCTGACTTTATATGGATTACAATCTTACCTTTGTTTCTAGTTCTAAAAAATTCCTCATGGCTCAAGTCACTGAAATTAAAGTGAAAAACAAATTCAAACTTTGCTTAAGTTTTTTGGAAAGGCTGCTTTCATTCCGTAGCCTCCTCCCAAAACTGATGTCTTTTTTCTGTTGTTTTGTTCTGTTGGTTGGTTGGTTGGGTTTTGGGTTTGGTTTTTTTTTTTTCTTTAATACTAGTACATGCAGAAATGTAATTGTAACTTTTTCCAAAAACAGTTATTGAAATAATATATAAGCCATGGGTTCTTCAATATGTATCACAGTATCACCAAGGTTGGAAGAGACCTCAAAGGTCATCAAGTCCAACCCATCACCACAGACCTCAAGACTAGACCATGACACCAAGTGCCACGTCCAAACCCACCTTGAACACCTCCAGGGACGGTGACTCCACCACCTCCCTGGGCAGCCCATTCCAGCAGTCAATGACTCTCTCAGGCAAGAACTTTCTTCTCACCTCCAACCTAAACTTCCCCTGGCGCAGCTTGAGACTGTGTCCTCTTGTTCTGGTACTGGTTGCCTGAGAGAAGAAGGTAACCTCCTCCTGGCTACAACCACCCTTCAGGTAGCTGTAGACAGCAAGAAGGTCCCCCCTGAGCCTCCTCTTCTCCAGACTAAACAATCCCAGCTCCCTCAGCCTCTCCTCATAGGGCTTGCGCTCAAGGCCTCTTGCCAGCCTCGTTGCCCTTCTCTGGACATGTTCAAGTACCTCAATGATGAAAAAGTAAAAACAGTGTGTGTAGTGATTTTAACAATATTTCTTGTTCCTCAGTATGTCTTGTTTAGGCTCAGTTTTGCTACAGCTTGAAAATAGATGTAGTACTTACAAAGCGCTGGGCTTCTAGTTGGTTTTGATTTCCCATATATCAGAGTGATTATTAAGATAGAACCTGAAGAAATCCTGATTTTGCCTGTGTTCTAGTGATTTTAACTACTTTGTCAATGCTAGCTAGAAATGTAAAAATAATATTACACGTGCCTAATTAGCTGTTTAGGATTGCATTTTAAGAATCTGTCAAAATGTATCATCTAGGCAGTATTTCTTTAGTATTAGTTAAACCAATAGTTTTTGCTGTCATCCATACATTACCAGTAGCAGGACAATCAGTTATGTTGGTCTTCCTGAAGAGAAGACACGTACACTCAAATGCTACTGAACTAGACAAGACTGCTTAACTGCTCTGTATCTGCATCAATCTTCTCCTACATGTGTTCTTTCTACAGTTTGTCTCTTCCTCACATTTCCTGAGAATTAACTTCACAGGACTTCAACGAGAAATACACAGAAAAAAACAGGTTTAGAAAACATGTAAAGGTCCAGGGGTGATCTCTTTGCACAGCTTAGGCCAGCCAGAGTATCTGGTTCTTGACTGCTTTCTTTGTAAATCCACCTGCCATGATGCAGAATCTCATTGTACTACCTGTAAGGATACTGTACTGTTGCAGTCCTCAAGGACCTGTCTGCCTGGACTCAGTGGTGTGGACAAGAGCATGAAAGAGAAGGGGCCGTGACAATGCTAGAAGACCATGAAATACAACAAATATGAGCACTATGAAAACCAAAGGAATACTGATGATTAATAATACAGCACCAATTAAACTGTAATATGTTGTTCCTCTATTAGTTCATGCAGTGAAGGGAATTTCTCAATGGCATAACTCCTCATCTCCTCTCTTTTTTTTTTTTTTTTTTTTTGCTTGTTTTTTCTGTTTCAGACCTCAG
>VWZE01001520.1:48236-79549 GCA_013396675.1 Eubucco bourcierii | reverse complement strand
GCAGCCCTCTGATCATCTTTGTGGCCCTCCTCTGGACCCACTCCAACACTTCCATGTCCTTCCTGTGCTGAGGGTTCCAGAACTGCACACAGTACTCCAGGTGGGGTCTGACAAGAGCAGAGTAAAGGGGCAGAATCACCTCCCTTGCCCTGCTGGCAAGTACATGCTCAGTGTTTCTTGGGTTACTAAAAGCTTACCAAGTAACGTTGTATTTAGTTGTAGATTATATGTGAAATAATAATTTAAATGTTTATACAGCGCACAGAAAATGCATGAGAAATACTTTAATATTTTCCATTATCACAGAATCTCAGAATTTTAGGGATTGGAAGGGACCTCCAGAGATGATCACCTGGGGCAGGTTGCACACAAATGCATGCAGATGTGTTTTGAAAGAGGAGATTCTACAAGCTCTCTGAGCAGTCTGTTTCAGTGCTCCATCACCTTCACATAAAGAAATGTCTCTATGTTGAGGTGGAACTTTCTGTGTCCTAGTTTGCACCCATTCTTCCTGATCCTATCACTGGGCACCTTCATTTTAATGCCCAGGCCTCAGATACTTATAGACATTGATAAGATCCCCTCTCAGTCTTCTCATTTCAAGACTGAACAACCCCAGGTCTCTCAGCCTCTCTTCATAGGAGAGGTGTTCCACAATCATCCTTGTGACTCTCTGTTGGACTCGCTCCAGCAGATCATCTGCTCTCTTGAACTGTATTCCATGTGTAGCCTCACCAAGGCAGAGTAACAGGGAGGAAAACCTTGCTAGACTCACTAGACACACTTTTCTTAGTGCACCCTAGGATGCTGTTGGCTCGCTTGGCTACAAGGGCACATTGCTGTCCCATGGCTAATTTGCTATCCATTAGAACTCCAAGATCTTTCTCTATAGAGAAAATCGTTTGGAAAGAGAATTCTACCTTCCTCACCTTATCCCACTTGTTTATAAGGTTCAATTTGAAAAGTTGGTGGGTATTTTTAGCTTGAACCTACAGTATGGTAGTTTGTTGTCCATGTCTCTATCTTTTTGATAAAAGTTAAGCAAGACTAAGATAATTTTTCAGTGTAATTACTCTGAATTAATCAAAGTATTTTTTCACAGAAATTTTTTATCTTAATTTTTGGGATGGTTGTTATTGGTGTTGTGTTCCCAAAATTCTGCAGCTGTCTGATAGTATAATTTCCCCCTCTATAACAGTTTTTCTCCCTATAGCAGTGAAGTTTAAGTCTTTGACACCAAAGTGTCTGATTAAGTGAAGTAAAACTTTCAATATATTCTTTTGCAACTATTTCTAGAAAATGGAGAATATCCACATTATATTCTTGAACAACTTTCATAACTAATTTCAGAAATGCAAGCTCAGAAAAATACTGGATATCCTTTTGGATTTTAAGCATGCTCCAGAGTCTTACTTTCTTTAGGCAAACATCTGTCTACCTTAGGAATATGAATGAGGGGTATTTGTTGTATTATTCCTACGTTATTCTTTGCTAAATGGAAAATACTTTGAAGTATTTTTCTTGTGTACTATTTGAAGATTGTTCCAAACACCATAAGCCATCCGTCTCCTTTTCCTTTTTATTTTCCTTCTCTCTCCAGAAAGAAAAAATGTTTTGAGTCAGACGTTAGAAGAGTTCACAACTCATGTTAGACTATTATAACTCTCAGGAAAAGGTCTAAAATAAGCCAAGCTGACTCTTCTTCAAAAGAAAATGAAAACAACAGTCCTTTAAAATGAAAACAACTGTCCTTCAGGCTTTCCACCCTCCACACATTGTCTTTGATCAGAACTATTAGACCTCTGTTTAAGGTTAAGAGTTAGCTTTGTAACATTTTAAAACAAACAAACAAAAAAAGGACAAAGCCAAAAAGAGGCACACAGTCTGGGGAAAACAGTAGTTTCACTTTAGCTTTTAGTTCAAACTGCAAGAAAAACTTGTACAGTATGGCTCTTTGTCATGTGAACTTGTATATGTGGGTATGCATGGCACTATTCCCTTGTGAGTGTGTGCTCTGAATGATGTAGAAATTAATTGTGGCCAATTCTGCTATAAAAGACTCTTCATAAGTCTTCAAAGACTCATCTTTGTAACATTTTGCACCCTGACATCTTGTTCCTTGACTCTGGTGGAACCTTAACTCAATAATTTTCCTTCTCTGTTTTCATAGAGTTCCTCCCCAGAAAAATTGATCAGCTTGTGAACCACATGATTTTGCTAGGTCATGAGTTAGAATACTGAGTTTTGTCTGCGTACTCTTCCTTATGTCCACCACATTTCTCAGAGCAGGTCTTCCCACACCTGGAGTACTGTGTGCAGTTCTGCAGCTCCCACATGGGAAGGACATTGAACTGTTGGAGTGGGTCCAGAGGACGACCGCAAAGATAATCAAAAGGCTGGTGCACCTTGTTGTGGTAGGCCTGAGCATGCCAAAATAGGCTTATATATGTCCTGACTTACCCAGACACGTTTTTCTGCTCCCCCTCTTTCTGTTTGGGGGAGAACCAACTGCAGGAAAGAGGACAAAGAACCTGGAGCCACTGAGTCTGAGGACTCTGTCTTGCCTAGATTTGTTTTGCATCCTGAAGCAAACAAGGTACACACAGGCGCCTGTGTTCTGCCCAAATTTGAGAAAGCAAGCCCTGGCTTCACCTAATATTGTCATGCTTGGCAAAGTGCCATCCTGATTGGCTAATCTATGTCCAAAGGCCCATTAGTCTTGGGCTGTATTGATAAAAAAGGATGAGCAGGTAGCCCAATGTGCTCTCTGCCCATGTATCCATCCTCCTACTGCCCTATTACATCCTGAACTGTGTGGAACTCCACTACCAGGAACAGGTTCTAAATGCCTGCAGGCGATCAGCCTGCACAGCCAGCATGACATTGTGCCAAGATTGCACATTGCTTTGCATCCTGCCTGCCCCTCTGCAAGGCTTCTGCTGAATCTGGAATCAAGAGGAACCAGGCCAGAGACTGTGCCAGGCACCCAGCTTCCCAAGAAAAGAGCCTGGGAAAACTCCAAACCCTCTAACAGTTTTGAGACCACCAACAGCAACCCTGCCATGTGCTTTGCATACTGTCTGATAATATTTTGTGAGTAAATGCTTAAAGCCTCTTGTAATCACTAATTGCCTTCTGCCATAAGCAGAAAGGAGCTTCCTGCATCCACCTAGTGGATAAACAGGATAATTAGCTGCCAGTGGTGTATTGACCGCAAAGCCTACCCTTCCAGTAAAATGTTTGCGTTTGCTGGTTACCTCTTCAAGTGTTCCAGTTTTACCTGTTCCCTGTGTGTATAAATTTCCAAAACGTGCATTTTAAACCTTGTAAATAAGTTTTCTGGTGAGATTTAATGTTAATAAACAATTTTCATAGTTAATAACAATCTCTACCTGGATACCAAAATTAATATTGATTATTAATTTTGCATCAGTCGTGACACACCTCTGCTATGAGAACAGGCTATGAGAGTTGGGACTCTTCAGCCTGAAGAAGAAAAGGCTTCATGGAGACCTGATAGTAGCCTTCCAGTATCTGAAGGGGACCTACAGGAAAGCTGGGGAGGGACTACTTACAAGGTCTTGCAGCAACAGGACAAGGGGCAATGGGTTTAAACTGGCAGAGGGGAGATTTAGATTGGATGTTAGGAGGAAGTTCTTTGCAGTGAGGGTGGTGAGGCACTGGAACAGGTTGCCCAGGGAGGCTGTGGCTGCTCCCTCCCTGGAGGTGTTCAAGACCAGATTGGACGAGGCCTTGAGTGGCCCGTACTGGGGGGTTGGAACTAGATGATCTTTGAGGTCCCTTCCAACCTAAACCATTCTATGGTTTTATGATTCTCCTTCAGGCTTGTATCTTGTCACAGCTTGTTGTTATTTTAGATTTTGTCAAATCCATACAGTCCCCCGTGGACACTGGCGATTGCTTGGGAACTTGCTTTTTGTCACCTTTAAGGCCTGGCTACTCAGTGATCTGCTGATCTTGTTCTGTGGCAGATTGCCTGATGGCTGAATTTCCCCCTCTCCTTTCCCTCTAATCCTCTTTCTATAAATTTATCCCAGATATAGGTTCTGGAATTAATTCAGTTGCCCGTAGCAATAGGGTCACCTCACCTCCAAATCCAGAATGCTCAAGTGAGGACAAAGAGGCCTTCTTTATTGTTGCCCTGTAACACCTGTAATTTCTAAACACCATAAAAAGAGTTGTTCGACTCTCAAACTTCCCAAGTAGCTTTGATATTATTCTTGCATGATCAACCTTTTCCAGGTGTTTTCTAGCATGTGTTCCCATTCTGCCACAAGTAGAATTAGTGTGGATTTTAAAGTTGAAGTTCCCTTGGCATAATTAAGATTGGAATTTTTTTCTTTTGGTTGATTTTTTTTCTTTTGGTTGGTTTGGCTTTTTTTCCTGTTCTTGGGTTTTGGGTTTGTTTTTTTTCCTCATTTCTGATCAGCAGTGCTTGCTTCCCAAACTCCTCTCCCTTAATTGAACTTCAAGTAATTCTATAAGGCAATCCTACATACTCTGAGTCTTTGCAGTGGAGAGAGAGTAATGGGGAGGTGGTACTTAATGGATTGATTGATTAATCTGACTCTTTTTTCTTAGACATTTTTTTTTCCCCCCACTTGGAGCTGTACGATGAGGAATTTCTGCTTTTGGTGCTGATTACAGCATTAATTATTAACCTTTCAAAGATTTCTGCAGCTGATTCATTATATGTTAATGAAAGATATTTATATCTCAATTTTAATGAAAACAGACTAACGGAATTGCATGCAAATTAGGAAAAGGAAAAAAAAAAGTCACATGGCCATGACTGTCAAACCAATTTGTCCATATTGTTACTTAGGGTCATTGCCACTCCATATTTTAGTTAGTCTACTAATTTTTGTCTGTTGGAAGAGGCTATTTCATCTCATAGCTGTGACTGGGATATGTTTGCTTTCACTTCAGGAAAGAACATGTGCATGGGGAAAGAGGGTGAAAGAAGGTTAAAATAAAAATTATGAAGTACTTAGAAATGTGCATGTTCTCATGCAGGCCAGTTTTATGTCCATAATAACCCTAAGTAAGTAGTTATATTCATGCCTCTGTCAATCTGCCAACTCTGATTTGTATGGAGGGCATAGTTCTAAATCTCTTGCACTGCACTGCTGACAGTTTTAAGTGATGTGAAGATTGTTTGGAAAGAAAAACTTACCTATTTTTCGGAGTGAGAAAACATCCAATTATCTCCACACACTAATTATGTCTTCCTTATATGGTTTTGTGTGTATGTGATACATACACAAACCAAACGCACCTTTGGAAACTTGAAAACAAAATAATTTTCAAAACAAGCCTAATCGACAATGTTTTACTTACTATAGTTCTCAACCTGGATAATAAGCCATATCTTCACCCAACAACAATTCTGTATCTTTTTGAGCACTGTTCACACTTAAATACAGTGTTTTAGAAGAAAACCTGCATAGCTTTAAGGAGGAAATTTCATATTCCTGTGAAGAAGCTTCTGTAATTGTATGAAGTTTATTTCTGTCCCCAGATGTCAGCAATCAAAATCTGCATAAATATATTTTGTGTAAATCTGTTGGCAGCTGCTCTCCAGTCAGGTTCCTCAAGATATTAGCCTGTCTTTGAGTTTATGACAAAGTTAAAAATTATTCATTAAACTGACCTGCAGTATATTCAGTAACTGTAAAATTGCCTTGCAGTTCTATTTGGTTTGTAGATGTGATCACGAGTAAATTTTTAACTTAATTAATTGGCCGTTTCTGTTGACAAGAAATTTATGTGGTAATAATTTGCTCGAAATAGATGCCGACTGTAGGAAATGAGATATCCATCATAGGCTTGTGTTCCACCAGCTGCACAGTGGCTATTACGAAAGTATTTCAGGCTGCGACGACCCCACTGTTTGTGCAGTCAGGATTATATATACCCACGATCCATTGCCTGCCTGAGAGGCGCTCATGGAGGTCTATGATAACAAAGACTTTGTGATTTATGGCTTGCTGTGAAAGCAGAGCTTGATGAGATTAAACAATTTCATAGCACAAGTGTTTCTTAAGACCTGATTTGTAGTTGCAAGCTGATGGTAAATCACATTTATGTATCTGAAAGCATGCTCAGCAGAGGAGTGCAATTACAGTTTAAGACAGCTACTTTTTATTTAATTTTTATCCTGGTTTTGTCTCTTTTATGTCCCCTTTGTCTGCAAACCATTCACCTTCACAAGTCCTTTCTTGGTTAGAAGGCCAGAGACTGAAGTCAATGTTCTTCCTTCCTGCCTTGCGTGCACTATTATTAAAAAAATGAAGAAAGGAAAAACATCTTTGAGCATTTCAGAGTAGCTTTTACTGGTTCATCGTGGCTGAACTGGGCTACTGGGTTCAGCTACAGTTCTTGATTTGATATAATATTCAAGTTCAAGCACGCTTTTAGACAATTCCTAATCACACAAATACATTTACATTTTAAACACCATTATTAAAACGCAGAAAAGTAAAAGAAACTAATTTTATTGTCTTCCACTATATTTTATATGCAATAAATTTTAGATTCCTTTTCTCCTGTACACAACAGAAAACAACTTAATTTCTATTAATATCAACCTGCTTTGGGTCTGAATGGATAATGGCATTACCATCCACACCTTTGCTGTGCCTTATAAGTGTGTTCTGCTAACTACTGCACAAAGCTGTTTACTTCAATATTCAACCATGATTTGTGGGGCTGAGGGCTTCAAAGCGAAAATCACATGCTTATGATACCCTTGGCTTAGATGGGTAAGTTTATTACTCTTGGCTCAAGAGTATGTTGGGAGTCCAACATGAAATCCCCAATAAAGTGGCATAGTTTCAACTCTTACTACAAAAAAGACTTTCACAACGTTGAACATATTAAAAAGAAAAAAGTAGAGTAAGTCATGGAGTGAGTTATTGTTCAAACATTTTCTTCATTTGTTGTTAGAAGTCCTAGCTTCTCAATATGCAAAAAATCTCTTGTAGAACTGTGAGAAGATCCTTGGCTCCCATCTCTTCTGACCAATGCTTCTTATCATCTCTAGGCAGCAGACCAAAGCTAGTTTTGTATTAGTGGGTTTGTGAGAGGTGCTGAAGAGCAGTTTTTCATAATGCAGTTCTCACATTGTGAAATCTATTGTTTATACATCAAATTCCTTGGAACAAATCTGTGTGTCACAAATAAAAGCGATAATCTTATTACAGGATTATTCAAGTATAGGGAGAAGACTGAATTTCAGGAGAGTGTTATTCTTAAAACTGCTTTGTAATAAATCAGTGCTAAAACTTCACAAGGCACTTGAGTGGTAAATGCATGCTTTTACAGATGATTAGATGTTAGAAATCCTAATGATAAGAAGTATAACTCAAATAGGCATGTTGTTCTAGGGTCAGTTTTTCATACCCATTTCTCATCACATAGTCCATTTGAAGTAACAAGCTGGAATGACTGAAGTTGAGATATCCTTGCTATAGCATCTAGGCAGTATTTGCAAGGAACTGAGTTTAAAAAAAAAAAAAAAAAGGGACTTACAAAGAATTTTCCATTCCCTTGAATATTTTTTTCACTGTATCTTAACGGAATTTTGAAGTTCAAAATTTTAACCATTTATTGGAAAATACACAAAAATCGAATGGATGTATTTCACAGTTAAATACTCTTTTCCATAACCACCCGAACCCCACATTCTACATCATAATAGTTGTGAAATAGTAGAATGTAAGACCACGTTCATGGAATGCTTCTTTTTCACATTGCAGTCCATACTTTTGAAAGTATGTGGGGTTTATGCAAAACTCCTTGAAATAAGAAGTTTGTATTGCACTTCTCATGAGATTCATGAGAGACTCATGAGATTCAACAAGGCCAAGTGTAAGGTCCTGCACCTGGGTAGGCACAATCCCAAGCACAACTCCAGGCTGGGTGGTGAATGGCTGGAGAGCAGCCCTGAGGAAAAGGACCTTGGAGTCTGGGTTGATGAAAACCTGAACATGAGCCTGCAGTGTCCACATGCAGCCCAGACAGCCAACCGAGTCCTAGGCTGCATCAAGAGAAGCGTGGCCAGCAGGGCAAGGGAGGTGATTCTGCCCCTTTACTCTGCTCTTGTCAGACCCCACCTGGAGTCCTGTGTGCAGTTCTGGAACCCTCAGCACAGGAAGGACATGGAAGTGTTGGAGCGGGTCCAGAGGAGGGCCATGAGGATGATCAGAGAGCTGGAGCAACTCTGCTATGAGGACAGGCTGAGAGAGTTGGGGCTCTTCAGCCTGGAGAAGAGAAGGCTTCGAGGGGACCTGATAGTAGCCTTCCAGTATCTGAAGGGGGCCTACAGGAAGGCTGGGGAAGGATTATTGACAAGGTCCTGCAACGACAGGACAAGGGGCAATGGGTTTAAACTGGCAGAGGGGAGATTTAGACTGGATGTTAGGAGGAAGTTCTTTGCAGTGAGGGTGGTGAGGCACTGGAACAGGTTGCCCTGGGAGGTTGTGGCTGCTCCCTCCCTGGAGGTGTTCAAGACCAGATTGGATGAGGCCTTGAGTAATCTGTACTAGTGGGAGGTGTCCCTGCCTATGGCAGGAGGTTGGAATTAGATGATCCTTGAGGTCCCTTCCAACCTTACCATTCTATGATTCTATGATTCTGGATTTCTGATAAGCCCTAAGATGATTCTTATCAAAGGTTTTAAATGGCATATACAATATTGAGAAAATAAACCTTCAAGACATCACTGTTAGGCCAATATCTGTTTTGCATATGCAGTGAATGAGATTATTAATCGGTTTTGCCCCACATGATGATAAATTTCTTCTAAATAAGATAGGATAGGTGGCAAAATATGATTTATAATAAACTGTGCATTTGTGTTATAGGAAAGAGAAGTTTCATAGATTAAAAAACGGGCAACTAACCCCTGGTGATATTTTGTATAAGACACTAAGTACCAAATTCTACCTTCTTTCTTTTACTCAGTGGGAGAAAGATGGGGAAAAAATATTTCTCTTGCTTTTAACAGACGAGACCACGTACCACAATACCTCATAGAGTGTTTGCTATTTCCTCATGTGATGGATAATTACTGGAGAGTAATGATTAGCTGCTGAAGGCAAAGTGCCTCTGGCAACCAATGGGATTTACCAACCATCTTCTTAGTTGTCTCTGCCAAGACTCCTTCCAGGGTTACTTTTTCTAGAGGAAACCAGTGTACCAGAATGTGCTATAAGGGGTTGAAGAGCTGAGGTAAATGATAATATGCAAGGTGGAGTCAAAGAAAGGAAAAAGAATACTTGTTTTCTGCTGATGTTAGACAGATGTCTTTGGTTCATTCAGACTGTAGAACACATCTGCAAATGAGACTCTTTGTTACCATGTCTGACTTTCCTATTTCATTTTATTCCAACAGAAAAAAAAAGCTGCTTAATGCTGCATATATTTGTTACTTACTGGAGAAAGCTACTTAAATTTAGGTTACTCCACTTCCATCTAGCCTATTCAAATGACCAGTTCTGGGCCTTTCAATTCAAGAGAGATGTTGAGGTACTGGAACCTCATTGCTGTCTACAACTACTTGAAAGGAGGTTGTAACCAAGTGGGGATCAGTCCCTTCTCCCAGGCAACCAGCCACATAACAGGGGGACACAGTCTCAAGTTGTGCCAGGGGAGGTACAGGCTGGATATTAGGAGTAAGTTCTTCAGAGTGAGAGTGATTTGTCTTTGGAATGGGCTACCCAGGGAGGTGGTGGAGTCACTGTCCCTGGAGGTGTTCAAGAAAAGACTGGATGAGACACTTAGTGTCACAGTCTAGTTGACTGGATAGGGCTGAGTGATAGGTTGGACTGGATGATCTTGGATGTCTCTTCCAACCTGGTTGATTCTATGATTCTATGACCTGATATAATTAAAATACACTCAGTATTCATTTAGTATTGTAGAAGTTGAATTTTGTCAGAAAATTGGTGGCATAAGACACGAGAATTTCAACTTTTTGTACACAGGCATTAGTATTTTCTTGATTAGATTTCTGATAGATTGTGGTATCAGCTATGCTTTTTTTGAGAAAACTAGTTTGAGGGGAATGTTTGGGTACTTTGCTGTGTTTTGTTATTAATATCTGCTAAGAGTGACCAAGTGTACATTATTTGTTTAGACCTTTTTGTGGTGATTGGTGATTCTACTGCCTTGAAACTCTGAATTATTTACTTGTATGTTTTTAAAGCCACCTCTACAGTGATATTCTCATTTGTCACGATTAAGACAAAGTGTTGCAGGTGAAATATTGCAAGCAGATAAAGTGTCACAACTGATAGAAGGATTTTTTCCAAGATCTGTTGGTGAGCAGTAGTATAAATACAATTTGCAGAACAGCTTGTAATAATATGCTTCCAATATAATTTTGAGCTTCAACATCTATTGCATTTGGCAAATCTTATCAATTTCTTGTGCCTCAGTTTCTTTGGCTATAAGAAAAGGCTTAAGAAATTCTTATAGAATCATAGAATGGTAAGGTTGGAAGGGACCTCAAGGATCATCTAGTTCCAACCCATAGGCAGGGATACCTCCCACTAGTACAGGTCACTCAAGGCCTCGTCCAACCTGGCCTTGAACACCTCCAGGGAGGGAGCAGCCACAACCTCCCTGGGCAACCTGTTCCAGTGCCTCACCACCCTCACTGGAAAGAACTTCTTCCTAACATCCAGTTTAAATTTCCCCTCTGCCAGTTTAAACCCATTGCCCCTTGTCCTGTCATTGCAAGACCTTGAAAATAGTCCCTCCCCAACCTTCCTGTAGGCCCCCTTCAGATAGTGGAACACCCTTAACACCCTGCTCTGAGGAAGGTTGTAGGAGAAGGAGCCAGGAGGTGGCAGACCTGTGAGCTAGCCCAGTGGACATTGCTGTGTCTTTTGACAAGTTGTGTTTTTATCTTCCTCCTTGCCCCTTGCAAAGTGTGCCAAGATGAAACTGAAAAGCTGTTTATTGAGGTTCCATGATGTGGAAAATTCTTTCTGGTTTTCTGAACCTCTTTTCATGTTTGTTTTTTTAAAAATAAAATAATAGGTTTTTTTAAAACATGAATTTTTTTAAAAAAATAGTTTTATTTTATTTTAATTTATCTTTTTTACATTTTCTTTCTCCTTTTTTTTTCTTTTATAGCTTTTCTTCATTTTTTTTCTTTCTTCTATACTTCTCTTTAATAATGAATTAATTACTAGATTTTATTCACATTACTTTTCTATTGAATGGACTTTAAACAGAATTATGTGTTGTGCTGGTTTGAGGGTAACTGGAATATTTTAATAGAGAAAATTACACTATAGGCTGTGAAAGGAAAACATGGGGATGTCTATTTCACTCATAGGCTTGCTGAAAAATTGTTTTGGGTAGAGAAACCAAAACATATATAAGGCAGTCTCTGTCTGTCTCTTGCTGGGGCAGCAGCGTGGGCAGTCTAGCAGCTTCTGGCTCTGGCTCTTCTGCCAATTAATCTTCACTAACCACTTTTCTTCTAACCCCCCTGGCCTATCCTCCAAACTCACCTTGCGTGTAAGGCAAACCTTGGGGTAAGGTATTGGGGTGGGGAGAAGGTGGAAGGGTGGTTGGGAGCCCCTCCTGGAGTCTCTGATTTCTGGGAGGGGAGTTGTGTTTCTATATTACCTTTTAACTTGTCTATTTCTGTAACTATTCCTGTCTATAGTGTATATCTCTGCTTGTACATTGTGCTGAGCTGTAAATAGAGCTTCAGTCCTTAACTTCCAGCCAGCTGAGTTCTAGTCTGGGTCATTTTACGAAGTGTGGGGGGGCGGGGAACACCCAAACCATCACATGTGTTCAGGTGGGCTGAACACATGGCCTGCAAAGAGAGTCAACATTTTCTTTTCTGAAGTGACTAGCAACCTCAACCTACTGTATCACAGCAAAGATACCATTTTTAAAATGATGACAGAGCCTTCTGAGAAATCAAACCTAGAAACACTTGAATCCCAGATGCCAAAAGTGGCAAAAGCTGTGTAGATTTCTGGTCTTTTGAAGTCAGTCTGTTTCTGACATTCTTTGAGAACAAGCTAATGTGTTTGACCTGACGTGCTAGCATGGATCAGCTCTCATACTCAAGCGGAAGAGAGAGTAACTATCCTTCCAGGTGTTTGCCTGTCTCTGATGTAAATAAAAATAATTCTGTGTTGTATAGCTAGAAAACTGGGATGCATTTATGCTAAAAATGTTGTAATCTAGCTAGAATTCAAAATTTTTAACTCATTGATTAACAGTATTTTCTTTGAAAAAGAAACCAGTACTGTTAGCAGCGTGATGTTACTTGGTCTTGACTGATTTATTATTGTAGAGGTGATCATGGGTTATTCACCTTGGTGATAGCATTTGGCGTAGCTTGTATTTAGCTAACCCTGTACATTAAAAATAGAAAAATGAGATCTGTTTCTGTTGGAGTCAGTGGCAAAACTTGTAGCATTTAACTCCTAAAATAAAACAAAAACAACCAAAAATCAACCAACCAACTCAAAAAGTTGTGGAAAAGCTGTGCCTGAAGTAGAGTGGAGCAGAGAGAAAAGTTGCTTGTGTTTTGCACAGCTGTAGACCGTGACCCTATTGGAAAATGTGTTTTCATGTTGCATGTGTGTATGGTGTGTTTACACACTATGCTGCATGTGTATAAACACAGAGTCACAAGCAATCCCTTACATAAGAAAAGGTAATTGAAAAGACAGGACTGGTAAGTGCTGGAATAGGGAACATGCTGAGGTTGGTCGAAGCACCGGTAATGGAGTGTAAGACTTGGGGTTCTGCATCCAGACCTGATGGAAAGTTTAACTTTTTTATGTATGTGTCATTTTCCTTTGCATACTTTCAGGTACATCAGACACATCATCTACGCACTGTGAGCAAGTGCCTGCTCATGAGAGAGAATTGAAATGCATTTTAGGCAAAACTGGGAGGACATGACAACTTTTTCTTGGAGGAAATGTATCTTAACTGTCTTAATCAAACTGTGAAATGGCTTTTTTTTTTTTTTAAGCACTGAGAATTATCATGCATCTGTAGTGTGACATTTCCTGTCCAATACCAAGCTTTAGCTCACAGTAAATGCAAGCTAATTTGACTTAGAACAGCCATTCTCTAACCTAAATTAAGTTGACTCAAATTTCTTCTCACTGAGTTAAGAGCTTGCCCACTGACAGTTATGGGAATACTGATGATGCTCTCTAATTTATTAACCAGAAATATAATCATATGCCAAAACCAAAGGGAGGGAGTGAATTGAAATACATTTTAATGATAAAATTCAAGTCTTAATTTGACAGTGTAGATAAAGAAAAAATAAATACACACAGAAATTATCTTCATGTACATAGGCAACTAAATTTGTATAAATAGGCAGTATGCCTTTGAAAACAGGATAATGTAATTTGAAAAGTCTGTCTCTATCTTTTGTTATTAAAGTTGATATTGAAATGCGAAGTGTTGGATGTTCATTTAATATTTTCTGTATTTTCCTATGTGGAAAACAGGAGTTTAGGAAATATAAGGTTTAAAAATCTTTGATTTCTTTCACTATTTCACATTCTTTATGAAATACTGAGGCTGGTTTAAAGCTTACAATAAAAGGAAATTACCTCATTTTCAGTGATAAAATAGTAAATTAAGAAGCATAACTACAAATAAATCCAGTGTTCTCTTCTTTCTTGGGGTTAATGTTACATTTGCTACATCTGGCTCCGTCTTTCTTTTCTGTAAATTCTGAGAACAAATAATACATACATTTAATCTTTAACTTCAGATAATCAGTTACTGACACTTGGGATAATGCGATGAGCAATGTAAATTTTATACACATATCGTCATAATAATTTAGAATGTAATCTTAATCTATTTATGATCAGCTAATGACTGAAATGTTTTACCATTGTGTGGGATATTTTTATAACTGCAGTTTTAATGGGTGAATCGGTAACACCTGGCTGTCTGGCATGCTTTTCTTTTCCCCCTGTTAGACATTTAAATACATCTCTGGAAGGCCCAAGGGGTGTGATGTGACATATAAGCTCTTAAAAGCAGGAAAATTAGTTCTTGATACCATAATGATCAGTGGGATGAACGTTTGCATACTTAGCATTAGTGCTGTTAAATGTAAGAGTTTGAAGAGTTTGATTAAGACTCTTAAGAAGGGCTTTTCTGTTTTGTTCCCTCTCCCTGCCCCCTCTTTTAATGCTCTTTCTTGTTTCACTTTGTGAAGTGTATTACAAAAACAGATGATGTTCCTGCTTCTGCCCGTGAAGGAATCTAGAATCTTTTTATAGCCTTTTCTCTCTTAATACCATTGTCTATGTTTCTTCTCAAATCATCTGTAACACCAATAGAGCTTCTTACCTAGGAAGCATATTAGACACCTAGATACCAACAAAGCAAGAACACAAATTCAGTGAGACACTGCTCCTAGCAGGATAGTATTGCATTCTGAAATAAATAAAAAAATCACTCTAGTGGCAGCCCACTTTTATACTATTATGTGAAAACAATAGATTTGTAGCTTTCTGTTCCATGGTCCTTGTAAATGTTATGCATTTTCCCTTTGTCCATTGTTAGATCTTTCTGTCCTGTTGCCTGTTTCAAGTGTGAAGTGTACAAAGTTTAAGAATGATAAAATCACAATAATTGCAAATTCTAATCTTAAGTGACTAAGTCTAGAACTTTTCTCTGAACATCTGGATATACATTTTATTTTCTTAACTTAGTGTTCCTTCTGTGTGGATATAGATTTTATGGGATAATACTTGAAAAGCTCAGCAGAAATTCTACTCAGTGATAAATTTGTAATGTAATTTTTCAATTGTTAAATTTCTCATGCATTTTGGTAGTGCAGAGTTAGTGTTATGAACTAGAATGACAAGTAGTGACATTCTTCTGAGAATCTTTCAGAAGGAAACCTTTTTTGTTTTATTCTAGACTGTTATTTTTCAAGAGGATGCTCTGAAATACCTGAAATATGACGACACTGTGAGATAGTTGCATCAAAGAAGAAAACAACTTTTAACATGTGGGTGGCTTGACTTGCTCTTACTTGGGAATAATTGTTGTTTTTTGAACCTTTTGTTAGGCAAATGAATGGGTGAGAAGGAATAACTAGTTCCTAGAACTATTGGCACCTTCCTTGTCTTGTTTCATTATTCAGGTGAAATATTTGAGAAGTGGGCATCCAGTTTTGCCTCAAACTGTCTGATGTGTGGCAAATTTGGACTCTGTAAATTCAAGTGGTTTATATATTTAGAGAGCTGGTGTCATGGCCACAATTACATGATTTCTGCTGTATTTCCCTTCATGTTCTGTGGAGACGTTTCACAGGAAAATTTTGATCCTCCCTGTTCAAAAGTTTCTTCCTCAGAATGACCCTGTAATTACAGTTACTTTTAAAGGAAAAGTATATACTATGCAGAAATGAAGGTATTTTATCTGCTCTTGCAGTTGCAGAAGGGGTAATTAATTACTGCGAGATGATAATTAAAAATATTAATAGAATTTATTAATATTAAATATTCAGAACTGGTGGCACCCTGATCACCAAAATGATAATAGTAACAGGTTCTTACATCATTATGAAAACTATATACAGGTTATAATAGGATCTAAAAATAACTATTAAATATATCTATTAATTGAACTCGACTAAACTGGCAGAGAAAGCTTTGCGGTCAGTGTACCGCTTGCAGTCAGTACACCGCTTGCTCACTAGATGGACGCAAGGAGCAACTTTCTGCTTATGGCAGAAGGCAATTAATGATTATTAGAGGCTTTTGGTATTTACTCACAAAAAATATTATATGACAGTACCCAAAGCTCATGGTGGGGTTGCTCTCGGTAGCTGTTAGAGGCTATAGAGTTTCCCCAGGCTTCTGGGTGCTGGAGAAAGGAGACAGACGATCTCTGTCCTGTTCCTGGCTTTCTGGACAATTTGTGTTCCCTCCAAGGCTTCCCCCTGGGCAGAAGGCTTTCAGGTGCAGGCAGATGCCTTGCGGTGTGCAGTCTGGGCATGGTGTCACGCCGGCTGTGCAGGCCGAACGCGTGACAGGTATCAGAGTCTCAGCTCAGGATCAGTGAGGCAGCAGTCACGGATGCAATAGCAGCCACACCTTGTAATGGCAAAGCCCACGCAGTGCTCCCTGCTCATCTCCTTTTATCCAATACAGCCCAAGACTAATGGGTCTTTGGCCACAGAATAGCCAATCCAATGGCAGTTATCCAAGATGTGACCATATTGGGTGAAGCCATAGGCTTACTTTACCCATTTTTGGGCAGAACACAGCCTTGCACAAGGCAACCATGTGCACCTTGTTTACCGCAGTTGCTGGGCAGGCCACAGACACCAGACTTAGTGGCTCCAGATTCTTTGTATTTTTTCCCGTGGTTGCTCTCCCCAAAACAGGAGGGAAAGCAGAAAAATGTGCCTGGGCAAGCCAGGACATGTACAAGACTAATTTGGCCTGCTCAGGCCTACCACAACACTTGCAAGCTTAATGTCTGCTTCAATTCCATGTACCTCATCCCTATTTATGTTCACTACTGTGGCACTCTTCCCTGCTGTTGAAGTGGACCTGTTTTGTAGAAACTCTCAGGTGCGTGTTTGGTCAGATAGAGAAAAGAGATGACTGATAGATGTTTCAAAAGTAATTTTGACAAAAGTCTTTTTTGATACCAGTTACCTAAAAGTATGAGAACCCAAGAAGTGAGGCTGTTCAACATCATCTATTACTTTCAGTGGAAGACTCTGGGATGTTGGATCTCTTGCTAAGTATTAGATGGCTAAGTCAAATAGGAGAAACAGTGTGGCAGCACGATAACTTTTCTTTACCTTGCTGCATGGGATACATTCTCTACAAATTTATTAATTTGTTGGCTACTTCATGATAGTTAAGTCCTAGGGTGTTAAGAAAGGCTGAGAACTTTAATTCCTCTTGTGATGTCTCCTGTTGCTCTCTGCTACCTTAAGTGTTTTTATATGTACACCACTTAATTTTAAAGTTCAACGTGTGTTATAAACAAAATAAATGTGCTTCCCATGTATTGATTTATAGCAATCAGCAATGAAAATTAGACTTTTAATATTTTCTGTGATGTAACAAAAAAAAACCCACCATTTTTTTCTTCTTTTAATTATATTTGTTTGGAAGCAGTACTTCTGATCTCTACAAGTAAGTAGTGAATTTACATCTTTAGTTGAATGACAAAAGAATTAGCACGCTTCTCATGGCTCTGGAAGGCCAAACTATTATGTATCTGAGATGCATAGAACTTACATGACCCCTTTCTTAGTGGAATTCAAAGCATTTTTCCAAGTCTATTTGGAATCTATAAACACCACAACCAGGTAAGCCTTGGATTCCTCACAGAAGGAAAAGAAGAATGGGTCAATGATTTAGTAGCAATCTAGAGAATGAAACCAAGAATTTCCTTGTATTAAAGCTCCTACTTATCAGCAAACATTCCATTTCCAGAGAGATGCTAAAAGAATTGTGTTCTGTTTTACACAGAAATCCTATGCTCACATACTGTGTGTATGTGCTCAAACTGTCATATAGTCTTCCAGACCTAGTTGAGGCTTGCCAACATACTCCTATTAAATATGATGCAAAGCATCATTTAAGCATATAATCCTGTCAGGTTCTTGATGTATAAGCAGACAGTTTCTAATGCACATGGGTATGGCAGCACATTGCTTTGTCTAGGCACGCTTCTGCAAGATGGTTTCTTCTTCTCCCCATGTTTGCAGAGCTTTCCATTTTGCAATGATCATAAAGCACACGGGTAAATGTTAGCAAGTAGCAGTATCCAGTCAGGCCTTGTTTACAGTAGTATTTTATAAGGTTGCTTCTTTTCAAAGAGAGGAACAAAGCATTAGATGTTCTCTCTTTTCTAGTAGTTTTGCAGCTAAAACCTGTTTACCTGTGGCAAGACTAACATGTGAAGGTAAAGTTTTGAACTAAATACCAATGTTCTCTTCACGCTGAAAAGCAGTGAAGGATTCTTCATTCTAACCTCTCAAAACTCTGTGATGTGGTAAAGTTTTAGACAATTCAGGACAAACTTTTAAAACAGCGATTATATTTTGCTGAAGCTTAAAATTCTTTGGGAGAGATATATTCCATTTAGATTTGATAAAATCTGGCACATGGTTCTCCTCACTTGTCTTTTATTCATGTAGTATCAGAAATAATATCATTGGCATTGCCAGTTTTTGGTTCCTCATGTTGTTATGTGCAGAAAATAAATTTTCCAAGAATGGGTTATTCCCTTTGTAGGTTGCATTCCAAACAGACATTCCAGATCAAAGACAGGAAGGAACTGTTTTGTTCTGCTACGTGATCAATATTTAAACACAATAAGTACAGGTTTGTGCTCTTTCATTTAAATGAAGTGCTGTTGTCTGATAGATTTTGAGAGTAATGAATGAGAGTCTGATACTCAGAAGTAAGTGCAGGGTGCCGATTGGTTTATGGTGGGAGACGGAGGTGTCTCGCTGCTACACTGAACCTATGCACTAACTAGAGAATAACTTAAAATTCCAGGGTGTAGTGTCTGTATTTAGAGTGAAGCAAAGTTTTGATTTTGTAACATATGTATATTAGGAAGCCACCAAATGTGTCAGGTGCTGAACTTTCAAATAGAAAATAAGCTGAGAACTCAGAAGTGCATTTTTGCCTCCATGATAACATATGCTGTAGAGTGCCCCCTGCATTTCCTTTTCCCTCTCATCTATTTATCATATATCTTAAAATATATGTATCTGCATGTAGAGAAACGCTGGACACCTGTGGAAGCTATAAAAGTGTTGGCATTGTCCTTCTGTTTGTCTACAAACCAGATGAAAACTGGTAAAATAACAAAATAAGTGTCCCAGGTTGGGAACTATAAGGTTAAAAAGAGTCCTCTGGGGACTGGAAGATTGTTATTCAATCCCATAATTCTGCTATCTCTTCATAAGCTCACGCTAAGGCCAGTTCGTTCTCCTTTCCTCCCCCTCCAGCCTTGCGCCAGGCAGGAGCTCCCTTATCAGGATAAACATGTAAGGATAGGCCTTGTTTGGGGCCACAAGAGGCTGTGCTTAGGCCTCTGGAGGATGGCAGTGGTGTGGTGGGGGGGAGGACTGGAGCACTGGGGATTGTAGATTTAGTTTTGGGTTGGGGGAAAATTCAGGGGGTTCGCTAATGGCTTATGTATCTACTTTGTAATTTCTGTCTGTAACACTCTCTCCAAATACAATTCTGTTTTTTTTTTCTCCAATTCATTTGAGAGCTTCACTCTGTCAGCTCTTTAAACCCACAACAATAAGCTAGATACCTGAAAATGAAAACAAAATTAGCTAGGATATTATGCTAAAATTCACGTGGAATGATCTGTAAAGTGAGTAAGAGATCTTTAGCCCAGAAGTTGGTTTTGATCTTAAAACCTTTTGACCTTCCTCACAGAACCACTGTCAGTTCTTTACACTGTGAAGTAGACACACTTGGAAGGGAAATCCATTGTTTCTTCATTAGTTTCAGCAGAAGTACTGAGAAAAATATTAAACACTCAAGTGGATGCATAGGGCTGAGGATCACTGTCTTATGATGTCTCTTACATTTGGACTTCACTTGTGCTTTCTGCAACGTGAATAGACAACATTTTTATTAGGTTCGAGTTATGTAACTAGCATTTTGCTGATCACTTACCATCCTTTCCAGATTAACCTTTCTGAGCTATTTTGATTTATCCTGTATGTATCTTTTTTTGTCATGACTGCAGTATCTCCAGCACTTTTAGAATTCTGTGGTTTTTAATGGCTGAGATGCTAATTAGAAATGAAGGGTAAGGCAACGTTAAGTTTAAAATTAATGGAATTGTTTATTGCAACTTTGCCTTTGTGTTACCTGAAGCAGAGAACTTTTTTGTTTTGTTTTGTTTTCATTTTGACTCCTTTCATCCACAAAGAATGGGGATTAGCCTTTGGCTAAAATAGTGCACTTTTGGCATGCAGTAACTGCTTACTTATCCAGGTATAAATGGGGAAAACCACAGTTAAAGCTCCCAGCTGCAAGGTCAGCTACCTTTTTAAAATTCAACCTCATGAGCTCCATTCAGTTGAGGGCTTGCTGGTATGAGCCATTAACTGCCTGTTGCATGTAACCTTCCCTTGTCTTACACAGAGCTGCACACGAACCTCTGGTACTGTACAACAGGCCCTCAGCTCATGCCATGCGAGAAACAAAAGCAGTTTAACTTGTGATCAGTGATCATATGATCCATTTACAGGGTGCAAGCTCAGTCAAGTAGAACTAGTAAATCATTAAAAATTCACTCAATACCATTCCTGCAGAGCAGAATATCACGATAATATCATTTTATGAAGTTGCCAGTCCAACACTATTGGCATCCTCATGTTGGTATAACAAGAAGTTTTTCAAATCCTAAATTAATTTTAAAATTATAAAATCTGTTGCAAAGAACGGGATATTAGCCAAAAGTTATAACACATGGGAAAAAAAAAAAAAGGTTTCTTGAACTAAATTACCTCTGTGGGATATGCACACTATAAAATTACACTATCTCCTATGAGTATTGCATCAGGCCTGCTTCAGGAAAACATGCGAACTTACCTCAGCTCAGAATATTGTGTGAGAATATAGTGAAATGCTGGACAAAAGCTATATAGCGGTCTCCAGCCTTGTCTAAGTGATTTCTGTATGTTTTCATTTTATGAGTTATGATACAGAGTATACTGCTCTTTTTTAAAAAAAAAAAAAACTTTTAAATACATTTAATCCAAACCCATCCATTAAGATTCATTAACTGAAACTATAAAAGTTTTTAAACCAAACAAGCAACTTCTATAGATGGAAATGTAGAGAAAGGGAGAAGTGGGTGGTGCAGCTGAGTGTAGTTGAGAGGTGTTCATGGCGGGAAAGTTGTAGAGGATCTCTAAGGTCCCTTACAACCTAAACCATTCTATGATAGTATTAAAAGTAGTAATAAGCAGTCAAGTGGATTCTGCAAAATGAGAAACTACTATACGAGTATTCATTTCACTGAAAAGTCTGCTTCTTTCACCTTTATGCATCATTTTCTCAATGTATGTGAACTTTATTAAAGAAGTAGTGCAGCCCTGAGGAAAAGGACCTGGAGGTCTGGGCTGATGAAAGCTCAACATGAGCCTGCAGTGTGTGCATGCAGCCCAGACAGCAACCGAGTGCTGGGCTGCATTAAGAGCAATGTGGCCAGCAGGGCAAGGGAGGGGACTCTGCCCCTTTACGCTGCTCTCTTCAGATCCCACCTGGAGTACTGTGTGCAGTTCTGGAGCCCTCAGCACAGGAAAGACATGGAAGTGTTGGAGCGGGTCCAGAGGAGGGCCACGAAGATGATCAGAGGGCTGGAGCAGCTCTCCTATGAGGACAGACTGAGAGAGTTGGGGTTCTTCAGCCTGAAGAAGAAAAGGCTTCATGGAGACCTGATAGTAGCCTTCCAGTATCTGAAGGGGACCTACAGGAAAGCTGGGGAGGGACTACTTACAAGGTCTTGCAGCAACAGGACAAGGGGCAATGAGTTTAAACTGGCAGAGGGGAGATTTAGACTGAATGTTAGGAGGAAGTTCTTTGCAGTGAGGGTGGTGAGGCACTGGCACAGGTTGCCCAGGGAGGTTGTGGCTGCTCCCTCCCTGGAGGTGTTCAAGGGCAGGTTGCACAAGACCTTGAGTGACCTATACTAGTGGGAGGTGTCCCTGCCTATGGCAGGGTGTTGGAACCAGATGATTTTTGAGGTCCCTTCCAACCTTACCATTCTATGATTCTATGATAAGTAGTAACAGTGGTGTGTGATGAACACATTTTTATTTTAAATAGCTGAGTTGGAAGACATGTCTCCAGTTGAATTTCTGATATTCCTGTGTTTGTGGCCATTCATTTCAGAGTGAGTGAGTGTGGTTACAATAAAACTAACTTTGTAAATATGTTAAAATGTGAAACAGGGGTTTTTCCTCCCCCTCAGATTTCATCTGAGGTTAAGTAGTTCATATATTAAGTACTCTGTTTACAGCAACCATTACTTAGTTGGCTGTTTCTCTTGTATCAAGTTTATGTCCATAAGCTAACAAATGGATTGAGAAAGCATCTGCATTAACTTCTTTCAGAAATAATGTTAGTACAGAAGAACGCTAAACAGTTCAGCTTCAGGGACAAGCTTTATAGAAGAAAAGAAAATAATTTTAATAACTACAGAGCCAATTGGAAAATAGAAGCTTAACAAAAATAAGATACAAATTAATTTTACGTATGTGCTAACCTTTCAGACAGCAAAGCAAGACAAAGGATGGAAGTCTTCATCAAGTTACCTTAACCATGAAGCAAATTTTTTTCTTTATACTGCAGTGCTTACAGCACTTGCAGTTCTAAGGATGAATTTCTGTGTTAGCATGGGAGTAATTTGCTAAATGACACAACAGTTAAAGGTCATGCTAATAGAAATAAACTTAATTTCTTTGATGTTTCAATAAGAAATTAATGACGATCCCTTCATGCTAGCATACAGGTGTCTACTTGCAAGAGACAAATATATATCTTCCAATCTTCTCTAGCCAAAACATATAGAAGTGAGACTGCAAAGATATGAACATCTGTGGAGTGCTCCTCTTGTGAAGCAAATACAGAATATTTTATTTCCTATGCAACTGGATATTTCTCAGGTGCTCTTTGTGATGACAGCATTGTAAGAAGTAAAATAGCTTTTAAACCAGGAATTCAGTATGTATAGCTATGTAAACAACTGGGGAGGGAGGCTTTTTTTGTTTTTTTTCCCCCCCCTCTCCATTGTGTTGTGTTGTCCTGTCTTGTTAACATGGAATCTTCTGCCTTTGGAATCAATTTAACTTCAGTTTTTTGATTTAGCTTTCACTATTTGAAGAGACAGTTATTGAAGGCACAATTTAATAATATATTTTCAAGTGGAAATTGCAGTTTTATTGCCATAATAAAGTATTTCTGAGTAATAAAATCATATTGTTTCTAAAGTGACAGGTTCAATGGAAGAAAAAAATAATATTAAAAAAAAAAAGAAAGTATCCTTTAGCATGGAAGTGTTTCAGTGAGTAAATTCCAGTTGCAATAGTTGTACTTTAAGGAAGTGAGAAGTTTCAATTTTCTAAATAATGCTGTTCAAGCAGTGGTTTTGCACAATATAAAATATTTAGTGCAGTGTTTTTATAATTTCATCTAAAGTTATGAGTAACATAAAATTAATTCTGCCATAAATAATCAAAATATGTTGTTTTATTTTTAACTTTGGTAGTTCATACAGCCTATAGTCTTGACAAAAAAAACCCAAAAAGTCATGCCAGGAGTTACGTTCTGAGACCAAAGTCCATTACTGAAATAACAGAATGTTATGACCAATCTGGTTTTAGCATTTCTTCTAGAATTATCAGAATAACTGTAACTGAAAATATTTTTTTTTTCATTTAAATACAAATGTCTGAAGATATTTGCTGTGATACTTCTTTCATAGCACGCATGAAGCTGGGTAACTGAAGCAGAGAAGTCACAGATAGGAAAGCTGACCCTGTTCTTTTGTTTCATTATGTTGTCTGAGAATTTGTGATTATAGAATAATTAACTCAGTGTTCAAGAAAGTAGACCTAAACATCAGATTTTCTGCCACAACTCCCATCTTCCACTTCTGTATTAATATATTAAGAGAAAACAAAACAACACAAAACAACACATCAAACTGTATTTATGTAAACACAGTGGAACCTAATTTAGTTGGGAATGTCCATGCTTGCTGCAGGGACCTTGGACTAGGTGACCTTTAAAGGTCCCTTCCAACCCAACACATTCTATGATTCTATGAACAATTCTGGATTATTAAATTGAAGTCATTGTTTTGTGCACTTGGTTGTACTCCAGACTTGGATGCAACAATGACTTCCATTTGTCTTTGCAATACAATAAAGTGAATACAGCATATGTTATTTTGATTTGAAGGTAGAATAGTACAAATCCAGTGTGGCATATTCAGTGAATTATGTACCAGTGAACAGATTTCATGGAGATCAGAACTTTGTCCAGTCCTTTGTGACCTTTTTATTAGTGAGATAAAATACAAAATCATTAGGTTTTAGTACAGGCATCCGATAATCCTTTAAGGTATCAAGCACGAGGGGAAATGTTAATAACATTGTTGTGTTTGTTTGTGGTACAACTGTTACTAGGACACTGTGTCCTAGAAAGTTGCTGGGGAATTGAAGGAAAAACTGAGGGGGACAATGCAAGTGATTTCTTAGAAGACATAAGTTATGGTGAGAAATTCCAGGAAATTTTGTCAGTCTTGAGTAGCCAAGGGGCCATGAAGAGGAGCTGATAAAGCAGTATGTCAATGGCATGTCCTCAAACAAACAGCAGCATAAAGAATAAAATCCAGAACTTCCATCTAATGGGCAGTGGATATGAAAAGAACTAGCTGTACTAACTGAAGCATACACAGTAAGGGTAGAAAAAAAAAAAAAGGAATTTTAATGGCAATGCTCATTTTTGAGAACAATTTCCTAGAACTGTGACAGACCATACATAGATAGCAGATTTTTAGCCAAGACTGGAAATGCTCAATACATGTCAGTTGTGTAAGTAACCATAGTAACAGCCAAAATCAAGAAAAGTTAGCAGTCCTGTAAGTGAGCAGTTACTCTTGTGACAAGAAGTCCTCCTGCCATCTCTGCATAGTAGTATATCCTGAGGTTATGCAAATTTGGAGGAAATGATTCTAGAGTTGTTAGCTGTTTTCTGGATTTTATGGATAGACACCACTAGTTAGAGCATTTGTTGGGAGAATTGAAAACTTCTCAAAAGGACAGAACCCAATGCATTTTAGGACACTATTCATTAAACGCCCCACCTTGAGAAACAGAAAGTTCTCACCAGTATTTCATGGTCAAATTGAACTCCAAAATTACGTACACAGAATTTGTAAAGAGATTTTTAAGATAAAACAACTATTTTGCTGTGTTTTCTCTCCTGTCATGCCTGACCTCAGTGCCAGGCAAGGTTATGGAACAAGTCATCTTGAGAGCCATCACAAAGCACCTACAGGATGGCCAAGGGATCAGGCCCAGCCAGCATGGGTTTAGGAAGGGTATGTCCTGCCTGACCAACCTGATCTCCTTTTATGACCGGGTTACCCACCTGGTGAATTCAGTGAAGGCTATGGATGTAGCCTACCTGGACTTCAGCAAGGCCTTTGACACCGTCTGCCACAACAAGCTCCTGGCAAAGCTGGCAGCTTTTGGCTTGGACAAATTCACTCTGATATGGGTCAAGAACTGGCTGGAGGGCCAGGCCCAGAGAGCAGTGGTGAATGGTGCCACATCCAGTTGGCAACCAGTCACTAGTGGTGTCCCCCAGGGATCAGTGCTGAGCCCAGTCCTGTTCAATATCTTTATTGATGATCTGGACCAGGGGATTGAGTCCATTATCAATAGGTTTACAGATGACACCAAGTTAGGAGCAAGTGTCAATCTGTTGGAGGGTAGGAGGGCTCTGCAGAGGGACCTGGTGTGCTGGCTTGAGGCTAATTGGAATATTTTAATAGAGAAAATTACACTATAGGCTCTGAAAAAGAAACAATGGTGATGTCTACTTCATTCATAGGCTTGCTGAGATGTTTAAGAGAAGAACCCAAAACATAGATAAGGGAGTCTGTAGGGGCACAGTGTCTCGGGCGGTCTAGCTTCTGGCTTCTCTCTGCTGAATTAATCTCACTAACCACTTTTCTTCTAACCCCCCTGGCCAATCCTCCAAACTCACCTTGCGCGTAAGGCAAACCTTGGGGTAAGGTATTGGGGTGGGGAGAAGGTGGAAGGGTGGTTGGGAGCCCCTCCTGGGGTCTCTGATTTCTGGGAGGGGAGTTGTGTTGCTGTATTACCTTTTAACTTGTCTATTTCTGTAACTATTCCTGTCTATAGTGTATATCTCTGCTTGTACATTGTGCTGAGCTGGGGCGGGGGGAACTCCCAAACCATCACACCTGGACAACCTGGATGGGTGGGCAGAGATTTACAAGGCTAAGTGCAAGGTTCTACACTTTGGTCCCAACAACTCCAAGCAACACTACGGGATGGGGACAGAGTGGCTGGAGAGCAACCAGGCAGAAAGGGACATGGTTGGTACTGGTAGATAGTAGCTGAACATGAGCCAGCAGTGTGCCCAGGAGGGCAGGAGAGCCAATGGCATCCTGGCCTGTATCAGGAACAGTGTGGCCAGCAGGACCAGGGAAGTTTATTCTTCCTCGGTATTCAGGACTGATAAGGCCACACCTTGAGTCCTGTGTCCAGTTCTGGGCCCCTCAATTCAAGAGAGATGTTGAGATGCTGGAACATGTCCAGAGAAGGGCAACGAAGCTGATGAGGGGCCTGGAGCACAGCCCTGTGAGAAGAGGCTGAGTGAGCTGGGGTTGTTTAGCCTGGAGAAGAGGAGGCTCAGGGGAGACCCTATTGCTGTCTACAACTACCTGAAAGGAGGTTGTAACCCGGTGGGAATCAGTCTCTTCTCCCAGGCAACCAGAAACAGAACAAGGGGACACAGTCTCAAGTTGTGCCAGGGGAGGTACAGGCTGGATATTTCTTCTGAGAGAGAGTGATTTGTCTTTGGAATGGGCTGCCCAGGGAGATGGTGGAGTCACTGTCCCTGGAGGTGTTCAAGAAAAGACTGGATGAGACACTTAGTGCCATGGTCTAGTTGATTGGATAGGGCTGAGTGATAGGCTGGACTGGATGATCTTGGATGTCTCTTCCAACCTGGCTGATTCTATGATTCTATGCAGGGCAAAGGTCTCTTCCAAATAAATTTTTTAAATGGGCATCACTCATCATTAAGTTCAAGTAACTAAAAGAAATGGTAAAGTAAATTGTTATGGAGCTTATCTCCCTTTCATTATATATTTGTGATCTATAAATATGGTCAAGAAGTCTCAGACATATCTAAACTACTTTACATAGTAAATTATTTTAGACAGAGTTTACAAATCCTGAAGCATTAGTGCCACAACAGTGATTTCTCTGTACCCAGTTTTGCCTCTGTGGTTTTTTTTCTTTTTAATAAATTTGTATCATATTTTCCTCAGCTATATTTGATTGTCTCAACCTTTCATGGTAACTAATGTCTTCCATTGTTTCTGGTTTATTTTGATTCACCAAAACCATTATAAATACACCGATGTGAGACTGCTCATTGAGAACTGTAGTTTATTTTTTTTTATTATAAGTTCTTATCTCTCATGACTTCATTGGTGAAGATCTGTCCCAGGCTGGGAACTATAAGGTTAAAAAGAGTCCTCTGGGGACTGGAGGAGTGTTATTCAATCCCATAATTCTGCTATCTCTTCATAAACTCACGGCAAGGCCAGCTCGCTCTCCTTTCCTCCCCCTCCAGCCTTGTGCCAGGCAGGAGCTGCGTTATCGGGACAAACATGTAAGGATAGGCCTGGTTTGGGGCCTCCAGAGGCTGTGCTTAGGCCTCTTGGATGACAGAGACATCGCTGGGGGGAGGATTGGAGCACTGGGGACTTAGTTTTGGGTTGGGGGAAAATTCAAGGGGTTCACTTACGGATTCTGTATCTGCTTTGTATTCTCTATCTGTAACACTCTCTCCAAATATAATTCTGTTTTTTTCTCCAATTCATTTGAGAGCTTTACTCTGTCGGCTCTTTAAACCCATGACAAGATCTTAAAAGATCCTGCCACTGTGTTCATCATTCTCGTCAGTTTGTTATCTGTCTTCTAAGCAAGTGCTTTACAAATTAATAGTGTATTATTTAAACACATGATTTATATTCCTCAAATTCCCATGTTATGTATTGTATTGTGTCAGTCATAAGGCCTAAATGCACTTTCCATTAAAGCTCAGACTTAAAATTGGCTATGACATTGCTGTATTTTGGCTATCCACTGTGAAAACAAATCTGAACACAGACACACTTTTAAAGTCATCAGCTTTCAAGACAGTTTTACATATTGACAGGTGGTAGTTAAAACACCAAAAAGAAAGAGTCAAAGTGAGCCTTTCGTAGATGCTGAGTCTTCTGTCTGGGAAAGAGGTCATACAAGAGGGAAATCTCACTTTATAAACACATGAAGAGTTCATCCTGCCAACTGTCAGAACATGACAGGGCCTCACTTCTAGTTGTGATCCACACGTGAACCCCTTCAGAGGGTACTTTTTCTGCCTCTTGAGTCCTCCCGACTTTCACACCCCCAAAGCTATCAAAGTTTATTTTCAGTCAGGTCATCAACTCTGGAAAGGAAGACAGAAGTAGGAACAGAGGCAAAACCAGGTATCTCTTTTTTTATTTTTTTTTAATTTTTTTTTCCCTTTCTGACAGTACTCTTGGTGATTATTCCTAATTGGAACAACACCAGATTCATCTTTACCTCTTCTTTGTTTCCTGTGAGCATGTTCAATTCAATATTATTTTTCATGTCTCTGGAAAATGTCCTTTTAAAGGCTGCCGTTATAAAACAGTGCTCATATTCCTAGTTTATTGTCTGATGGCTTTGATAGACTGGACTCGCTCTCATATTTCCATGAGAATACAGCACAAAACTACAAAGCAGTAGACCTTTTTTCACAGATCTGTTAGAGATTTTTTTAAAAATTCTTTTCTCACAAGTAAAAGTACTGTAAAAAAACCCATTGAACAGCAAATTACATATATTTTGCTATATAAATTGCATATACAAGCTAATTCATCAACATTATCCCTAGGATGCAAGTCTTATTCCAGCTACTCATATGATGTTTTCCGACTTCAGTTGTATTTAGTTCGGTTGGTTTATTGGTTGGTGTTTTTTCTGTTTGGGGTGCTAACATCATTTGGTACCCTCTAGAATGTTCTGAAGGAAATGGTGTTTCCATAGATTAGCTCCATAGCAAACAGTACCCACACTAGTGTTAAAACACAAACCTTTAATTAGACTACCTTTTCCACTGGCAGCTTCTCTTACATTCTGAAATCCTTGAAAAGGCACTGTAGAGCATGAAGCTATCACATAAAGCTGAATTTATGTTTTGCCAGCCTCAAGCTACTTAACACAAATAAAAATTTGTGCCAGTCAGACCAAGATGTGTTACAGCACCGGTAAAGCCCAGTCTGTTAATTGCAAATGTTTTGCACTGTGTGTACGATGCACAGATTTCTTGGAAATAGGTTTCCTTTGGCAGTATGTAGTTTGATAGTACAGTCAACGTAATGTTGCAGAATAGCAATTATGGCAATAAGGAGTGAATACTTTAATGCTGATACATTTTTTTTTTCTGATAAAAGCAACTCAGATAAGAGGATATTCAAGTTACTGTAGCAATTAGTTTTTCTAAGATGTCTATCTATATGAAATGTTTCATAGTAGGGGAAAAAAAATCGCAACTCTGTGGTAGAATACAAAGTTTATTACATTTCTAGACTACATTATCCTTGTCAGCTAGATTAAAGCATTCTCCTAGTTCCTGTCCTATATTACCATAACAAGTGAGGAAATAATGTAGTGTTGTTACACAGAGCAGCTTATAAATTTTGACATAAGTGTGAAAGAAATCACTTGAAATGTGAAGCAACCAAGAGGAATAATTAGGAACAGCAGAATGATCGCAGTAATATGACAACAGTTTCTAAAGCACCCAACAGGACTGAAATCATCAGGTTTGCTTGACCTATATCTTTAATAATACAGCTCATTGCCCTTGTATTGAAGCTAGAGGGTAGGACAAATATAAGCTTTATCATGTTTTAGGAGAAATTGCAAAAAGTTTATTTATTAACACAACACGAAATGGCCCATTTCTATGATTGCCAAACAGGAAAGCAAGTTGGGCCACAGTTCACCACACAGAACACTTTATAGTCAGGCTTGGCTGGAAAAAAAATATTATGTAACGCTCAAATAAGATAAATGGCTGCATTGGCAGTGGAAATAACCTTCTGTTTAATTAGAAAATAAGAGCTATACGGGACAATAAAAATGGTTACTGCAATCCTCAGTCACTGTTTAATAAATATGATGGTGCTGAAGATAATGCTAAGTGTTATTTATTTGTGTAATATTGTGGGTTCAGTAATTGTTCATGTTCTTGATAGTTACTCTGCATGTAGAATGAGTCCGTTTCACATTTTCTTTGTTTAATTCTTGAAAAGGAAAGATAATTTTAAAAACATTTGGACTGTTTTTAGAAGCCAAAGATGTCTGATTGAAGTTCATTTACCTTGCAGTGGTGCTCTACCCAAACTACTCGTTTTCTTAGTTTACCTTTGGGATAATTAAGCTTTGAAACTGATTGTTTCATGCTTTCCTGACTGGATATATTTCTACTTCTGTGAAAGGCGAACATAATTTGAATTTTTAGATGTCCATTTCATCACATCTATGTTTATAATTAGTATAGTTGCATGGTCTGACTTTCATGTGTTTTTATGTTCCTTTGGCTTCATTTGGAGTTTTGAGCACTAAATGTGCAAATTAAGTCATACAGGGCATCTTGTACAAGATTGATGATTTCAGTGAAGGCTCCTCTCTCGAGGCAATAGTTTTTAAAAGTAAATCAACCATCAAATTGTATTATAAGCATACATAGCAAAAGTTTCCTTTCTCAGTAAAGCATGTTTATTAGATTATGGCCATTGTTCTTGAGTTTGTGTATTTAGGAATGCACACGTACTTATCAAATGCTTGACCGAAAAGGGGGTATAGGATGCATTTTGCAATATGCTTTTAACAGGCTTGATATCCTAGTCCTATTGCTTTTGGTCACAATATTTCTACTTTGGATCTACAGTAAGTACAGGGATTTGAAAAAGGATATCAAAGACTTTACTTGGTTTTATCCAAGGGGAAAATTCAGAAGATGTTTCATCAACAGGTTTTAACCCCTCCTTCCTCCCCTACTTCCCCCCCCCCCCAAATGTAGACTGTATGTCAAGAGGCAAAACAAAACAAACCCCTTTTTTCTTCACACAATTCACTTTAAGCTTCAAAATCCTCCAAAATCCCCAATCTCCTTTTTCAGTCTGGTTCCCACTCTCCAGCTTTCCTCATCTCCCTCTAAAAGAAAAAAGCTCTTCTTTAAGGGACTGATAGGTTGTAGAGCGATGCTTAGCAACAACATTCCTGTGCCTTAAGTAGCTGCAAGCCCCTAGCTGAACCCTTTGATGTGACTGTCAGGGCAGATTTATTTTGTTTTAGCACATTGTCTACTTGTCCAGATGTATCAGAAGATAAAAAGGAGTCATGT
>VWZE01001520.1:32426-48171 GCA_013396675.1 Eubucco bourcierii | reverse complement strand
GGGGAGGAGGGAGTGGAGATGTAATTAAATCGCATTTTTGATGAATCTCTGAGAGATTGAGATGAAGAACAGAGGATCTGGCTTGAATATAGACTGGAAACTCACTTTCCTGCCCTAACACCTGACACTATAGGAAAATGAAGTGTAAAACCATAGCACAATGTGTTGATTTGGTTCTGCTGAAGGTTTTTTTTGACTCTGTATTTTCATTTGTGCTGGTAGTTCATGAGAGTCCAGAAAGGCCTATTAGAAAGCAGTGGTTGTGCACCATAGACCCTTTCCTTTTTTCAGAGATCTATTTTCCGAATTTGAAAATAACTTGGGTTTTTTTTTGTTTTTGTTTTTTTGTTGGTTTTTTTTTTCCCCTAGAATGTTAACGTTAGAGAATGCATATCCCAGAGCTTCTGGCTGTGGTAAATGGCTGTCAATCAAGTACTTGAAAAAAAAGAAAACAAAACAAAAACATTAAAAAAAATGGAGCCTTGGCGATCTTGAGTAAACAAATGTGCAGTGTAAGGCAGGCCTTGCTGAATTCTTCTAGAGAACAAATACTACTGATAAATCCATTGCTTCTAACTTGCACATTTAGCAATACCATTCTGAGCTCTATTAATAACCTGCAGTGTGCAGTGACAAGTCTGATTCCAGCAGTCAGTATGCCGTGGGTATGCTAAGTGAATAAAATGCTAGTTTTAATCTGCCTTTACAAAAGTTACTGTATTTGCATTTTAAATAGGTTACACTACAGCACCCCCTTCTGCTAACCAAACAGTGTGACAAGAGGCTTTAGCTGCAGTTCAGTTTTATTCCCACATGACAGAATGAAGATGCCTTGAAAGCGTTTTTAACCTTCCCATTTCTTAACTGCTCTGTCTGTTAAGCAAAGAGATCAGTGCAACTCAATAATAGTCGTTTAGTCACTGTTGTCTTACACTTTTTAGAATCAGGTTTTTGCAGCATTGTCCATGCTTCTGAAAAAAGTAAAGCAAGCAGGAGACAGCACAATGAATAGCAAAGAAAAGTAAACCCTCTAATGTTGCAAACAATTATATATGGTCAGTGAAATGTATATTCAGTTCTGCATTCCTCTGATTGTCATTGATACTATGTTAGTGATTTAATTTATGTAACAGTCTCAGAAATACCTATCAAAAAAAAAAAAAAAGGCAATTTGCCTTGCTGATTTGTGCTTTGATTTTTGACATCTATGTATATCAGATTGGAAAAAAATTAAGTTGTAGTATCTAGAAACTCAGTATTATTCTTGCACTCCTTCAGACCTGTTGGGCAAAGAGTGAAATGCACTAAATTTCATTTGGGCATTGGTGAAGTGGGAACTTAGAAAAAAGGTTAGTGTCTGCTAGCATCTAGAAGTTCTTTTGTGGTTTGCTTAACAAGATATTTCAAAGAGTATTTGTCTAAGACAACTCAAAATTCTTAGTTTTCTGGTGTGGAGTACAACAGGTATGTTGTTCCTGCACTTTATATTACTTGCTTGTAAGCCTCTTGAGTCTTGCATGCATACATGTCAGTACCCAAAAGGCTGGTAAAGATGGAGGCAAGGAAATGAAAGATAATTGTATACTTCTTTCTTGGATGTACTTTCTGAAACTCAGAGCAGGAGTCAAGGCCAGTAGATTTTCCTTTATTGCTTTATAGCTTTGAATGTCTTTTGTAAACTCCCTTATTTTCATTTATACACTGCAAGAGTATGGTATTATAATAATATCACTCAAAAAAAAAATCTCTTTTAAGGACAAGTATGATATAGCATCTTTGCATTTATATTCTAGCATGATTTTTAAATGGATTTATTCTTATTTTAAAATCTAGCACTAAATTTTACAGTGAATAGACTGCCTGTTGGATTGCATTAATGGGTATTCTTTTCACTCACTGTTGTGTTGCTAGAATGTTTAAGTGCTCCTTTGGGGACGGATTCTGTTATCTTCCAAAATGAAAGACATTGAGCCACTTGAGCAGTAGAAAGGTTTAACTCATCACAAATGAAAATATTAGAATCTGCTGTATGATTAGGGAGAGGTGGTAAAAGTGGTATTACTTTCCTTTCTAGTTACTTTTCCTTCTCTTATTAAACTGAACTGAGTGAGCAGCAGAATCTCTTATGTGCTTTAAAATGTAGGTAGCTAAGATATGGTATTTNAAAAAAAAAAAAAAAGACAAGACAAATACCATACAATAAGAAGCCAGAGTTTTATCTGCCTAGCTTTAAAAAAAAATGAATGCATAGAAGATGTTACAATTCTTGGCTTTCGAGAGATACAAGTTGAAAAATAATGGTCTTGGAAGTCAAAAAAACCTAATGGGTGTTCTTGTATGCTCTGTGTTACAGTAGAACAAATCAATTCAGACTCCTTAGATACAGTCATTGCCTTGTGATTATATTTGTGTAAAGTCTTGGAGCCTTTGATCAAAGAAAGGCATTTGCGACTAGGTCTAATCCAAGCTCTTTAAGGTGTTTAACTTGCACGGTGGGGGAAGAGGTTGATAACAGCTGGGATTTAAATTTAGTTTTGCTGAACTTTTGTTTTGAAAGGATTTCTATTATACACTGCTTCCTTTTCCATACAGAAGATGGATCATTGAGTAAACCTAAAAGGGAAAGAGGATATGGGAGGAAATGGGTGGGGACTTGGAATTAATCTTCTGAAGAAAAATGTTTGATCAGTGAGTAGGAGAGGATGAAAACCTCTGATGTTGACAGCAGGCAACTTTCTGACTAGTGTGTGATTGACAACTTTGATGCTCCAGTGGGGAGTGAGTGTCCAGCCGCGCTCAGACATCCTCTGTCTGTGGGTGGTAGTGTTAATAATGTGGCAACTGGAAAGATTAATTGTGGACAAGCAGCAGGATTACGAGGAGGGCTTCACAGGTCTAAAAGGAACAGTGGCTGGAAGGCCTCTGATCTGTCAGCCCAAAAGGAAATTAGTTAGGGCAGGCTGGAGCAGGCTTTAAGTAAAAAAAAAAAAAAAAAAAAAAAAAAAAAAGAGAGGAGGGGGGAGGAGGAAGATGGAGTAATGGGAGGAGGGGAGCATTTAGGATATTAAAGGAAAATGAAGAGGATATTGAAAAAGATCACAAGGGAATGAGGCTGATGTTCTTGGAAGACTTTAATACATTACATTCTCTTACAGTACGTGGAGAGTTCAGCTTGCTTTGGAGGGAACTACAAAGTGACTTTTGTAGTGCATGGAGCCACCACATTTGGTGTTTTCGAAGTGAACCTGAGAATTAGCTCAAATTAAGAACTTTCAAATATGTCCAAATGCAAAATACATAGAAGAGAATTTACTTAAACTTTCCTGCAATTGGCTAGCTTCTATGTGCTTTACTTCCCACCCTTTTTGGTAGAAGTAGGGGTTTTGCCAATAAATTCTGTGTTACCATTAAAGAGGCCATTCATCATGCTTACTAATGTTATTAATCAAGATACACCACAGTACTCTTAAAATGAGATCATTTTGATAAATCATGTATGACATGAAAAGACTTTATTCCTTTTAAGTGCAATTTAGACTGTAATTTTTTTCCTCATTTATGATTCATGGGAGAAACATGGATAAAATTCCCTTGCACATTTACACCTTATCTTCAGTAATAATTCAAAACTGCTCTTAGATGAAAAGTCAAGGTCTGATTCACCAAAGCTGAATGCCAGCTCATTATTTTCTGGCATTCAGTAGTCCAAAAATAACGTCCATACATTAGGTGCTTGTCACAATAGTTGAATTTGGCTGCATACCAAATGTATCGATTACACTCAATTAAGCTTAAATGCACAAGAATTATCTAACGTTCATTTACATTTTTGATCCTGTTGCACCCAGCTTTCAACCTTGCAATTTAACATTAAATGAAAACCAAAAGGTAAAGTAAATTCAAGAGAGAAATTATAATCTCTCTTACGTGAGAATAAGGGAAATGTCTTCTGAATTGCCTTGAATCTCCTTAAGATCCCACTGCTTCTGTTAAATAAGCAAAATTCTCTTGGCTTTTCTTTTTAATTGTTATTTGAATTGGAAGAGAAACCAAAATATAAGATCACTATTCTTATTGTTGTAATAGTATAGTAATTTGGCCTACTCTACTAATGGTATTACATATGAATATTTGCTAAGTTCAAGATCACACTTTGGGTTATAGCTGAAACACTTGTGCCATTTATTACATTTTAAAATGTCAGAAGTGGGATGCAGTATTTTATGCTAACATAGGTATAAATATTAGATTTTTTTTCTTTGTTTATTCTTATGTTTAGAGGTATAAAAAGGAAATACCTAGTAGCAAGATTTAATTTGGAAAGTAGAATTGTTTACATTTTACTGTTTCGCAAACCATGATTCAAAGACGATTGGCTTGTCTGAACTACATTCTACCTTTTACTTCCTTCACAGCAGCTGAAAGTATTTGAAGGAACGTGTGTGGTTGCCAAAAATAGCAGACCATTTGTATTTTTGAACTATTGGTCTCTACAAATTTGGTTTGATGCAGCAGATGTGCAGTATATCCTGATACTGCACAGTATGTTCCCTTAGTAGTAACATCCCGATACTAGGGGGTTTATTCCTTGAAAAGTGAAATTTGAAGGTTGAACAAATGAAACTTTTCTTTAGACTAATTGGATTCACAGACTCTTCAGAGCCAGTTGCCAGTGTGTGACTGACAAGTCTCTTTTAAGTATTACAAGGTTTGGATTTTTTTCCCTTCATGCTTTACTTTGTGTTTGCATGCTACAAAAACGTGTTTCTCTTCTGCATCATACTAAACGTTATGAGACACAGACATAGAAGCTCAGACCCCCGAGGATTTTTTTTAAAATTATTATTATTGTTGTGAATATTTGATTAGTAGGCAAAAGAAGCATAAAGCCCCAAAAATCTCCTATCCTTCCAATACCTACCCTGAATTTCCTTTGTTGTCTAATGAATTGTCTTATTATTGGTAAGAAAAGAAACAAAATCAAAAAAAAAGCCAAAAACTTGGGAAAAAAAGACTCCCTGTATTTTCCTAGCAAGCTCTTTTTAAGTAGATACTTCTATAAAATATTTTAAAATGACATAGTAATTCAGAGTATTCAGATTGTGGTTATTTTCTTTATTAAGACTGGTTAAATGACTACTTTCATCAGCCATTTTTAGAAAAAATAAAAGAAAGTCATTCAGATCTTTGTGACATTCAGCAAAATACGAGTAGCACTGTTTAAGTCATGAAATTTAGGAAAAAATGCTTAATACTGTTTTCCTTCCTTCCTTCTCACCTTCCATCCAATACACATCTGCTATGTTCTTCTGTTTTTCAGTACCAAGGTGTCCTGGTAGGGTATAAATTCTGACAGGCCGTTTTAAACCCTTGCTCTCCTCCTCCTCTTGTGGGTTCGGGAGTTGTAGTAGATTGAGGAAGCAAAGCCTTGAGGTGTCAGGTGTCTGGTGCAGCCCCTCAGTGTGCCTGCATGGTCACATGAGGCATGAAGCTTTGAATTCATTGGGCAGAACAATGGTGCTAATGCCTATTGGCCAGTTTCATTTTCAAAATGGTGTTTTTAATGAGGGGTGATTTAGAAGCAGCACCTTTCCTGCAAGCCTTTCCTGAGGACTGCATCCCCTTAACCTCCACAGGGAGCAATACCCCTTAGCGGCTTGTTAACTGGGAATCGCTGTGGCCACGTGTTTGCGGCTTATACTGGCTGGCTCACCTGCAACTCAGCTCTCCTCTCTTCTTCCCCTCCACCTGGAATATTTCATATTTTACCACGGGATCATTATATTGTGTTTTGGAAGCATTATTGTACAGAAATATGTACAGAAATGTAGAGAAACAGGAAAAATTCTAACTGTGCTGCAGAGGCTTAGCATTAACCCTAGCACATGGTACTCACGATGCCTTGGATCCCTGAGTAAGTTTCCCGTACAAGAACGCTTCCAAAACTCATGATAATGATCCCACGGTAAAATACAAAATATTCTAGGCAGAGGGGGAAGAGAGAGAGACGAGTTGCTGTGGAGCCAGTGTAAGCTGCAAACGTGGCCATGGCGATTCCCAGTATAAAGAGCCACACTAAGGGGTGCTGGTTCCTGCTGTGCAGGGAAGGCTGGCTGTGTAGAAAAGAGGATCGCTGAAGAAAGGTGCAGCTTCTAAATCAACCCCCCTTAAATAGACCAATTTGAAAGTTAAACTGGCCAATAGACATTTAGCATCCTTGTTCTGCCCAATGCATTTAAAGCTTTGTGCCTCATGTGACCATGCAGGCACGTTGAAGGGCTGCACCAGACACTGGACATGTGGTGCTAAGCTCCTAGCCCCAAGGCTTTGCTTTTGCTCAATCTACTTCAACTTCCGGACCCTGAACAGAAGGAGGACTGAGCAAGAGCTTAAACCAGCCTGGCAGGATTTATGCCTGCCAGGACAGAAACTTACTCAGGGACCAAGGCGTCGTGACTACATATGCTAGGGTTGATACAAAGCCTCTATAAGCATAGTTAGAATTTTTCCTGTTTTCACGTTCCTATTTTCCAAGTTATGATTGTTTAAACTGTTTAATTCTGTGTTCCTAAATATCCTTTGTACAACTATTTCCTGTTGACCGAAAATCCAAAGAATCTCCAGGAATTGTCCTGATTTAAAAAATATTAGTAATAAAAATAATACAACTATTAATAATAATAATTAATAATCTATCATTAATATCACCTCACAAGGTCAAATGTCTAAACTCAAATTTTAAAATCAATCACTATTTCTATGCCAGGTTAGGAGGTCATCTCAGTAAGTCTATAGAGATAAGGCAAGCTAAGATACTTGTTTTCATCTCTCTCCCTTAATTAAATTAACTAATTTATGCTGAAGGTTTTGTAAAGGCTGCTGCTAACTCAGAGTTAACTGTGCTTGGCTGTGGAGCCAGGGGAATGGGGGAACCCCATTTCATCGAAGAAAGCTGTTTCTCCACATAAGCAAGCCATGCTACCTGCTAGTATCCCAAAACACAGTGTTTTGGGATCATTTGGGAGTTCACAACTAGCCCTTTCAGAAGCTCTAGCCTAGTCCACAGCTAGGCAGAAGACCTTTTGTATCCTGTCATATATAGTGGTCTTGTCAGGTTCTAATTGTGCATATTTTCTAGTCTTTCTTTATCCCTTATTTCACACTTTATCCTGTTCTTTCACTGGATACATGGATCCCGAGTTCACAGAAAAGCATTAGATTAGATTGTAAAGTAAAGCTATTCTTCCCTATCTGTTCCCTAGGATGGAGTGGTTAAAGACTTGGTTTATTACTGCTTTCCATGACACTTTGGGCTATCACAAGGTTTTCAAAGACCTCACAGTAAATCAAATGCCCATTGTACTTGGTGCTCTGCAAACTCAGGGAAAGAAATAATCTTTCTGCAACAGTGGTTTCATACTCTCTACAAGCATGTGATAAATTCAATCCCAAATTAATACATTTAAATTGTTTTTTGTTAGGAGGCAGACTATGTTCATCACCACATACTTATACATGTTATTAATATGCACATTTAATCTGCAAACAATTAATTTCTAGTCAGATGTCTAAAAGTTTGGGGAAAGAAATCCTGAGGAGGAGTTCTGTGGAAAGTTGCTGTACATTTTATTGTGAATGTGAACAAATTATGATGGTTCAATATGCTTGTGAGTTAAGACATGTAAATTGCTGCCACCAGTGTTATAAAGTGGTTCAATTCACACATAGCAGTGTGTTGATTGGTAGATATTGGTACATAGATATTTAGTCAAGTTTTCAAAATATGTATAAATTATTGAAAACTGTTGCCAGTGTCTCTCTTGGGGAGGATATGTGTGCCCAAGAGATCCAAAAATGAGTCTTCAGCCTAGGTACTGTATTTATGCAGACATTTCTTTAAATCATAAGACATGCATTGGTTGAAGTACGATTACATATAAGTGTTGAGTGCATTTGAAACAGAATAAGTTTATCAGGAAACTGTTAGTGTTTACATAAAATAAAATGTTTTTCAAAAGCAAGTATGAGTTCATCTTTTAAGTTGGAACTATGCATAGATTGTTCCATTAATACCTTTCTGGAGAAATGTTTTTGTTAGTTAAAAAAATGGACGCCAATTTCCTTCATTCCTTACTGTAGTTTTCCTGTGGGCACATTAAAAATATTTGAAAATGAATCATATTTTTTTACTAAATGCAAATTTTGCATCCGATAATGACCAAATGAAAAGCAACGTTTTCAAATTGCTAAGGTCTTTCTCTGTGACCTTACTAGATGACTTTGACATGTGTTAAAATTGTGATGAATGAAAATAAACAATAGTGTCATAGAACATAAAAATTCTTGATAGTTGTAGGTCAGACTTAGGGAATGAGTATCATGCTGTCCCCAAGAAATTTGCATCTTCATCAGTTCTGTTGCAAAGCAGAAATCCCAAATGCTTAAAATCTTCCTAAGGTAAAGGATACAAAAGAATCTTCAGCCTCTGCCTTCAGGTCCCTTATAAATAATATTTTAATTATTTTGATTTTTGTTACCACATCTAATTCTGCACTCTGCTATTTCTTTTTCAGATGTCTTGATGAAACTGAGATTTCTCTCTGTGACATCCTCTGAAAATATTTTGGAATTAAATATATTTATCTAAGAAAATCTTCCTTAGCTACTTACATGTTTGTTGAAACAGTTTTACTTACCATGTCTTTCTATACGTGTGTTATGTATCTATTAAACCCTCATCAGGAAGGTGCCCAAGTGTTCCTGTTCTTTCTGTATTGTGAAATTATTCAGCCATAATAATGAATGGCTGCTCTGCAGAAGTGTGTAAAGAATTGGTGGCATGCCTTAGAAATGAGGGTCAATATGAGAATAGAAATACTGGGATACAAACACAAGCTGTGAGACACAAATAGAATAATTCAGTCTATCAACAGGTATTAAAGATATTCCATTACAACAAGTACAGCCTAATATCTGGCCACATCTTGCTGATCAAGAAAAATTAAAATTTCTTAAGCAATTATCATTAATTATTTAAAGTTTAGGTTTGTGGGTTTGTTTTGTTTTGTTTTAGCTTTTTTTTTTAATTGGTTTTGGAGTGAGATTATTTTGGTTGTTCAGGGATTTTTTCTAATGCTACATCTGCAGTATTTTTGATCCCCATGGTTTGAAAATCTGTTACTCTTTTACAAACCATTTATTTAGTATCAGATGCAACAATTCTTAGCTTGGACAAAATGTCCAGGTCAATATGAAGACAGATACCTTGACTGAACAAATGGGTGGTTATGTGTATCACAGAATCACAGAATCACAGAATGGTAAGGTTGGAAGGGACCTCAAGGATCATCCAGTTCCAACCCCCTGCCATAGGCAGGGACACCTCCCACTAGTACAGCTCACTCAAGGCCTCATCCAATGTGGCCTTGAACACCTCCAGGGAGGGAGCAGCCACAACCTCCCTGGGCAACCTGTTCCAGTGCCTCACCACCCTCACTGGAAAGAACTTCCTCCTAACATCCAGTCTAAATCTCCCCTCTGCCAGTTTAAACCCATTGCCCCTTGTCCTGTCATTGCAGGACCTTGTAAATAATCCTTCCCCAACCTTCCTGTAGGTCCCCTTCAGATACTGGAAGGCTACTATCAGGTCCCCTTGAAGCCTCGATCACTTAGGCTGTGAGAGGTCTAACTTTATTTGCCTTGTAATTTTCACATCTTGTATTATAAGGTGCTGCAAAATTTGGATGACTTTTAATGCTTGCAAGAAAACAAGCTTTACCTGTAATAATACTGTTAGAATTTCTTTACAGATCTATTTGGTGACCTGTTTCTATAAAACTGAATCTATGAAACTGAATCTACGACCCATTTTAACTAGTTTCCCTCAAAGCTATTTGTAGTTCTGTTCCACTGCAACAAGAAATTCTGATGCATATTTCACCAGAACATGAAGACGTAAACTGTCACATGTCAATGTTGTCACTGTCAAAATATTCCTGTGAATATTGAGAGTAATACAGTCTATACAAATCTCTTTGGAAACCAACTCAGGGCCAAATGTCAGTATGTGGTAGGGAAAACAAATAGTTGTCTTTTGGCTGGTGAAAGGCCTTACCCAGAAACATAATTCAGCATTCCAGCCAGTGTTTGTGCAAAACAATCCTAAACCTGGTTGATATTCCATAGAATTAAAGTTACTCTAACTGAATGCTTAGCTCGAAAATAATGAGAACTGTTCTGTATTTGACAGGGAATTATATGCTGTAGATAAAATAACAGCAAAACACCAATAAACAAACCCTCCCGTGCTTGCTTTCCCTAAAATAGGAAATAAAGCTAAATTGCCCCTTCACTCCACTGTCCTTTTTAGAAGCTCACTCAGTAGGATATTGCTGAAAAGGCAAAGTCTCTTCCAGTAATTTTAGGAAAAGCTATCATCAAGCTGTCAGCAGTCTAAACTGAGATTAAAAGTATCAAAGAGAAACGTTCACTATTATCAGAGACGCAAATAAGTACTCTTGAATAGGCAGATAACATCTAGAGTGTATAGTAAGAGAGCACTTACTCCTCCAGCTTTTGGAGTGATTTACAGGGATGAAGTGTTCTGTTAAATTTTAATTCTTGTCTTATCCAGAAGAACTTGGCTCAAAGAAGACAGTTGTGAACAGATGCCTATTCTTGGAATTCATTTGAGATGTCACATTGCTGGGTGTTAAGGGCATCTGTCTCATCCTCTGGGATGCTGTGTGCTCTCAGCTCTTATTGGTCATCAGAGGGAAGATTTCCAGTACTTCATAGTCCAGGGTAGACTGTGCTCCATGTTTGCTGTTCACTAAAATCAAAGTATTATTCACTCTAGTTGATGGTGAGAGCTGTATGTATAGCATTACCTCTCTAAAAGGTACTCTGAGAAGGGTTATTATCGCTGGTGAGTCAGTGGCGGCAGTATTTTCTAGATTTTATTCATATCTGATAAGTACTATCCTTGCCATTTAGGCAACCCTGTCTCTTTTAAGATATTTGTTTTGACACATCATGCGTCTTCATGTTAAATGACCTGATTTTTGGTAAGGAGAAAAATGGAACTCTAACTATAGTTTGACATAGAAATTGACAGTTGGTCTCTAATAGCAAAAGCTTAGTATATTAATCACCTCAGTTACTTACCTCTTAACACTTTAATACACTGTAATCTAGGAGTCAAACAGCTATGACAAAAACAACTTTCTAAATTACAGCCCTTAACAAACTGTTGCTATGATTGATTTTCATTATTGTGGATTCCCACCGTTAGGCTGGAAACTAAGATTTGAATTGGAATTTAAGGTATTTCCTCTCCAAAACGTTATAGCCCAATTTTACACTTTTATCTTAGCCAGGCCTTGAAAACCTGGTTTGCATTAGTTTAATTTTTTTAAATATATAAATTTTGAGGATATGACTGTATCCTCTCCAAAATGTTATAGCCCAATTTTACACTTTTATCTTAGCCAGGCCTTGAAAACCTGGTTTGCATTAGTTTAATTTTTTTAAATATATAAATTTTGAGGATATGACTGTATCCTCTCCAAAATGTTATAGCCCAATTTTACACTTTTATCTTAGCCAGGCCTTGAAAACCTGGTTTGCATTAGTTTAATTTTTTTAACTATATAAATTTTGAGGATATGACTAACTGCAAAATAAGAAATAAGGTTGAGGTTGATTCCTTTGACTAACTTTTGTAGGTTGTAAGACAATATATTTTAAGGGAAGAACCTGCAGAGAAGATAGCTACTGGTAAAGATTGCTTTTAGCAATTTATCAGGAGTTCAAGAAATAGTTCAGCTTTTGTGTTTCTTCTCTCTATTTGCTTTATCTTTTCTATTAGAAGTTATCATGTAACTTTGGTGAACATTGTCCTTTGTTTCTTGTATTAAAACCTGTCATCTCTTTATGCACCTTGCAATGGGAAAATTGTAAACATTCCAGAGGACACTCTATACCTAAAAATGGACATCTGACTAACATGATATCAATGCATCTAACTTAAACTGAATTTTAAAAACTGCAGTCAAGATTCATCTTCACCGGCACAATCCTTTCTTTTCATGTCTCCTCCTAGCAGTGCAACACTGCTGCTCTGAAACTCAAAAGCAAGGTAGTAATTGTGGATTGTCTTGGCTTTATTTATATTGCTCTTTCCTTCAGATGAAACATCCAGCTGGATGAAGGTTAGATAATTGCAAACCATAGTTCCCCAGTCTAATCTTTTAAAATTGGAATCAGAGGATACTGGAATTTTTATTATGGAAAATGATTTCATTTTCCTTTTATCTCACTTAATGTTTTGCTTTTAGGGATTCTGAGCAAGTCTTCCTGGTACTTACCTCTTTAAATGTATTAGACTTCTGGTGGGGGTTTTAAACTGTTTATTATTGACAATTCTATATACTTGTCTTTTTTTTTTTTTTTATTAGATGCATTATAACTTTTAAAAGATCCCTTCATTTAGCACACAGAACAGCAGAATTAGGTTATTTTTTTACTCTTGAGTGTGGTATTTTAGCTCAACTTCCTCTTATCTGACTTCTTACAGATGCTTACTTCCTTTGGGTAAATATTAATTGGTGTCACCAAGAGGAACATTTTTATTATGGTCCAAAGATTTTCTGATAAAAATGGTAATTTTTTTAAACCATGAACTTTATGAAAATATTATTTTAGCAGTGATACCTAATATAATTTTACAAACTCACATGAATACAACTACCTTGAAGGATTACAGGCAGCCTTAACAAAACCAAATGAAGGATTACAGGCAGCCTTAACAAAACCAAATTAATCCCCCATGGCAGGTGACTCTCTGCACCTGTAACTACATCACAGCACCCCTCTTGCAGCTGTGTCTTCTTTGTGTAATCATTGGCTTCCACTCAAAGTATTGATAACTGTTTTATCACACAGGCCTCCAGTGATGCTGCATCTATGTCTCCTGAGATGCACTATACACCTCTGCCTTCAGGATCCAGAGACCTCACCAATCACAGAGGTAAGAACTAAACTTGTATTTGTAAGAAACACTTTGCTGTAAGGTCCTCCTATGTTAGTTACTGCTGTACTGACTCTTTACAGAGAACACTGTGCCTTTCAAGCACTAGATGAGAAAACCATACCTGTCAAGACTGCAGATTCTAACTCATGTCGAATAGAATTTAAAAATAGTCTACTGGGAAAGCAAATAAGTCAATGGATAATAACATACAGTGATTTTTTTTTTTGTGTATGAGAGAAAAATGTAATGAAATTAGAATACTTCAGTATAGCTAAGTAGATGGTTATATGCAGCATCAGTAATTTTGGGAGAATTTGTGAAATTTCTAATATTTGTAAAGAGAGCTTTTTGGCAGTTTAACAAGTATAGTACTATAATTTTTGATATGTTAACACATTTTCATTGCAATAAAAACGGATTATTCTCTGTTTTTCAACATTAAAAGTGAATCAATGTTCAATTTCTTTCTTTGCCAAACCCCAGAATTTAAAAAGCACCTGGGGAAAACTCTCAAATTCCTTCTGCATATCTGTGGAGCAAAATGTTCAGGCAACCAGTGAAAAACTGAAGCAGTCAGTAAGTGTATGTTCCAAGCTTTTTTACCTGTGCTGTACAAAGGAGAAATGTGTAAAGCTTGCAGCATTTTTCAGCTTAAAGTTAGAGCTTTTATTTCCCACATTAGACATTGACTCCATGTTGATCATGTAAACCATTTGTGTAGAGGCAGTTTTTATGTAAGATACTGGAATCAAAGTCAGTCTTGCATTTATGAATTGATGGTAGCTTAGTTTTAGTGTGTTCAAATTCTGCAGCCTTTCAGAGGATTTGAGGCAGTTAGTAGAACTTATTGCTTGAAACCTGAAAGAGTCAGGCAAGCAATGAAACTGAATGAGGATCTGTGATTCAGGTGGGAAGAATGAGGACTGATTAACTTGTTGCAGACTCTGTTGCAGTTGTGCCAGGATTAAGGATGGGAGTGGATCTACATTGTGCATCCTGGTCTTGGTATAAATTGAGATGATGTAGTGGAAATCAGGTGTCCTGAAAGTGCTGTAATGTGTTGTGTTCTAACAATGAGTTCATGTAGTGACGGATACTTTTTAATGCTTCTCCCTCCTCCACTCTCCCCTCTTTCCCAAGATAGGTGTTTTGGCTTTGATTTTCAGGTAGGCATATTTGCTTTGAGGTTGAATTTCTGGTATTGAATTAAATGGCTAGGGTCTAATAAGACAATAAGTAGAATGACAGACTGTTGTAAATGCCTAAGTTTTATAAAAATACATAAGCAGTATAACTAAAAGCCAGGCATACTCAGATGTGTTTATTTAGATGATAGTGAATGAAGTGTGGCTTCGTGGCTGATTCATGAAGCAGACTTGGCAAAAGAAATACCAGTAGTGTTAATCATCAAAACTTGTGTGCCTGTATTATTAATTGACTTCTCTAGCAATAAAGTAATTCTGTGGCTCTAGTCTTCTTGAAGGCATGTTCAGAGGAGACATGTCCATATCTTTTCAGAGCTGGAGCTTGCCAGGTTCCAAGTACCAGTCTTTGCTAGGTTTGAGAATTCAGCTCACTGACTATGAAAGGGGAAAATTATATTCCCGACGTTATCAACTTAGCTGTTCACACAGTTCTTTATTACCTTTGTATTTGCTTTTCCCAGAAATATTCTGCTTCATATGCTAAATGTGCTGAAAATTTCCTTGATGATTAAGCACAGTTATAAATAAAGTGAACAAAGTGTCATCCAAAAAAAAAAAAGGTAACATTTGCCCTAAAAGAGACATTGTTAGCATGATCCAATAAGTTTATATATATATATATGCACATACACCTGTGTGTGTGCATATGTATGTATGTGTGTGTGTGTATATATATACACACACATATATATTTATATCTATATATATAATATGTATTATATTGTAATGTATTATATTGTAATATATATAAATATTCACCAGGAAATTATTAAGAAAACTTTCCAAAATTCCAGCTTTTGTAAATGGAGCCTGGAAATACCTGCTGGCAGGGCCCATTAATTCAATCAACTCCTTTTGCACAAAGAAAAATCTCTAAGTTTACAAGTCCATAAAAGACTAATTGGACTCAATAGAAAAATTTTCAAGGAAAGAATGAAGTACTTAAACATGCTATTTTAGGCTCTGGATATCCTTTTTTTTTATTTGCTGAATGCTTTCAGTGTTGTAAAAAATGATTGAATCAACTGTTGCATATGTGAATATTGGCAGTTTTCAATGCAAACTGGAAGGAAGAATGCTTTAAGTTTGCAAGTGCTCTTATTTGTCCCTGGAGAAACTTTTCTACCAGAATCTGAAAGTCTGGCAAATTGTTTGTTACAGCTGTAAACTGGNTGTTCATGCATGCAGGATAGGATTTCCAGACAGCATAGAGTCTTTTAAAATTGATTTCATATTTTGTACAGATGATATTCAGAAATTGTAAAAATCTCCCTCTCACTTTCAGAACCCACAGCATATGACAGTGACACATCAGCATGAATTAATATGAAGTAAATTTTATATCAAGTGTTATGATGCTTGAGTATATAAGTACATGAAGAGAGCAGTAAATATTAAATACACACTGTCTTGAGAAAGTTGCTTTACCTTACATTATTTTGTTGCTTAGACTAACTTTTTTTACATTGAACTATTAGTTGGTCCCACTGTACAGATTTTTTTTTTT
>VWZE01001520.1:3271-31441 GCA_013396675.1 Eubucco bourcierii | reverse complement strand
GGCGGGCTCACCTTTCTTTCTGCTTGTCCAGGTATACCTTTAACAAAAAAAATCTGTTATTTATTGTTTTTAAATAGAAATGGTCGTGCTGCCAATACACAAAATTAATGAAGTGTAGTGCATTTTAGTAGAAACTTGCTCCAAAATATTGATGTCGTTCTTTTCTAGTGGTTTGTATGTATGGTCCAGGTACCTTTCTGTTCCTTATTAACAATTAATTAACTGGGTATATATAAAGTCTTAAAATAGAACCTTTAATTATTATGACATCAAATTCAACTATGTTAAGAAATTTTGAAATCGTAGTACTTTAAGGGTGATTTGCTTGATACTTGGAAAAACAATCTCCACCCTCCATCCCTTCAGGTTGTATATTCTTTTCTTATAATGGCATCTTTGGTGAGGAAGTCCCTTTGTTATGTGTAAGCATTCAAACTCAAATTATCTTGTAGAAAGAACAGTGCTTTCCAATTGTTGGAGAAAATAGTAGTTTATTATTCTATCTCTTGAGAAGCAATATTACTAAATCATGACTATCATGAAAATCTGTTTTTTCCCATGTATAAAAATGTGCTGGATGCCCTTTCTTTAAACACATATTTTATAACATTGTCTATTACCTGATTTACTTGAAAACCTATTCGTTTGCCAAAGCCATTTGGTTTCCAGTAACATTTTACAAATTACTCCTTTTCTTGTGCTCCTGTTTCTGGGAAAAAAACAGTGGTAAGTCTGCCCCACAGTGTAATGGTAAAAGGAAGAAGCAGTTTCCATTAAAAACTAAGCCTGTATTTATGTAAGTAGTTTTTAGAGCCTTAGCTTGGATTTATGCCAAGGTTTAATAGTTCCAATCTATCTGGCTTGTAAGAACTTCCTGAACAAATCCACTGCCCTGTTTTGGTGTTAATTAAGTAACTTAATTATCCAACTGTTAGGGTATACACAGGTATTTCTCATTTCATATTTGAATTAGGAATACCCAAATGAAAAAAAAAAGTTTATTTATTCTACAAATATGTTTGAGTCAATTGACAGACATTTTATTTTCTGAAACAGTCTAATCTGAATTTGAAAATCATAAACTGCATTCAAAAACAACGTCTAGAAATCTAGGGACAAGCAATCTTTAAGCTTCCTATTAACCCTCTGAAGTTGATTTTATAAAGCATTTTTTAACAAAGGCAAAGGGAGTCTTCTACAGTTTCTCTTTTTCTCTTTGGAACAAAGATTTTTTGGAAACTTTCACATTCCTAAGCAAGCAAAAGCCTGTAGGCATGTGATTGTTATAGAGACACCTAAACTTGGCTGTTTGTTTGGGTTTTGGTTTTTTTTGCTTTTTTGTTGCGTTTGTTTGTTTGTTAAATTTTGTTTTGATAAAAATTTTGTTTTGAAGGAAAAGATAAAATTTTTCAGAGAGCCAGAGGGAATAATATAATAGTTGCAATGTATGAAAACCCCCAAGCTATCCTCCAGGGATTTACCTGTTCTACCTCAGTTTTCATAGCCTGCTTCTATTATTCTTGAGTTCACTTGCAACTGATAATGTCTATTGCTCCTTCAAGAATTTGGTCTAGAGTTGGCAGATAGTACTTTAAACTTTCTGAAGTAAAATTGTAATATTGACATACACTTCCTAATAATAAATGTTAATACACAAAGTTCTTATTTTTGAAGGCTTTCAACTCAAGACACATGCACTCTAAAAAGCCATGCTGTCTTTAAATCACTGACATAAAAAGAAGAGGAAATCGATTTGCATAAAAACTTACTTCCAGAAAGATAATTATCCTGTTTATATTATCATTACCATCTTCTCTGTAGTTGTTATTGACACAGTTGTTAGGTACTCATTGTGTTTTCAAGCCAGAGGCTTATTTAGAGTTTGAAATTGATTGCTAGGAAAGTCACAAAGCAATTTATGTAGCAACTTATCATAATTAGTTAGTTTTCTTAATGTGAACTACACTCTACGCTTATCATTGATTTTCCTGCATATCTGAATAAAGCATCTCATTGTATGCTATCCAAAAAGAGGAGGATGATGATGATAATAATAGTAGTAGTAATAGTAGTAAATATAGTAATAGTAGTAATAATAAAAATAGTAGTAATAATAATAGTAGTAGTAGTAATAATATTAATAATACTATCTGAAGAGTTAAGTTAATCTAAGGAATCTTAAACAGTATTTTAACAAAAAGCGTCTGTATATAAGAATTCTTTGCTGTAGCATCTCAAGAGTAGAATGAATAAAACTTGCAAGCAGATGCAATATATGGAATTTCTGTATCAGACCAAGATGCTGTGAATAGTGAGACATTATCCTTGTTGGTTTACCTTAGGTGTCCTTTGAAAATACCCTCGTTTTTAAACTACATGATGTTATGGTAGTGATAGACTGCATACTTCTTAGACCTGGATCTTCTGTCCATGAAGTGAATAACCTTAAAACAAACAAAGTTCACAGTAGCATGGAACAGACAAGATCATATTTTCCAAGGGCAGAAACACTCAAAAATAAACTGTGACGTTTCGTGTTAATGCCAGGAAATATGTCCCAACAATGAGTTTTACTGTGCTCAACACTTAACCTTAAGGGGAATGGGTAGAAATTCTCTTCTTTTGGCACTGTGGGAGAATACTAAAATAACAAGTCTGTTAGGAAAAAAAAAAAAGTTAAAAAAAAAAATTAAATCTCATTTGACTTGCATGTATGGAGTGAGAAAGCAGGTTCTAGTGCCTTACTTCATTTTCTACAGAAAGCTTATTGATTGTGCAGATGAGTTGCCAACATGAGAGAAGACTTGATTTTCTTTTCCTGTCTTAGCTTTCCTTACTCAAAGGATATTGAAAAGAAAATCTGTCAGAGGTGGATTAGAGTCCTTGCAGGCTGGTGGTGACAGAGGGTATTGTCAGATGTTTAAACAATTCTGATTCGAACTGTTTCTGGTGCACTGAGAGAAAGGCAGGCAAGGCCTTTCTTGTAGACGCTGCCAGATGACCCCTGCTTGTGTCTGTAGACCTGCTAAACCTTATACTTTGAGATGAACTGTACTGACCCATGTGTATTCCTTCAGTGGTGCAGCTAATTTTGTACCTCTGTTATTTTTCTCTTCCAAGCTGCACTCTAGTTTACTGTGTCCTCAGTTTTTCTGTCATGTTTGCGTTCTGGGAAGAAGAATGGCTAGATTGAATGAGTGAAAACATGTATGTGAGAAGTGCTAGAAGGCACATTCCTTTGTAGAGGAAAATGCCATGAAACACTTCCATCTGATAACAGAAGTCCACCTGGGTTGGGATTTGCTCTGAGTCTGCAAATGTGTTAGACATGCAGTCCCAGTCGTGTGACTGTGTGAATTGACCCACAGTCAAAAATGTTGCCTTTCAAAGGAGTTGGGAGGTTTGGTAAGACATACACATGATCTATTCAGCTCCTAGCTATGGAATGCTTTATCACTGGGCAGTAATGAAAGACCTGATTAAGAAGTGTCTCAGCTAGTAACTTTCCTTAGCCCTAACCTATTTGTTTCCTGGAATATACCCACCATAAGTGGCTGTGGTCTTTTCTGGATCTGTTTACCTCATTTGCTCAGTAGTGATAGTATGTGCCAGCACCTAGGTATTTTATTCTAAAGAACAAGACTTTGCCAAACGTGGATTCAATTGCAGTGGGATTTGAGTGTGACCTTGGCTAATATGGTTCAAGAAATATGTTCTACCTCGTTGGATTCATGTTCTTGTCACTTAGAAGGTCAATAATTGCCTACCTCAACTTCAGCAATGCTTTTGACACTGTCTCCCATAACATTCTGGTAGGTAGACTTAAGAAGTATGAATTAGATGAGTGAACAGTGAAGTGGATTGAGAACTGGCAGAATGACAGAGCACAGATGGTTGTGATCAGTAGTGCAGGGTCTAGCTGGAGGCCTGTAGATAGTACTGTTCCCCAGGGGTCACTCTTGTCCAGTATCTTCACGGATGACCTGGATGAAGGGACACAGTATACTCTCAGCAAGTTTGCTGATGATAGAAAACCTGGAGGAGTGGCTGACACACCAAAAGGCTGTGCTGCAATTCAGCTTAGTGCTGGACAGACTATAAAGTTGAGCAGAGACAAACTCCATTAATTTCAACATGGGCAAGTGTAGAGTCCTGCACCTGGGGAGGAATATAGCCATGCAGTACAAGCTAGGCATTAATCTGCTGGAAAGCAGTCCTACAGAAAAGGACGTGGGAGTCCTGGTGGACAAGTTCACTGTGAGCCAACAATGTGCCCTCATGGCCAAGAAGACCTAATGGTACTTTGGGATGCATAAGGAAGTAGAGAGTGGCCATCAAATCAAAGAAGGTTCTCCTCCCCCTCTACTCTGTCCTGTTGAGGCCACACCTATAGTATTATGTCCAGTTCTGGATTTCCCAGTTCAAGGGAGGTGGGGAACTTCTGGAGAGAGTCCAACAGAGGGCCCCAAGAATTATTATGAGGAGAGGCTGAAAGATTTGATGCTCTTCAGTCTGGAAATGAAAAAACTGGGAGGGGATTTTATCAGTAATTATAAATCTCTGAAGGGTAGAAGTTATGAGGATGGGGCTAGGCTCTTCTCAGTGGTGGTCAGTGATAGGACAAGGGGCAACAAGTACAAACTGGAAAACGGGAGGTTTCACCTAAATAGGAGGCAAAATGTCATTACTTTGAGAGTGACAGAAAATGAACAAACTGCCCAGTGGTTGTGGAATCTCCTTTTCCTAAGACTTTCAATACCTGTCTGAACAGGTTGCTGTGCCAACTGATCTAAGCAAACCTGCTTTAGCATGGGATTTGATTTAGATAATCTCCAGAGGTCCCTTCCAACCTCTACCATTCTGTGACCAAGTTGACCAGAAGTAAGTCTTAGGAGGATCACTTCCTCGGTGCATTTGGTTTGACCGGAGTCAATCTCATAGTGCTGTATTTTGCAGTAATGTAGCTGGGTGTTGGCAATACAACAGTGTTTTGACTACTGCTGAGCCAACAACCACAGCTGTGCTTTTCCAACATTTCTACTCCCCCCCACCACTGAACTGTAGGCTTAGGGATAGGCAAGATCTTGGGAGGGGACACAGCTAGGCCAGTTGACCAAAGAGGTATTCCATGCCATATGGCCTCAGCTCAGATATAAAAGCTAAGTGAAAGAAGGAAATGTGGGGACATTCATTGATGGTGTTTGTCCTCTGGAGCAACTGCTACACATATTTAAGCCCTGCTTCCCAGGAGCAACTGAAAATTGTGTGCTGATGGGAAGCAGAGAATAAAATCTTTGCTGTTTCCATGAGTAGCCTTTGCTTTTGCTTTTCATCCTATTAAATTGCTTCTATCTTGACTCACAGGCCTTTGGTTATGTTTTTCCTCTCCCCTATCTATCTAAAAAGGGGAGTGACAGAGCAACTTTGTTGGGCATGTGGTCCCCAACCAGGACCAAAACACTATCCTAGACTGCTGTGTCTCTGCAAATAAAATATGTCTCATTGCAGAAAGATTTTAAAATACAAAAAGAGTGTAATTAAGTTGTTAACGAAACTTAGATTAAAATTTTACTAAATATATAAGCAGTTGGGCACAAAATTCCCTTTTTGCATGTAATGGGAATTAGGAGACTAAGACTCAGGCAGCCTTTCAAAGTTGTCAGCATTTTATTTGGTTATGTAGATTTTCATTTTTCCACAGTGTACATTCCCCAGTCTGACTCTTGAAAACTTGACCGGTTTCCATATTTGTGCCACTCTTCCCATAATTTCTGAGGTTTCCATTATAACTTTTCCTGTATTTGCCAAAATGAACCTAGCAGCTTGGGCCCCAGTCACCCATACAAGTGTGACATCAGAAAGAAGATGATTAATGAGGAAAACATTGTAACTTCAAAATTTTTGGTAGACTAGAAAGTAATGACTTTTCATAACATAGCTCATTTTGTCATGCTGGCAGTAAGAAACCATGACAATGCTCAAACTCCAAGAAGTGTGGCTATAAAGTGACAGGGAAAACATAGAAACCATTGGCTTCTATAACTGGGAACTTGGGATCCAAGCCCATAAACTCATTTAAAAAATCTTTAGGCATTTGGGAGAACTAACGATGCAATGAATCTGAAACCGACAGTTAAGGAGGGGTGAGGTGGGGATGGGAAATGGACAACCTAGTTAAGTTGCCACTTGGCCATACAATCTTTTACAAGAAAGAAGTCCAGTTATGAGCCACAATATTAAAGCTGTTCCAGAGAAATGAGGTTCAAAGCACACGAAGTGCTGTGCAACCAGAGTCTCATGAGAGATCCCAATGTTTAGTTAGAGATGCCCACGTTTAGTTATCACTCCAGCTTAGCCTGATTTTGCAGAAGTCCTCCAATTTTATCATTCAGGCGTTTTTACAACCTCATTGGAACAAATAAACAAACATCTGGAATCATGTGGTACATTTTAATTAAAAACTTTTTGTTTGGCCAGAAATAGTAAAATCATGAAAAATTGCCTGTCTCCAAGCTCAGAAAGGCCAAATGATGAAGCTGTTGGCTACAGACAGCTTTACAATGTATTGAAATTCATAGATATGCACACCTGCTGCAAGCCTCCCCCCTCACTTTATTTTGATTCATAACTGTTAATGAGTGTGTAGTGCACAGATTGTAACCCCTGTTTAAATGGGAATTTACTGTTTTTAATAACATATAGACATGTGTTGCTGTTTTCTATACAGCCTGTACTGCTCTGTAGTACACAGCCAGGTTAAAGCGTTACACTGTTGCCTAAAAAAAAATATTTTTACAGTACATGTTCCATTTGAATATTTTATCTTAGGAGCATGTTTTAATTCCAGAGACAATAAATATCTCCCTATCCTAAGAGTCTGTGTATCGAATGATGGAAATGTGGAAGATGGTCTTATTAATACCAGAATCTGTAGTGAAAATGTTTCATTGAAGGAATTGTTTTAGGAAAATTTCTGAGGGTGGTGAGGCACTGGAACAGGTTGCCCAGGGAGGTTGTGGCTGCTCCCTCCCTGGAGGTGTTCAAGGCCACATTGGACAAGGCCTTGAGTAACCTGTCCTAGTGGGAGGTGTCCCTGCCTATGGCAGGGGGTTGGAACTGGATGATCCTTGAGGTCCCTTCCAACCTTACCATGATTCTGTTCTGTGATTTCGCAAGATGCACTTCATGCACTTGCAGACAAAACTGCTTGCTGCCATCTGAGATATGATTCTGTGGTCACAAAATATTCTACAGACTAGGATTACTATGTATGAAAACGAATTTGCCTAACAGAGTGCTACCATTGTGCTACTCCACAAAGACAGAACTTTGAACATATGGAACACAGAATCTTATTTTTTAGTTTGAGCATCAAAGTTTCTAAATAGCTGAACTCTCTATTTAGAAAAAAAGGAAATTATATGCACACAAAAAGTACTTCTGCATCTGAATACTGTTCACAATTCTTCATATTCCTTGTGATTAAAATCATTTGGACATTCCATTATGAGCTGCATTTCTCTGAGGATTTAGACTACTTAGCAAGAGAGGATGCTTACGTGACCTTGGCCTCTGTCTTGCCGTTAGTGTTACTGAGCTGAAGGAAAAGGATGTGGGCGTCACCAGAAACAGAGTACTAATTCCCACATAGTGTAGAGATGTAGGAGTCTAACGTTGGGGGATGGGGGGAAATTTCCTGCATAATCAGGAGGGCAGCCATCTGTATAACAGCAATTTTATCCCCTTGTGTGTTGGCTCCTTTAGTGTGCACATCTTGCTATAACATGTATGTGTTTTCCAAACCATGAGCAGCCCAAAAGATGCAATGTATTTTGCATCTTTTTGTACCGTGTGCATATTGTGCTAGGAGGGAGTGAAGGCTCCTGCCTTTAATTTTGCCTTCAAGAAAGAAAGGGGTATCTTGTACGATTTCGTTACATGTTTTTATGCAAGAAGAGAAAGTTCTTAACCTTTTATAGGATATCAACATTTGTATTCATGTTCTACTGATATGCTTGCTGATCAAAGTTCCTTTCAGACATCTGAAAGCAAATGTTAAGTAGGTTGACAACTTCACTTTTTTTTCCCTTTATTGTGATATTTTTGTGGTCTGTTAGTAGCCTCAGTGCTAGAAAGGTAAATGGTAGGAAGTACCATAATATCCCTCATTAGCTTCTTATGCCCTTAAGCAAACAGATCAAACCTGGGGAGAAGAAAGGGAGGAGACAGAGAGGTAAACAGTAAATATAAATGAGTGAAATTGTTTTGTATCCTTTACCAAACCGGGGATGGTTGATCCCTTTTTGTTGATACTCATTGTGTTGCCTTTTAAAGTTTGAGAGATTTTGAAAATGATTTCTGTTTACACAGGATGAAATTCTTATACTGAATGATTGACAACATTGGTGGTTTTTTGTAAGACCATTTTAAGAAAGCTTGTCTAAGGCTCTAAAGTGCCTAGTAAACCTAGGCAACCACCTGAAAGACCCCCCACCTGTGGCTGCATAAAACTGAAATAAAGAATGGAAAATAACCCATTGACTATGCACTTTCCCACCTACTGAGAGCAAAATGCAATGCAGTGCAATTTTAGTACTTGCATGCCACTGGGGAGAATAGACTCCTAAAATCACATAGTGAAACACTGGAAAAATTCAGCAAATTTGCACTAAGCGCTGTGTTATAAAACCTAAGGAACCGTAAGCTTTGCTTCTCAAGTGAAACAGATTTGTATTGCAGTTCTGTTAGGATGTCTAGCAAATGTAATGATGATATTTAGCACAGTAGGCCGAAAAATGTAAGTCTAGTGAATAAGAAGCCTTTCACAGGAATGCTATACAGAGGAGGATGCAGGCAACCCTTCTGATGTCTACTTAAAGATTAAGCAGGACTGCAATCCCTGATCTTTACTTTTGCTTAGTGTTGAGTCGCATACAAAGAGTTTGAAAGCACACATGGCCTGTTAGCTCTTTGGAAACCATTTGTAGTTGTAGACATAGCTTATCAAAATTAATAAAGAACTAAATTAGTGTTCACATCTTGTCTGTGTGGAGTTAGAATATATGTGTACCAAAATTAAAGGCTTAGTGTACAAATGTGCTGATTTCCCCATGCTACCTTAGCTTGCTCACTACCAGCTGCTGAGACAGTGGCAAGAGTGGTAGCTTTAGCACTATTTAGACAGAACTGTGCTTAGGAAAACTGCATCTGTCCCCTACTGTGGTAGTTTTACACCACTTAAAATTTGGGATTTACTCCCCAAAAGTAAATTATTGCACTACTTAGAATTTCAAAGTAAAATGAAATTATTAATTACAAAACCAGCTAATAAAGCTATATAAATTCATATATACATATACAACTAGACAATACCCCAGCTACCCACAAAGCCCAGGATGCTCCCCTGGACACCACAGCCTGCAAGGCCACATTGCGTTACCTCCTTCCACAATATAACCCAAACAATGGTGGGTGCGGAGAAGCAAGCAAGGCCAGAGGGAGAGACAGAGAAAAACAAGTAAGCAAGAGAGCAAGAACACTTGGAACTCCAAACTATGTAGAATTTTCTTAGACCAATGGAATTCAATAAATGTATCTCTTATATTTTGTTCATCCCCTTTGAGTGTAGTCCATCCCCCTGGACTCTCTCTGAATTCTCTAGAAAACTTTATGTACAGTTAGGACCCTAACCCTAAACTGTAACACCTGTCTACCTTTTCCTCATAGGAGGAGGCAAGTCACAGATGGCATTTGTGCTGAACTGAGCAGGAGCAGCCTGTGCTAATAGTCATTTTTGTTTCCATTAAATAAAAGGAGCAGGCTCAATGGAAATATTGTCTCTTGGGCCCTGATGGAAAAGCCCAAATTTATCTTAGAACAGCAAGGTTGACAAACAACCCTGCCCTCCAGGTCTGCCAAACCCACCCCAACACTTCTCCCAAACCCACTCAATTAATTCAGTTGGCAGATTCTTTCCTTCTTCTAAAGGCAATGATGAACTCTATGAGGGGAAAAAAAAAAGAGAGCAACTTCATAGTAAACAGGTTATATTTAAGCTATTAGATCACTCAGAAGCAATTTGGTGCTGTTTAATGCCAATCATTAGTGATGTAATGTATATGATGCATCAAGAAAAAGAAATACCATGTGAGACTACAGTAAAGAAGATATGCAGACATCTACCTCTTCCCTTTAATGTGATGCTAGGTAACAATGAGAGTAGAAACATGGAGGATTGCTGAAGGAGTCACCCTCCTAACTGTTGATCATATATGACATTGCTTTCTTTTTGCTTTTGTTTCACACTGGGTCAGTGAGAACAGATGCCAGCTTCCTGCTGATACAGTAGCTAGAAATGCACTGAGTAGGAGATCCACTTAAGAAAAATCACAAGCGAGAATGCATGTGTAACCATAAAATTGTTCTCTCTCCAGAAAGACAGTATTTTCCTGACAGATTAATATTTAGGATCTAAAATCATTCCTTGTCAACCTCCCTAAAGAAGTTAGTGTTTCACCAGGGAGCTGAATCTTACTCTGTCATTCTTTTTTTTTTTTTTTTTTTTTTTTTCCCTGCTTCTACAGACAGAAAAGGTAAAGCAATAATATTGATATTGTGAAGTTCTGCGCATTGTTCAGGATTTGTTCTTTTGTATGGGAGAAACCAAAAATAGAGCTCTTCTGCAGAAATTTTGTAAGGTTCCAGTTGCTAAGTTAGCTTAAAAAGTTGTATCTTAAAAATTGTAAAGCTTAAAAAGTTCAATCCCATGTAGGCAGTTTGGGAAGCCAAACAGCATCTGATTAATAAAATGAGTAATGCAAAGTAAGGAATCCAGCTTTGAAATCTAACTGTTTTGGTTGATGTTGCAGGAGTTATTAAAAATTCAAACAGAATTATCGTAGAATGATAGAATGGTAAGGTTGGAAGGGACCTCAAGGATCATCTAGTTCCAACCTCCTGCCATAGGCAGGGACATCTCCCACTAGTACAGGTCACTCAAGGCCTTGTCCAACGTGGCCTTGAACACCTACAGGAAGGGAGCATCCATTATTTTGATAGTACTGAATTTTAACTAGTTTTTTTTCTTCAGAAAGTACTTTTTTTAGGTAAGGAAAAGCATAACAGCAAGTGACCTGTGAAATTCAAACTAACTTTACCTTTCATTATAAACATTTGACGTAAGGTGATGGAGCAAAAAAGTTAAATTCAAACCAAAATATGAATGGTTGAGATAATATTTGTAATATTTTTAAATAGAAGAGCTACTTTATTCCTTATCTAAAGAATTTACTTGTTATTCTTTTTTCTTTAGGGTTTGGAAGATTTTTTTTTTTTTCACATTCCAAAGCAAACTATTTATTACCACTGTGTGGGTATTTTTAACTGCCCTAATTTATGGATTTTGAGAGAAATTTTATCTCTTTTTTTGTTGTTGTTTTCAAATACTGTTCTATAAAATTTCCTAATTCAAATTTAAAGACATATCTTTTTTTTTTGTTTGTTTGTTTCTTTTTGATTCTCAGATGATCTAATCTTAATATAAGAGGGTTTTCAGTCACTCTAGGGAATGGTTTATCTGTTCTGTAGGTTAGTGGCACTGTGTTGGAAGCCAATATGTGAGTACAGTTTTCCCCCTGGCTGTAGTTAAACCTGCACAGATTATGGGGAGATCTGTTAGATGCTAGACATTTCTGCACATTAAAACACCTAAAGTGTTTTAACCTTACACATGTGGCTAGATACAGAATGGGACTTTTCAGATTTTCAACCAAGCCTTCACTTGCAAGGGTAATGAAATATTGAGGGAGGGTGGAAATGTGAGTATACCTGTAGAGGTTAAAATGTGTCCTGGGTTAAGATGTGTCCACCCCTACACACAGAGACAGGAGGGAAAGTAACATTAAAAAAAATATATATATGTATTGAGGTAAGGAATTTACTAAGATAATAAACAGAAGTTTATGGATAAATTCTATCCAAGACAAATTTTATTCTCTTTTAAAGTAGTTTAGATGTTTTGATTTATCATCATCAGTACAAATATTTCAGTGATTCTTGATTTGGAAATAGATTTGGAGATGCCTACGAACATTGATAAGATCAAACTTCTCTAATGAGAGCTTGATAGATAGCATGTTGAAATTAGAAGGGGGAGGGTAGCAATGTGAAGAGATCATATTGTAATTTCAGTAATCAAATGCACTGAAATATGTCATTGAAAAGATACTTATGAATCTTAAATCTTAGGATGGCTGTCAGATTTCTTTTAGTCTATGAACAATGACAGGCATAATTTGGAGATGAAATACGGTCAGAGCTTCTGTCTCCTTGACAGTCATTCCAATATTTAGACAAAAAAGCACTCTTTCACATATTTCATTAGTCAACTCATCCTTTTTACCTTTTCCCTCATGTGACTCTAATACCCCAGGAGAACCCTAGACAAGCAGAACTGAGTGTTAACTCATACAAATATAAAGTAAATTACATATGAATATGTAAAACCAGAGGAACTTTGAGGGCAATCCCACAGATTGCTTGTATGACCCAGGAAATAATGGGGTTGCATTTGGTCAGTTTGGGTGCATTTTTTGAGCAATTACAAAATCTTCTCTAACTGATTTTAAATCTCATTTCCTATGTTAGTTGTATAGCTGAATTAACTTTTTTGATGGTTTTAAGTTCACTTTTTCCCCTTGACTTAATAAAGGGGGTGGGGTGGAAAATTAAAAACTAGCAGGACTGGGACAGCTTTGGCTAACAAACCAGAGTGAGAGATTCTGATTAACAAAGCAATCTCCATTTATGAAGTATCTTGTATATGGAGTGTTTCTGGGCACTTACAATGCAATAATCTGTGGAGCTTAGCTAAGCGCATGAAAAAAACTTGAAAGAATGGGAATTTTGAAAGCAGGAAAAGAAGGGAATTTGATCTAATGTTATAAGGCAGGGAGATTTGGAGCCTTGGGTCACGACTAACAAAGGGTCTGGCACCTACCCTCTCAGTCTTTGTATCTGTTTAGAGAAAGATTTAGTAATTTGTTTGTGGAATGTTTTCTCCTCTTGACTTGGACCCATTCAGAATCTGTCTGAATATCTGTGTATCAATAACATGTCACATGCATCCTTGACTCTGGTAAGAGTAATAGGGAATGATTGCTCATTGAAGTTCATGAGATAATTGCTGCCTTTTCTTTCCCCTCCCCCCTTCTTTTTTTTTTTTTTTCCTTACATCAGAAAGGTAGTTCTTAGAGAAAACAATGGAATTTATAGTACTAGTCACAGCAGGTTTATTGCAAAACTTAGCAGGTTTCATTTTATTTATTTGCTTTTATCTGCTACTGATGTAAGTAGCATGTCTACTGAAAAGTCAGTGCTGGCCGCTACTATTTCTTACTGACACATATTTTACTTTGGAGAAAAGCTGAAGGATTTGGGTGCTACTCCCCTTACTTTAGTGGTCATGAGGATATATTGCTTTCTCCTTTTGAAAACATGAACAAGAGCAGTGTTCTTTTGTAGCTATATTACCAGTTTATTTGAGTATCATGAAGCACATGTGTAGTTAGACGTTATCCATAGTCCAGTGCATTTACTGAGATAAAAGGTCAAGAAAGGCAGTGAGTAAAAGAAAGAAAATACTGTTTTCCTTTTTGTATTTGAAAAGGGAGTCAGTGGTGAGGCCAAAATGTTGAGACACTGTATGGACTAATGTATCCTACTTTTTGATCCATGGACTTAATAAGATCCCTCATCTGATACAAATGTTTACATGAAAGGTACATGTGCTTTGTAAACAGTCCCTCTCGATCTGTCTTGTAGGCCCCCTTCCATTACTGGAAGGTCGCTCTTAGATATCCCCAAAGTCTCCTCTTCTCCAGGCTGAACAACCTCAGCTTCCTCAGCCTGTAATCATAGCAGAAGTGCCTCAACACTCAGATCAGTTTCATGGCCCTCTTCTGGACCTGAACCATCAGGTCCATGACCTTCCGATATTGAGGACTCCAGACCTTATTGATATGTCCTTTATTACTGCTGTCTAGAAAGTGCTTATTTTCATGGTGTCAAGAGTTATCTCTCCTGTCTTGACCATTCTGACTTTCCCAAATCACTTATCTTCTCTTTTTGCAATGCAGCAATGTATTTATATATTGTGATGGTTTGGGAGTTCCCCGCACCCCCCACACTTTGTAAAATGACCCAGACTAGAACTCAGTCAGCTGGAAGTCAAGAGATGAAGCTCTATTTACAGCTTTGTACAATGTACAGCAGATATATACACTATATACAGAATATTTACAGAAATATACAAGTAAAAGGTAATACAGCAACACAACTCCCCTCCCAGAAAATCAGAGACCCCAGGAGGGGCTCCCAACCACCCTTTCACCTTCTCCCCACCCCTGTACCTTACCCCAAGATTTGCCTTACACGCAAGGTAAATTAGGAGGATCGGCCAGGGGAGGTTAGAAGAAAAGTGGTTAGTGAGGGTTAACTGGCAGAAGAGTCAGAGCCAGAAGCTGCTAGATCACCCCAGCAGCTGCTGTTCCAGCAAGTGACAGACAGAGACTGACTTATCTAATGTTTTGGTTATTGTTCCCAAACAATTTCTTAGCAAGCGTATGAGTGAAGTAGACATCATGATGTTTTCCTTTCACAGCCTATAGTGTAATTTTCTCTATTAAAATATTCTAATTAACCTCAAACCAGCACATATGTGTCTAAACTTCCCACAGGATAAAATTAGCATATTAAGCATGGTTGCAAGCACTGTAGAGTCTTTGCAGCCTGTGTAGTTCAATGCATAGTTGTTAATCCTGATGAATAAAACTCACACAGTATAAAATAAACAAAGGAAATAGGTGAGAGGGGATGTAGACAACACATGACTATTAAGAGTGCTGGACATGTGACATTATCCTCCTGAACACATCAGGGAACCTTCAATACATATAGGATTCAATTTATTCAATTTTCAAAGTAGCCTCTGGTTTCATCTAAATCATATGGATCTTTCTAGGAGAATGTCCTTCTCTAGTTGTTGAGGGGTTTTGGTAATGTACAACTTACATTTTAATAAATGGTTTTAATTTGCATATGTGATATGTTGCCATTAAAAAGAGGTTTTATTTTAGTAGAGATCCCTGGGTTTGTAATAGCCTTTCTTATCAGCAATTACGAAACACAGTTTCAAGAAAGGAACAATACCATATCATTTAGTCTGCTCAAAGCCACTCTTATCTAAAGGTATTGTGAAGAGTATAAGAGCTCAACTTCAATGGATGGGTGGTGGGCAAGCCAAAGGTTTTTTTCATCAAAGCACAAGTTTTTTCCTGTCCAGTAAACCCAAAAATCAAAGTGATTCACACTACACTTTTCTGAATTGTTCAGAAAAATAATTAAGTGCTATGTGATCACTTCTGATGCTGTGTCATTTCTTTGGTGAAGCTGATGCTATTGTGGCTATAAACTAGTATAGCAGAACAGCTGTTTATCAAAATATTCATGAAAATTTTCTGTGGCAGGGGAAATGGGCATACTTGTAATACTGTTTCCATGGAAAGAGACACATGTGCTTAGATTTAGTAAAAATTATGGCACACTGTTCTAAACTTGACAGAACTAGTTCAACACATAATCCATAATAAAATAGGAACTGTAGCATTTGAATGCTAATTCAGTGCATATCAGTTCATATGCAAAGACCATGTTTAAGATATTGCAAAACAGGTTCTCTTAGTAAATGCTACCCAAGCTATGGCATATATCCCAGTCCTGGGATATGAGCAAAGTCTTTATCTGGGGTCCAAGCTATGGTTCCATGGTTTGCTGTCTCTGCCCAGTATAACAACTAGTGGTTCATGCATGCATTTTTGATTGATGAGGTATTGAGGAGGATTTGGAAAACTGAAAAACCATATTATTATAAAGATTACAGAACAGTGGGAAATGGAGCCAGGAATGTACCTATAATTTAGGGTAAAGACTAATAATGAGTGCCCATAAAAATAAATAACCATGATGTTAAATAGAGTGCAGATCATTTACACCTTGAGTCTTTACTCAGATTTCATGCCAGTAAAGAAACGTGATAATAAGCTCTCATCATTTTTAGCCAAAAAGAGTTTCTTATGCACAGATTTTATTTAAGTAATTTGAATAGTTCTGGAAATATTTAGGAGCATGAAGGGGACAAGAAAAGAAAGATGAAGGCAGAACTCATAAAAAAGCCTGCAGTACTTTGAAGAAATACTTTCTGTTTAGGATTGTCCTTGATCATGTTTTCTTTTTTTCACATTGCTTCTGATTCCTTCATTGCTGATAATGCCATCTGAAATCTGTTCCGAGCAGATGTAATTATTTCAGTTCTGTTCAATAATTTTTGATCAAAATAATTTTTGATCACTGTACATATGCAAAATGGATCTGTATGATTACCGGCCAATTCTTATAATGAACTTGAAAATTCTCTCTTAACTTGTCCTCACCAATCCAAAAATCAAACTACTTTGAGTCTTTCTTCCCCTAGAGACATGTCATTGCATGTAGGTACTTTGTGCTCCAAGGTTAGCTTTTTCCTGTACTCACAAGTAGGAGAAAGTATAAAATCAGCTCTTGTAGCTGAGAAATTAAAAGCTTCTGTCCGGCGCGTGGTCTTGCTTGTTGCTTCTGCATTATCACAGAAGAATTTGTCTGATTAAAAACTACCACAATACTGTTTGTAAATAGTGTTCATCCATGCCAGCATTTATTCACAGCTCATCTTATAACCAGGTTTGTCCATAACGTGATGGACTCTATATGTGCTAATTGACACTGAAACCACATTTTGAGGCTTCCTTTGTTTTCATTATTGAAGTTTCATAGAAATTTTTAAGTTAGTTATGTGTTTAACATTGCAGATCAGTGATTTCCATCTTATGTACAGATTCAGGCAATTTACAAATCACTTGGTTGTCATACTGTTGTGTAAGAATTTTTGTAGACATCTTTTTTTTCTCTCTGACTAAATTTATTAAGCCACGGTGAAAGGAAACTTGGAAAGCAACACGTTGCTAGTGAAATATTACTTCAGTGAGAAATGGAATGGTCAACAGCTTTCTCCATACTTCAAGTTCCCAAAACAAAAAGGAAATTTATCCTCTCCATTGTGATATAAACTAGCTGAAAAGTTGATACTCACCATAGTAATTCATCAGACATTTTTTGTGAAGTATATCTGGCAGGGCTTCTTGGCATCAGCCTTTGAAATTCTGAGTTCCTGCATCCTCTGGGAACAAAGTGACTCTCTCTTCTTATTGCACATCTGGAAGGAATGTTGATGCCTTTTTGTTTCAGCAGCGAGAGACTGTTAGAACAGTGATTTGACCTCTGTAAACTGTGTGCTAGTATCTTCAACATTTTAGGATGAAAGGGGAGAAAGGGGTTTCTAATACTTTCATGTTGCAGTTTCTAATTGGAAACTATAATATAATAATTATTGCATAAGAATAACAATGGGAGCGTAAAAATAGCAGGGAAGATTTATTAAGTGTTAACGTTTCAGTGACTATATTAGTACTTTACAGGGACATTCATAAGGAGTGAGAGGCTAAGTTCTGTTGGCATATTTACTTAATGTAATGTGTGATAACTCTGTTGTGTTATTTAACATCATCAGGCACTCTGGTTGAACGAATCATAGATGCTTACTTCAGTTGACTACAATTGTCTTTTTTAATGATCTAGGAAGCCTAGTGAAAATTCAGATATTGTAAATTTCATATTTTTAAACAGTGAATTTAACTGCTAGCATATGTTCCCTCCTAGTATTCACTTCTAGATCCTTGTTTCAAGAAAGTCATAATCCTTTGCTACAAAAAAGTAGTTATGAACACTTATGCTTATTATGTGAATTATTTATTGCAATTAAAAGAAACCTCTGAATTCAGTTTACTGATGTAAACATAATTGTCTCAAATCCAAACCTCCTTATTGTGAAGGGCTTTTTATTTTATTTAATAGGATCAATTAAATTACTTAAAATAATCCAGCAAAACAACTGAACTGTCACTTAAATTCCATCATGTGCTTTTATCTTTTGCTGAATATGGATGGCTTTAAGGATATGCCACAATGACTTACTGAATAAGAGACTATTTATTGGAACATGGGTTAATGCTGTTTGCAAGCTTTGTGTTAATAAAAATCTAGAAAAGACTGAATTTGGTTTAATATTTCAATGAAAAATAGTATAAGGCATGATGCCAACAGGAGATGCATTAATAATCCATAAACCTGTGGTATCCAACTAATTTGAGACATTATATGAAATCCTTGCTTTATGCTGGCCAATATTTCTAGCATGAGTTTCCATCAATAAATGCAGGATATACTAAACTGTGTTACTAATTTGCAAGGAAGAAACTAAAATCTGAAGGAACCAAATGTCTGATTTCTGTTCAGCAAGAACTTTTTATTTAGGTATTAGATTTTAATGCAATATTGTGGTTTGTTGTTCAGGGTTTTGTTGTTGTTACTGTTTGGTTGTTTTTTGTACTGTTTGGTTGGTTTTTTAAACAAAACAAAACCAGGCATTTTATATTGGTGTTGTGGACACCAGTTAAATGTTTTAATTTTACTAGTTAGAGATAAAATCAGAGGGCTGGAGCAGCTCTCCTATGAGGACAGGCTGAGAGAGTTGGGGCTCTGCAGCCTGGAGAAGAGAAGGCTTCGAGGGGACCTGGTAGTAGCCTTCCAGTATCTGAATGGGACCTACAGGAAGGCTGGGGAAGGATTATTTACAAGGTCCTGCAACAACAGGACAAGGGGCAATGGGTTTAAACTAGCAGAGGGGAGATTTAGACTACATGTTAGGAGGAAGTTCTTTACAGTGAGGGTGATGAGACACTGGAACGGATTGCCCAGGGAGGTTGTGGCTGCTCCCTCCCTGGAGGTGTTGAAGGCCAGATTGGACGAGGTCTTGAGTAACCTGTACTAGTGGGAGGTGTCCCTGCCTATGTTGGGGGGTTGGAACTAGATGATCCTTGAGGTCCCTTCCAACCTTACCATTCTATGATTCTATGAAAATGACAGCAATCTTTTATAAGAGCGAGCCTTCCATTTCTGATTTAGTTCCCCCACGCATCCCTCCATTCCTGACTGGGGGCCTCTGTATAATGACTTAATACATATTTCCTACTAAAACTGATAGTAAGAATCCTGATATATGTATGCACTGTATTATCAGTCTTCCAGTCTTTGCACTACCATAGTTAAGTGGTCTATGACACAAGGAACTGTGCAGTCAAATGTTCAACATTTTCGACAGTATGCTGAGGAGCAGAATCTCTATATAAATCGATTAGAAGAGTGAGTGGATGATTATGATCTCACAGTCTTCACTATCTTGGGTAGATATGTTTGCTTCCTGTAGCTTGCCAACACGGTTTCCAATATTGCCTCATGAAATTCAAATAGACGAAGTGTCTTACGTGGCTGGTATTTGTGTTTAAGCACAGTGAAGTTCGGGCTGAATAATGAAATAAATTTCCAGACTCCAAGAATTATTTTTTTTGTACCTTTACTCTAAAATGTTTTTAATTTCACCTTATTATTTTGTGGGAATGTCATATATTCACCTTTTCTCATGAAATGCCCATAATGTTGATCTGAAATATCATACGAATAAGTATTCTATACGTACTCTGGAATATTCTGTAGTCTTGTTTGCTATTACTGTTTGCTAAGCATGGAATTCTCTTGGTGAAGATATCTATCTGCATGAAGATGCTGCTGCCTTACTAATATGAACATTTAATAAGCATGTTTGAAACCATAAGATTTATCTATGGTTTCACATTTCTTTTCTTTAAAATCTGTGAAACAGAATGAAGGTTTTCTTCGATAGTTCCGATGAATCAAGTAAATTGGTGTGTTCCAACATCTCAGAAGTTCTTTCCTTCTCTCTCTGTTAAACCAAAGTTTAATGTTTGTACCCATCCCTTTGGGCTCTAACACTGAATCCTGGATTTTCCCTGTTTCAAATGACGTGTTTCATCTAGGAAGGTTTCTAAACAGCACTGCAGTCCTATGCAATATGATCTGACAGAGGTCAGAACATGTTTCCATGGAATTATATCCATTAAGCTGTTGCTCTGAGTCTTTCATTCCTAAACCGTTAGTCTCTCTCTGAACATTTTGTTTGAAGTGACTCCTTTGAGTTAAATTCTGAAGAATTTAATAATTCTTTCTTCAGTATTATTTTTATATCAATGTATCAATATGGAGAATACAGCCAATATGCTGACTGTTTTGAGAATATGAAATCGGTAGGTTTATTACAGTCCTTTTAGACTGCAAATTCGTATACAGTAGCTGGATCCTATGACTGTTGATCTCATATATAAGACTAATATTTTAACTCTGTTTGGCATTACTGCAAAACCCAGATTTTCAGAAAACACTGCATAAATTGGTAGAAATTTCCTTCTCACCTGTTTGAAAGTTTATTGAAAGCTTGCTAATAGGAAACAAACATTGGAGTAAAATCTGATTATTTTACCAAATATTCCTAATATTTTCCTTCTTAATATTCCCTATTAATTTTATCCTTGGGCCTCCCTCTTGATGTAGTTAAGTGGGCTTTTTTTTTTTTCTTTTTCTTTTTAGTGTATTGTACAGTGCTAATCTTTTTGGAATTTGGTGTTTATCACACCTAAAGAGGATATTAAGTGTGACATTCCAGAAAGGATTATCACCTTCTGTCATCTAGCTATGGAGAAACTAGCACATTTCTTTTCAAAGAGAGAATGGACAAATGAGGCATTTCAAGTTTCAAATCATACTGCAACCACCACCCCTGGAAAGCAAGGAAGAACTTTCTGCAAACAGCTGCAGAGGTAGATCTGGAGGCGGGTTGTGTTCTTTCCTGCATTTATCCTTACAAGGAACATAATGGAAAGCCAATGTGATTCGGGATGATATTTATTACCAATTCTTTATGTTCTCGATCTGTATATAACTCATTAAAGGAATTATACACCTTTCCCTGCTTAATCTGAAATAGCAACATCTAGGGTAAAGATAGAGCAATACATTCCTCTGTGAAAGTAATAGCACTTATTCCATGAACCTTATAAAGTTTTATAGTTTCCAGCAGGGGTACTCAAACAATGCCTCCAGCCATATGTGGGCCTGCTAGACCAATTTGTCCATCCTCTGTTCTGTTTCTGGCTGCTTCCTTTCTCAGGAGCCCCTCCAATGCTGGCATGGAGTACATTGTAGCCCTGATGAATTGTTCTGGCAGCAATAGCCTGTTCCTGGCTAGTCTTTTTCCCATGAGCCCTTCAGGAACGGGCAAAGACTTCGCTGTGTAAATGTGCTATAAAGTTAACACTTAAAGTCTGAACCTGCTGCTGATGTACAGATCACTTTACCGTAGTATGTATGAACCAGAGACCTGGTCATGTGACATAAAACTTGATCGAGCTAGGACTAGCTGCTGCCACAGAAAAACTGGATGAGTACTTCTGTTTTAGGGAGTGAACAAAAGCTGAGCGTTCTAGGAATAAATTTATTGTCCTCATTTTCCATCTTAAAATTAAAATTGTGATGTGATGCTTGAAATCTATTTTAGTAAACTCTTAAAACATTAAATACTATCAAGGCACTTGGTGCAGTGATCTAGTCTTGAGGTCGGTGGTGACGGGTTGGACTTGATGATCTTTGAGGTCTCTTCCAACCCTGGTGATACTGTGATACTGTGAAATATTTCAACATGAGCCTGAAGTGTGCACATGCAGCCCAGACAGCCAACCGAGTCCTGGGCTGCATCAAGAGAAGTATGGCCAGCAGGGCAAGGGAGGGGATTCTGCCCCTTTACTCTGCTCTCGTCAGATCCCACCTGGAGTACTGTGTGCAGTTCTGGAGCCCTCAGCACAGGAAGGACGTGGAAGTGTTGGAGAGGGTCTGCAGGAGGGCCACAAAGATGATCAGAGGGCTGGAGCAGCTCTCCTATGAGGACAGGCTGAGAGAGTTGGGGCTTTTCAGCCTGGAGAAGAGAAGGCTTCCAGGAGACCTTACAGTAGCCTTCCAGTATCTGAAGGGGGCCTACAGGAAGGCTGAGGAGAGATTATTTACAAGGTCTTGCATCGACAGGACAAAGGGCAATGGGTTTAAACTGTCAGAGGGGAGATTTAGACTGGATGTTAGGAGGAAGTTCTTTCCAGTGAGGGTGGTGAGGCACTGGCACAGGTTGCCCAGGGAGGTTGTGGCTGCTCCCTCCCTGGAGGTGTTCAAGGCCAGGTTGGAGGAGGCCTTGAATAACCTGTACTAATGGGAGGTGTCCCTGCCTATGGCAGGAGGTTGGAACTAGATGATCCTTGAGGTCCTTTCCAACCTTACCATTCTATGATTCTATCATTCTATAAATAAAGTTCACTTGCATTAAAAATGTAAATAATGAATATTTAATATAATGAAGTTATTATATGTAAAAATTTTAATTTGGAACAAAACATTTTAAAATTTATATATGGAACTCTGAACTGTTGGTTTGCTCATGCTTACTCATAGACATTTCAAGATTATCATCCAAACTTTTGAAGGAATCTTTCTCAATCATGTAAATACCCTAAGTATGTAAGAACTTCATCATACCCAGACATCATTTGAATCAAAAGTTCTTTCCTTTTTTTTCCTCTTATAACAGTAATTTTGGGAAAAAAGAAAAAAAAAAAAGTGTTTATAATCACCATTTGGGGATTCTCCTGGTTTTATGGCTTTGGCATAAGGACAATCTGAAAGTTATTTCTGAATTATGATGCCAATGTTTACAATTTGGTTTAGCTTTTACTACTTCGTGGTTAAGTGTAATTAGCTAAGCTACTCTTACAGTAGTATAGTGACAAGTTGTTTATTGTTTACGATAGTCAAGTACACTATATGTGAAGAAAAACACATTAATTTTGGATATTTTAGTAGATAATAAACATAAGTAAATTTATGTTTAGAATGCTCAAAAGATTAGGACCATCAATGGTGCTTCTGTAGTCAAACAATGTAGCAAAGAAATTTTACCTTATATAGCTGCTCACCCACTGTGCTCAAATCTGGACCAGCAAAAACTTTGGTAAAGAACTTCTAGCTGTTGATGAAAAAATGTGAAAATTAACTTTCAGCTCTAAATGTTGAGCTGTTTGGGGTTTGGTTATGTTTTATTGTTTGGTTTTCTTTCCCTAGGGATTTTTTTTTTTTTTTACCTCAGGTTCTTTTTGCAATTTAAACTATTATCATAGTTGTGTTGTGTAGTTAATCATTTCATTTATTCCTCTAGATGTAGAATGTTTGAACATGAAGTGATCAAACATTAGTGAAAGCCTAATAGTAAATGTTCCAGGAAACGGAACTTGTTAGCTGCAAGTAGGAGAAGAATAAATCTCTGTATTTCACTAAGATTTTTTTCCCACTTTCAAAGGGTGATGTCTATAAAAGATGCAAAGTATTGAGCATTTCTGAAGATATTTGAAAGTCTATCTATAAAGTATAACATAGTTTGGATACAAAAAAAATTAGATTGAATTGTGAAGCAAATGAAAAATTGCATATCTTTACGATAGGATGAAAATGTAAATTTTATAGAAGCATCAATATAAACATTGATCTTCTGTCTATAGTCTAGTAATTGCTAAGGAAAGTATCTTCCCATTTGGATTAGAGCTTTCATGGCCGTGTCATACTCACTGGAACAGGGTAATGACTTAACCTGCCTAAGGAATTGTCCCGTTGTAATTTTCTGAGATCATAGAATGGTAATGTTGGAATGGACCTCAAGGATCATCTAGTTCCAACCCCCTGCCATAGGCAGGGACACCTCCCACTAGTACAGCTCACTCAAGGCCTCATCCAACCTGGCCTTCAACACCTCCAGGGAGGAAGCATCCACAACCTCCCTGGGCAACCTGTTCCAGTGCCTCACCACCTTCACTGGAAAGAACTTCCTCCTAACATCCAGTTTAAATCTCCCCTCTGACAGTTTAAACCCATTGCCCCTTGTCCTGCCATTGCAAGACCTTGTCAATAGTCCCTCCCCAGCCTCCCTGTAAGCCCCCTTCAGATGCTGGAAGGCTACTATCAGGTCCCCTCAAAGCCTTCTCTTCTTCAGGCTGAACAGCCTAACTCTCTCAGCCTGTCCTCATAGGAGAGCTCCTCCAGCCCTCTGATCATCTTCGTGGCCCTCCTCTGGACCCACTCCAACACTTCCATGTCCTTCCTGTGCTGAGGGCTCCAGAACTTCACACAGTACTCCAGGTGGGGTCTGACGAGAGCAGAGTAAAGGGGCAGAATCACCTCCCTTGCCCTGCTGGCCACACTTCTCTTGATGCAGCCCGGCACTCGGTTGCTGTCTGGGCTGCATGTGCACACTGCAGGGTCATGTTGAGCTTTTATCAACCCAGACCCCCAGGTCCTTTTCCTCAGGGCTGCTCCCCAACCATTCACCACCCAGCCTGTATCTGTGCTTGGGATTGTGCCTACCCAGTTGCAGGACCTTACACTTGGCCTTGTTGAATTTCATGAGGTTGACCTAGGCCCACCTCTCCAACCTGTCCAGGTGCCTCTGGATGGCATCCCTGCCCTCTAGCAAGCCAACTGTGCCACACAGCTTGGTGTCATCTGCAAACTTGCTGAGGGTGCACTGATTCCGCTGTCCATGTCACTGACAAAGATGTTAAACATCACTCGTGCCAGCACTGACCCCTGAGGGACACCACTTGTCACTGGTCTCCAGGTGGACATTGTGCTGTTGATCACCACTCTCTGGGTGCAACCATCCAACCAATTCCTTATCCAGCGAGTGGTATGCCCATCAAGTCCATGTTTTTCAAGTTTGGTGACCAGGATGTCATGTGGGACAGAGTCAAATGCCTTATGTTGTATGAGATGTTAGGTATTTACCTACATGATACATAAATTGAGCAATGAAAGAGTTGTTATTCAGTTCTCTACTTTCTTCTGCTGGATGCAATTCCCAGGATGACAGTATATGTAAAGAAAGTTCAACTGAATTTTCATGCTTCATGCTGGAATGTTTGGATACAATTTCGATGAACATGTTTGTAGTGTGAGTTGCATGTCGACTTCTTTACTTGGACCCAAAGGACAAGTAGAGATAAATTTTAGGAACACAAGTCACTCATTTTGTGACATTCCAGATGCTACCTAATTTTTTCTTGCACTTGTCCTTTTCCTTTTGCCTATTTTGGTATTTGTCTACTCTTTGGATTTGCCCCACAAGTTTTTGTCTTGTTGGCATTTGCTTAGTCCAGTCCTGTAACTGTGCTTCCCTGTTTGTCTCTGCCAAATACTCTTCTATCGCTTGGCATCCTAATCCTTAATGCAAGAGTTGAGTTCTAGATACCTCTTATGATTTTTCTGTTGATGGGGAAAAGTATTTGTGAAGACACAGGGGGACTGAACAGGCTAAAACCAGAATGACTCTTGAAAACACAAACTGAAATTTTAGGAGGAAGTGAATAGTTTAAACAGATTCACAGAGACAAACCCAGAATGTGTATATATTTGTCATGACACCCACTGGTATATGTGAGAGCAAACAGGAAAATCAGGAGCTTACAATATGAGAGGACTGGAGAATAAAGACAGATTTGCTGGGGACTGGGCATGTGTAATCCCTGTATTTCCCTCCACAACTGTCTCCAAGAGATCTGAATGTTTTATTGACTTAACTAATTTGTTTGAAAGATACCTGTACACCATTAGCTTTTCAATATACAGTAATGAAAATGATCAGATGTCTAGAAAAACTGCCTTTGCACAAAAAGAAAAGTTAAATACAAGCTATTTGATATACCTTTGCTAAGCAACAGGAAGAGCCTTTGTCAGTAATTAAGTACTGTATGTAAAACCAAGGACATGGAAGAATAATCCATGTCTTTCAGTGCTGTTGTATATCTGAACAGCAGAATGGAACTGGAGAAAATAAAAAATTAAAGTAATGCCTACTAGATAGAAAGAACCCTTGAAGAAAGGTGAAAATAATGCGTGTTGGTGGCCAAGAAAAGAATCTGTAACTGTCTAGTGAAAGGAGACGGAATTATCACTGAAGGGATTGTCTGTGGTATGTTCAATGAGGAAATGGAGAGAAATTGAGTGAAGTAAAAGCAGAAGCTATGTACTAGGGAAACCTACAATGTTACTACCTGGAGAAAAGCCTTCTAAATTGGATTACCCAACCTTTACAGTGAAATAGACTGTAGCCAGAAAAGGCCCATATATAAGGGGCAGGGAATTCAGAGCTGACCACTTAAATGCCTGAGACATTATAGAGAGAAATGTTGAGAAATTATTTATGACTCCTATCTTTTGTGACTAAATAATGAGAATACACTTTGCAATCCATAAGGTTAGTGAAAATGTTGAAATGTTAAAAGATTTTATTCATGTTTACTGCTGTTCACCGCATCATGGATTATGTCCTCAGAAGATTTTTCTTTTTAATTGTTAAATTAAAAAAAATTAAAAGTGCCCTCTGCTTGGTTGGGGTCAATTGGAGTGAAAAGAAAGTTCATTATTTGCTTTTTGCTATATTAAAAACATGGGCATTAGAAAAGTAGTACACATTTTATTACAAAACTTGGTTTTGTACTTTTGGTTAAATGTAACAGCTTTATGCTCAGATGTAGTTAAGTTTTGTAATGGAAGGGTATTAATTGATGTGAGATGATACTTATTTCAAAATTAATATTGTTTATTAGTTTTGGTATTCAGTAGTCTCACCTCTCCTCCCAGCCACTCATTTTAATAATAATTGGTTCTTTGCACGGTCATGGAAACATTATACAGATGATGACATAGGATCTAGGACATTTAAGAAATAACTAGCAAAAATATAAACATTAAATAAATTTTAAAATTATAAAAATTAAATAAATAAAAGTTCTCAACTGAACCGGAAGAGAAGGTTCCTGCGGTCAATACACCATTTGCCCACTAGATGGGCTCAAGGAGCTCCTTTCTGCTTATGGCAGAAGGCAATGGTGAATTACAAGAGGCTTTAAGTAGTTACTCACAAAACTTGTTTCCTGACTCACAGGACTAGCTACAGCTTCAAACAGTACCCAAACACTTGCAGAGGGTTCTGTTGGTGTCTTGTCAGCCGCTGAGGCTTCTGATTCTTCCCAGGCTTCACAGAGTGATGGGGAAGGGAGGCAGATGATCCCTGACCTTATCTTGGTTTCTCTGGGTGATCCCTTCCAGGCCTCCTCATCTTGGCAGGTGTAGGCAGGATATTTTGTGATGTGCAGTCTCATGCTGGCTATGCAGGCCTATTGTGTGGAGGTATTTGCTGCCTGTTCCTGGTAAACTTGAGGCAGGCAGTTTCCAGACAGTTCAGGACCAAAACATCAAGGCTTCTTATTATGCAGCTGGGCTAACTTATAGCTTAGCATAGCATAATGCTGCAGAAGGCAATGGCAGAATCACTGTCAGAAGCAGAAAACAATGGCAGCAGGCAACAGCAGCACCAGCAAGCACCAATACAACAGCAGAGCATGTTGTGTTACCTGCTCATCTCTTTTTATCAATATGGCCTGAGACTAATGGGCCTATGACCACAGAATAGCCAATCAGAAAATGGTAGTTAGCCAAGCTTGACCATATTAGGTGAAACCATAGGCTTGCTTTACCCAAATTTGGGAAAATGTAGGCCTTGCACCAGACAGGCACAAGCCAAGTGTATGTACTTTGGATGTAAACAGGAGCAAACCAAGTCTGGGCAAGCCAGAGTCCTTAGACTCGGTGATTCCAGGTTCTTTATCCTCTTTCCTGTGGTCGCTTCTCTCCATAGCAGAAGGAGGGAGAGCAGAAAAACGTTTTTGGGTAAGTCAGGACATGTACAAGCCTACCACAACAAGTTTATATAACTTTTTATCTGCGTAGAACTAGAGCTGGTTTTATTATTGTTTTGCCATAACCCCTCACATTTTCCAGTCTTGTTTCATCTATCCTTAGTAACCCTGACACAGTGACAAAATATGGTTTCTGTTATCAATGGATATTGTAATTTCTATAATGCTGATTTCAAGCTTTCTGTTTTGTTTGGATGGAGGTGGAATTCTAGAGATAAACCCACAAGCCAACACTCTCCCTCCCCACTCCCTCCCCCTCCCCCCC
>VWZE01001518.1:129790-140221 GCA_013396675.1 Eubucco bourcierii | reverse complement strand
AGGCTTCCGACCGCGTCCGAGCCGACTCGCCGCCGCCGCCGGCCCGCGCCCGCTGCCGGGTCCCTTTGGCGGCCATGCCGAGTACAGGAAGCCGAGCGCCCGCTCCCGCCGCCNCTTCCCTGTCTCCTTCCCTTTTCCCTGCCCTCCTCCTTTTCCTTCCCTATCTCCTTCCCTTTCCCCTACTCTCCTCTTTTTCCTTCCCTATCCCCTTCCCTTTCCCCTGCCCTGCTCCTTTTCCTTCCCTTTCCCCTTCCCTTCCCGGGCAGGAGGGCAGCTCAGTGTGGCACACGCCGCTGTCAAAGCGTTTTATTTTTGGTACCGCCAGCACTGAGTGGCTGGGAATAGGGCAGGGACAGAAGATCTCCGGAGGCAGAAGGGGAGCAGGTTCCTTCCACACGCCGTGGATGGCAGGGGCAGATGTGGGCAGCCGGAGGGGCTCGGGTGGTGCTGGGGACAGCTCCTGCCGGGGGGCTGCGGTTCCTCGGACCTGACCGCGGCCTCCTTCCTGCCTTCGTGGAGGCTGCTGGAGCGCACGGAGGAAGCTTCCAGCATGTGGCACTGCGAGGGAGCGGGAAAAGGAGCGGAGAGCGTCCAAGAGAGTGGAGAAAAAGGAAGAGCAGTCTGGGCAAAGGGACCTCCCTGGCCACTTAAGATCTCTGCCAGCACCTTTAGGGTGCCCTGGCTGGCTTTGCACTGTGCAGCCTCCTTGTAAGCAGGGCTTGGTCTTTGCCGTCATTGGCCTTTTGCCGCTTTGCTGCTTTGGCTCCCGGAGCCTGGCAGCCCTGCAGGCAGGGTGTGAGCTGGCATCTCCATGCCCAAGGGGGAAACAGAGCTCCCTGGCCCCCGAGCACCCCTGTGCTCAGTCTGTGCAGAGCCCTTTGGAAATAGAGCCTCTCTCTGCCAGTGTACTGGGTACAAGTGCCACCACTGCAGGCACTGGGCAGAACCGAGGTGAGCTGGCAGCAGCAAGGAGATCAGGCCCAGTCTCAGAGGCCCTGGCACAGGCTCTGCTTTCCACCAGGAGGTTTCTTTGCACAAAGCAGGAAGGGGCTTGCCCTGCATTAGCAGCAGTTGCCACATTCAGAATGTGTGCAGGCCCTCCAAGTCCACCTGCCTGTGTAAGAGGCACTGCCAGAACCCAGCCTGAGCTCCCACACTGGCCCCATTGCCCAGCTCAGCCCCAAGCCACTGCAGGCAGCCCCAAGGCTCTAGCGCAGGGTCACAGCCAGGCGCTGCTTTATCTCCTCCCGCAGCAGCAGCTGCATTTCTGCCGCCTCCTGGCAGCTCAGGGCCTTGTCACAGGACTGAAAGGTCAGCCTGTAGCAGAGGCTTTTCCGACCGGTCTCTGGCTGCTGGAAGCTGTCCAACAACTGGATGGATGTGACCATTTCACCCGACACCTGCCTAGCAATGGTGTGAAAAGCAACTTCATCGAACTGCTCCCCATCGGGGACCCAGAAGCTGACATCATGCACGTAGGAAGGTGGATATAAAGAAAAAGCCTTGAAAAGCCTTAACTCCCCTCTGGGAAACTGACAGAGGAACCGTGAGTCTGACGTCCAGAGCATCCTCCAGTCAGCTATGCCACAGGCCAGCATGGCGAGGAGGTCAAGGTTCAGTGAAGCAAAGACAGCAACCAGCTCACTGCTTTCTAGTTCATCATCATCTGTTCTTACAATTCCCACACAGGAGCTTGAAGTTTCTGTCTCCACACAAATGAGGGAATCGATGTCACTGAGCTGAGACTCCAAAGCAGCAAAGTCACTCAGCTCAGCTGTGCCAAAGTTTGTTGCTTCCTCCAGCCTGATACTCAGTTTAAAGCTGGAGACAGTCTGGTGGAGGGCTCGTATGCTTGATTCAATGTTCTTCACCAGCATCTGGATGCAGCTGTTCTCTGTTCCCCTGTCCACTGCACATGCAAAAACCATCTCATGAAAAACAGGCGTGGAGGAAGGAGTGATAAGACACTTCCTGAAAACAGGGCCAGAAAGAACATGAAGTGTCCCTGGCAGAGAGGCTCCTCTCTGAATTACTGCCTGAGCATAAGGTAGGAGGGAAGGTCTAAGACAGTACTGGTGTGAGTTGTGGTGCCCCTCCTGTACATTCCCCCAGCCATTCCTATCTCTGCCCCTGCAAATCTCAGTGTGGGAAGACAAAACTGCCTTGGGCAGTCCATTAGGCACTTCTTCAGTGCTTGGAGTCTCCTCTGGGCTCAGAGTGATCCAAAAGACATTTGAGTGACAAACACCATTGAGGGGACCTGGATGGAGCAGAGAAAGGCAGCAGTCAGTGTCCTGTAAGGGAAAGGCTTGGCTGAGCTCTGCTGTGAGCTTCTCCTTTATTGTCCGTACTGGGTGATTGGAATTTAGCTCCAGGAAACCCCTGTGAAAAAGAAAAGTGCAAATTACAGACACCACTGAACAGATTTCAGTGAAATGCCTTCCTGTGGTCACCAGAAGCTTAGCCAAAGCAGTCTCAGACACAAAGCCAGTTTCTAGTAACTACCTGAAGGAAATCAAGCTTGCATTTTTGATTTGTGTGTCCAAGTACACAATAAAGTTTCATTTTGCTTTGTAGACTGATTTTTAAGCAGGCCATAACCACAAAGCCAACGTGAAGCAGACTTGAAGAAATGGAACAAGTAATTCTGCAAAGGGGAAAGGAGGGAAGGTGAAGCAATTCCCTTTTATCTGACACCCACTGAGAGCAGGGCTGCGTGCTGCTGCCACGCAGAAGCTCATCACCAAACTCACCTATTAAATTTATCCACGAGTGCTTGTGGCACTTGAAAAGAAACTTTTCTTCTCTCCAGCTCTACCTCACAGCTCAGAGGCTTGAAGCATGGCAGTGGTGTGCTTCGTGTGAAAACGTGGTTCAAAGCACCCTCCACACAGAAAGATTTATCTTGGCTCCTGGCAATACACAAAGGCAAAGCCATTGATTATTTCCTGTGTTTAATGTTTCACAGGGGAGGTTTAGGTTGGACATCAGGAGGAAGTTCTGCACAGTGAGGGTGGTGAGACACTGGCACAGGCTGCCCAGGGATATGTCTGAGGGTCTGTCCCCAAAGACATCCAAGCTCAGCCTTGCTGTGTCCCTGTGCAGCCTGCTCCAGCTGGAGCTGTGCCTGCTGCCTGCAGGGGGCTGGACAAGAAGCCCTTGGAGGGTCCCTTCCAACCTGATGCAGTCATGAATCTGTGAATCACTGTTTGCTCTGTACTGTGCTCCCCTCCCAGCAGCAGCAAGCAGCAGGGATCAGGACCTGTATTCTACTCCACAGACCCACACACACCCCAGGACCTGTCTTCTACTCCACAGACCCACACACACCCCAGCAAACCCTGTGCTGTCTGACTAATCCCTGCCATGGACAGCACTCTGCATGTGGAGCCTCCTTCCTATTATTTACAGCAGTATCACAGGCTTCCAGTGGGCCAGAAACACATCTCCCATGTCTCACTCCACAGCAGCAGGTTTGTGTGAGCTTAGGGAAAGGTTCTGAGCCTGTACTCCCCACTGCACCATTCCCTGACTGCAGAGTGGCAGGGCAGAGGCACTTTGGTTTCTGGGCACTGTGCTGCAGAGTCTCTGAACTACACAGGTAAGTGTGTGTAACACTATCACACCTCTTGTGGAACAGCAGGTCTTGTTGCATTTTTGTCACCTTTAGCACTACAATATCTCTACTGGCCTGGAAGTCCAGCATTGGGCCAAGCTGCATGGAAAGATTGTGCAGTCCCCATCTGTGGCTCTAAACAACTTGCTCCAGCTGGCTCTGGGTTGAGCTGTGTGATTGGCAGAGGTCCCTGCCAACATCAACCATGTGGCTGTTTGCTGAGCAGATACATAAACCTCAGCCCTGCTCCTGTCTTTAGGCTGAAACTGACATTTATTCTGAAATGGCCTTCACAATCCTAAGAGTATCTGACATGTCTGAGAGTGCTTTGTCCAGATGCTTGCATTGCTGGCTACAGCTACCTGAAGGGACACTGTGGAGAGGCTGCTGCTGGGCTCTGCTCACAGGGAAGACAGCACAAGGGGGAATGGCCTCAAGCTGAGGCTGGGGAGGTTTTAAATTGGACATTAGGAAAATGTTTGGGTTTTTTTTCATGTAGAGAGACTGATCAGGGACTGGAATGAGCTGCCCAGGGAGGTGGTGGAGTCACCCACCCTGGCTGTGTTTAAGGGTGGTTTGGATGTGGTGCTTGAGGCTATGGTTTAAGGTGAATCTTGTAGAGCAGGGTTCTAGGCTGGGGTTGGGGATCCTGAGGGGCTTTGCTAACCTGCATGTTGTTGTGATTTTTATCTTGGATATTCTGCTTTGAGGCAAAAAACCCCACATAATTACAACTATTAAAAAAAAAAATAAAGGGGGTTCCTCTCCCCACCAAACAAGCCCTAAGAGAACATGTTAGTGATAGGCACCACAGGAGAATGAATATCAACTCTGCAGCTTTGCCCCATGCCAGTTACCTGTAGCCTGTACACTTGTATCCATGGATAGTTTCTGCTTCAAAAGGATGAACATTACTTAGGATGAATCCAGCTCCTGCTGCCACTGCCACTACTTGCCAGCTGTTGTGCCATTCTCTCCTTGGCTGATCAGCAGGTGTCCCACCTTGCCCATTGCAAAGAGCAACGTGGACCTCTCCTTCCTCTGTCAGCACTTCTGCAGAGCTGTAAGGAAAGTCAAGCAACAAGAGAAATTCTGCTAGCACACCCAGAGCTTCTATAATATATATCATATTTTCTACATATATAAAATATAATACACATATAAGCAAGTTTGCTGATGGCACCATGCTGGGTGCAGTGGCTGCCACCCCAGAAGGCTGTGCTGCCACTCAGCCAGACTTGGAGAGGCTGAGGGTTGGGCAGGGAGAAATGGAATGAAATTCAACAAGGGCAGAGCCTGGCACCTGGGAAAGAATAGCCCCAGGGAGCAGGAGAGGTTGGGACTGAGCTGTTGGAAGGCAGCAAAGGGGAAAAGGATCAGGGGGTGCTGGTGGGTGGGAGGGTGAGCATGAGCCAGCAATGTGCTCTGGTGTCCAGGAGGGGCAATGCCAGTCTGGGGTGGGTTAGAAGGGCTGTGGGGAGTAGGTCAAGAGAGGTTCTCCTGCCCCTCTGCTCTGCCCTGGGGAGGCCACAGCTGGAGTCCTGTGTCCAGTTCTGGGCCCCCCAGCTCAAGAGGGACACAGAACTGCTGGAGAGAGTCCAGCACAGAGCCACAGAGATGCTGAAGGCAATGGAACAGCTCTGGTAGGAGCAGAGCCTGAGGGAGCTGGGGCTGGGAGCTTGGAGCAGAGGAGCTGAGAGGTGACCTCAGCAATGGTTCTGAAGATGTGCAGGTGAGTGGCAGGAGGCTGGAGCCAGGCTCTGCTGGGTGATGCCAGTGCCAGCACAAGGGGCACTGGGTGCAAGCTGAGGCAGAGGAAGTTTGATGTGAACATGAGGAGGAATTTTTTGCCTGTGAGGGTGGCAGAGCCCTGGCACAGGCTGCCCAGGGGGGTTGGGGAGTCTCCCTCTTTGGAAATATTCAAACCCTGCCTGGATGTGTTGTGTGTGATCTGGTCTAGGAGATGCTGCTCTGGCAGGGGGGTTGGACTGGCTGAGCTTTGGAGGTCCCTTCAAGCCCCTGGCACTCTGTGATGCTGTGATTCTATGGTCATGCCAGCAAAAAGCCTGCAGCACAGCAAGAGATCTGTGTCATGCAGTCAATTAGCACACAGCTACTTCTGGTTTACTCACCTGTGGAAGAAGTGTGCAAGGAGCTCTCTGTTCTTCACGACCCCAGCCTTTCTCCCACAGTGAGGGAAGTTGAAATAAATACAATCAAATCCTCTTTTCCCTGGTAAAAAGTAGTCCTTCAGCTTGGTGCAGTCCACAGAAAACAAAACTTCTGCTCCTTCCAAAGGAAAAATCAAGACTTTGTTTACTGTCACAGAAAATTTTAAGGAGAGGTAGCAGCTCAAGTCCTCCAGTCCACTTTAAAGCATATCAGAGCAGCAGCTGACAGGCATCTCCCCACCACAAAACACCAAAAAGCTTTCTCTGCTCTCTGCAGACTTCTACTATCTGGCCACTTGTTTCAGTGCCACTTCAGCCTGATTAGATTTTGGGGCATTTAGAATCATAGAATGAGTTGGCTTGGAAGGGATCATCAATTCCAACCCCCTTGCCCAGGTTGCTCAAGGTCCCATCCAACCTGGCCTTGAACATCTCCAGGGATGGGGCATCCACGACCTCCCTGGGCCTATAATAGCTGATTTAACCCCTTGAACGTTCCCATTCCCTGTGGTAAAAGCAGTCTTCCGAGATGCCTGAGGCGGTGAAGGGCTCTGAAGTGACCGAGCAAGTCCCAGAGAGGCACAGCAGTGCCAGGTCCCCAGTTCAACGGAGCCAAGCCACGCCGTGCCCCAGCCCTGCCTTCGGCCCGAGGTCGCCGTGCCCGGGGGTGCCCACCGCCGCCCTGCCTCCCTCCCCAGCGGCCGGCCGAGCACAGCCGGCGAGACTCAAGAGACTCACAGAACCAAGCAGGTTGGGAGAGAGCTCCAAGCTCATCCAGCCCAACCTATCCCCCAGCCCATGCCAATCAACCAGACCATGGCACTGAGTGCCCCATCCAGGCTTGTCTTGAACACCTCCAGGGATGGGCACTGCACCACCTCCCTGGGCAGCCCATTCCAAAGCCAATCACTCTCTCTGGCAACAACTTCCTCCTAACGCCCAGCCTAGACCTCCCCTGGTACAGCTTGAGGCTGTTCCCCCTTGCTATGTCCCCAGTTCCCTGGTAGCAGAGCCCAACCCTTCAGGCAGCTGCAGAGAGCAATGAGCTCTGCCCTGAGCCTCCTCTCCTGCAGGCTGCACACCCCCAGCTCCCTCAGCCTCTCCCCACCGAGCCGTGCTCCAGCACCCACCTCCTTCCCGCAGCCGGCGGATGTTCTCCGCCGCTCCCCCCAGCCCGCACGCCTCCTCTTCGCTCTCGTAGCAAGTGGCCACCAGGCAGGTCCCCGCGGCCCCGCAGAGGGAGGCGGCGAAGGAGAAGTTGCCCTCCCCGAGCAGCAGCACTCGGCGCGCCGCAGCCATCTCCGCGCCCGGCGCCGCTTCATGACGTCCCCGGCGGTCACCGCGGCCCGACCGAGCGCCGCTTGGGGGCGTCCGTGAGCCTGCCTCGGGCCGGCTGCAGAGGAGCTTCTGCCTTCGGCTTCGCCGCAGCGTTGGCTGCAGCCGCTCCGCTCCCGGACCCCCTGCGCAGCGCTCGAGGAGCTGCGGTCCCGGCGAGGGCAGGAGCGGAAGCCGAGGAGCTGAAGCAGGCTCGGGGCGCAAGCAGAGCGGCGGCGCTTTGCTGTCGCCTGCTCTATTTCTGTGCTCTCCGCTGCTGCACAGGGCAAGGGCAGTGTCTCAGAGTCACACTGGTAACGACAGCGGAAGATTTAAAATGGGGCAGGGCGAACCTGGAACTCAGGTCCCCCCTGAGTCTTTTTCTCCAGGCTGAACAACCCCAGCCTGTCCTCATAGCAGAGGAGCTCCAGCTCTTGATATGAAGGTTAGCGGTTTTTACTTATATTTTGCAGTGCTAAGCATGAGGTTTTGTTTTTTCGGTACCCTCACAGCCTGGAAACAAAATGCTCTTCAGATTGCAGCAAGGGAAGGCATCCAGAGGACAAAAAAAGAGCTGCAATCTAGCCTGTTGTGTCTGGAGTGCAGCTAAAGAGGAGCTTCCGAATGACATTGGTGGTCAGAGATGGCAGAATTGGATTGTGCTCACAGGTGGCAGAATTGGTTTGTGCTCAGGGGTGGCAGGATTGGTTTGTGCTCACAGGTGGCAGGATTGGTTTGTGCTCAGGGATGGCAGGATTGGTTTGTGCTCACAGGTGGCAGGATTGGTTCGTGTTCAGGGGTGGCAGAATTGGTTTGTGCTCACGGGTGGCAGGATTGGTTTGTGCTNCACGGGTGGCAGGATTGGTTCGTGCTCACGGGTGGCAGGATTGGTTCGTGCTCACGGGTGGCAGGATTGGTTCGTGCTCAGGGGTGGCAGGATTGGTTCGTGCTCAGGGGTGGCAGGATTGGTTCGTGCTCACGGGTGGCAGGATTGGTTCGTGCTCACGGGTGGCAGGATTGGTTCGTGCTCACGGGTGGCAGAATTGGTTTGTGCTCACTGATGGCAGGATTGGTTTCCATCGTTTTCTCATTGTTGAGTTGTGCTCCTGTGCCACCCCAGAACAGGTATTTCAGGTCATTCAGGGAGTGGTATTTTGCATTTCAAGTGTTCCTGCCTAGCTAACCTCATCACATTTCACTCAAAATGCCTATTTCTTGCCCCTGAGTTTGTTAAGAATTCTGCTCTATAGAAAATACTTCCCTCAGCTTCACCCTCTGGGTATGTTCTCACCTTTGCACTTCTTTAAGGCTTTTTGGGGGGTGGGGGTTAATTCTTTTAGGATTTTGAACTAGAACCTCATTGGTTTCTGGGCCATCCCCCTGAGCTGGAACCTCCTTTGTTTACCCCCTCCCTGCTCAGTTCTGCCTCACAACAAACTGCCTCGGTACAGCAGCATTTTCTCTGCTTGTGTCCAGCACTCAGGGGAAGGAACAAGAAGGAAGCAGGAAAAGCAGCAGAGACTGAGAGGATCTACAGCCTGTGCCTCCAGAAAAAACAGGAGCTCTGTCTGCTGGCAGCACCACAAGGATATCCTTGGAGCAAAACAACCTGGCCTATGTTCAAGCCAAAGGTAACGTCAAGTGGGAAACCTTCCTCCTGCTTTCTGAGCTGTGCTGTTTGTGACCTCTGAGTGTTCCTGCTGTTTGGGTTTTGTGCAGAGGTGACCACCTGCAGCTCTCCAGTCTGCCTGCCCCTGCTAGTCAAGCCCAGCTAATACCTCAGCTGGAAGAGCTTATTAGAACCCAGCTAAGACCTTGGTGGGATTTGGGGTGCTTGACAATAGCCCCACAGCACAGAGTGCTCACTTTGTTTTCCTCACTTCAGGCCATAGAAGAATGATGTCCTCCAGTTCATTTTGGGATTTAAACAGACCCTTCCAACACAATTTTTATCTGAGCAGGCAGAGGGAATACAGAAAATTCCTCATTGCTTAGGTTAGGCCATCAGTGAGGCTGCACCTGTGTGGCAGAGTTGTGGCCTCCTCTCCTTTTTCTGGAGATCAGTTTTAGCACTTCCATTAATACAGACTTTCCTTTCTGCTCAGATGCCTTTGAAAAGAGATGATGACACCTGAGAAGGACTCTGTAGTGTTTTGTAGCACTCTTAAACGTTAGCAGAAATCAGATTAACACCACAGCCACCAGATCCTGCTGGAAGGGCACTTCCAGGCAGTTCAGAGGGCTGTGATGTGCCCTGTGGGAGCAGGACTTTGTTCTCCCCTCCGTGTTGACTGCAGCTGTGCGGTTCCCATCTGCAGCTGCTCTGGTTGCAGCCCTTCCTTGGGTGCTTCTCCATGACATGAGTCCTTCAAGAGATTTAAGACAGATGTCTGCCACTCAGCTGTTATCTAAACCCCACACTTCCAGTGGGTTCTGATTATCCTGAAGTTGTTTTGCCAGTCTAATCTCCACGGGGAGAAACTTTTCTCTTGCTTGGGAAGTAACTCTGAAATCCTCTGGCAACAGTGAAGGAAGAAAGGGCTCAGGCAATTAGATGTTTGCAAAACACTAGAGGAGGGAGGTGAAACTAACAAAGTGTTTCTGAACAAGACAACAGTGCACCCTGGGCACACCTGAGCCTGCCCTGGGCACACCTGAGCCTGCCCTGGGCACATGTGAAGCTCTCCTGGACACGCCTGGGGCTGCCTTGGTCACACCTGGGGCTGCCCTGAACACATGTGAAGCTCTTCTGGGCACACCTGAGGCCACCTTGGGCACATGTGAAGCTCTCCTGGGTACACCTGAGCCTGCCCTGGGCACACCTCCCATGCCAGCTGTCAGCAAGAACAATGCCAACAACATCTCCCTGCAGAGCAACCATTCTTGACCCAGCACTTCCCTTGTCCCCAGTGCTCAAAACAACTAAACAAACAAAATAATATATATATACAGGTTGCTTATTCATGTTTTATTTGTTAGTGAACTTACTCGGCATAAATAATAGGAGCAGCCATTCAGCACAGCTGGCATCTGATGAAAAGTGCCCTGGAATGGCCACCCCCACGCCCCCCTCGGGTGACTTGAAGTGGCAGCTACTTCCTTTGGGCTGCGGCGATGGCAGGCTTCTCCTCCCGGGTGATGGGGATGGTGCGCTCAGGGAGGTCGCTCTGCTTCCTCGGAGCACTCACGGTCAGGACACCATCCAGGGAGAGCGATGAGGTTATGGTCAGAGGGTCCACGTCGTCTGGGATCCTGTATTTCCTGCTGAACTCCCTGGCAATAAAGCCGTGCTCGTCCTTCAGAGGGAGAGGAGAGGGAACAGCACGTTCA
>VWZE01001518.1:106917-129312 GCA_013396675.1 Eubucco bourcierii | reverse complement strand
CCTCCCTGGGCAACCTGTACCAGTGTCTCCTCACCCTCCCTCTCTGTGCTCCACACCCTCCCTGGGTAACCTGTGCCAGTGTCTCCTCACCCTCACTGCCAAGAATTTCTTCCTCATCTCCAGTCTCAATCTGCCTTCCTCAAGCCTAAATCCATTCCCTCTCATCCCATCACTCCAAGCTCCTGGAAAGCCACTTTTAAGATGCAGCAGTTGGACGTACATCTGATGCCAACCATGCCTGCTCCAGAGGATCTCCAGAGCTCTCCTCATAGCTTTCTAGTGAGCTGCCCTCTGCTATAGTGCTTGATGATGATTTTCTTAACCAAATACATATATTTTCTTCTTGCAGGAGCTGTATCAAGATTACAGGCTTCCAGCAGCTCCAAGCAATGCTGCATTTCCTCACTGACAGATCTGTGCTCCTAGGAGCTCTCAGAGCTGACAACCTCAGTGCCACAGCTATTTTTACATGCAGGTTTGTTTCTGTCAGGCAAGTAGGTGAGGCTGGAGGTGAAGCTGGGAGATGGAGACAGGCAAACCCTGCTGCTGCATACAGCTTTGGACAGGGCCTCTGATTTCTGTCTGCCAAGTTGCACCTCTGCTCTCCAGAGGCAGCAGGCAGGGGGATGACTGACAGTAGAAGTATAAACTGACAGGGTGATATAAAGGATTGTATACTGGTATAAAGGATTATAGAATGGTTTAGGTTGGAAGGGACCTCAAAGATCAGTTCCAACCCCCTGCTATAGGCAGGGACACCTCCCACTAGCACAGGTCACTCAAGGTCTCATCCAACCTGACTTTGAACACCTCCAGGGAGGGAGCAGCCACAACCTCCCTGGGCAACCTGTGCCAGTGTCTCACCACCCTCACTGTAAAGAACTTCCTCCTAATATATATATATATATATATATTATATACACTATATATATATAGTGGTATAAAGGCTGTAAGCTGACAGATGAGCCTGTTTCAGAAGGAGGTATCCTCATGGTAAGGGGACAGAGCAACGCAGTGATTCATTGTCTACCTTAATCACTACAGCTCATTGTTAGCCTGTTGGATGCCTCCCTGAAGTTCTGGCCTCCCCTCAGAAAGAGGGAGGCCCAGAAATGCCCATTTCAGAGATGTTTTTTTCCAGTTCAATTCTCAGTTCCTGTAACATCAGCAATAAATTTCCACCCTGTTGCTGCCCGGTCTGGGTTCAGCTGGGGGCAGAGGCAGGGTGGGTTGGGAGTTGCACAGAGCAATTGGTTGATAACTCTCATAGGTTTTTTTTCCCCTCAAAGCACGATGATAACAAAGCATTAGAAGCATTTGGGATGAGCACAGGAGTTTTGCAGCCTCCTCCTTTCCCCAGAGGCTGTAGCAGTTCAAGCAGCAGTACCTGGCGCTCCTCGTGTTTCCCGTGGATTTCTATCATGTCCCCAAGCACCTTCACTTTGAGCTCCTCGGGGGAGAAATGCTTCACATCCAAGTTCACAGAAAATTTGTCCTTCTCCAGTCGCATCTGCAAGGCAAGGAAGTGGCCTCAGGAAAGAGCAGGTGAGGGTTTGAGCTCCAGCAGGCTCCCAGAGTACAGCGCTGCGGGACTCGAGCAGGTATCCACGCACAGGCTGCCTGCTCTTCGTTCCCTCCTGGCCTGGCTGCCTTGGTCCTTTGCTGGCCTGTTAAGATCCATCACTGCAGTGTCTGAAATGTGAATGTTTGCTCCTGATCCCATGGGAGAAATGTTCTCCTTGGGAGTGAGGAGGAGATGCTCTTAATTCATTAAACCTGACTTCTTAGCGTGCAGCAGGCTTTGCTTCCAGCTCTCTGTACAGAGTGGAGGTTTCCAGTTCCTGTGCCTATGTTTTACAAAGACTTTCAAGCAATAGAACCCCAAACTCTTCAGCTGATTGCAGCTCAGCTGCAGGCTTCCAGGCTTTCCCCACCCAGCACCTCCTCTCAGTAGTAACCAAACTAATGAAGGTGTCGCTGTGAGCAGCACTGCCTCACTGCTCACCTCTCTGATCTGAGCAGCAGGGCCTCTGAGGCACCTGCTGCTCATCTCACCTCCTTCCCCTCCATTTTGCACTTTGTCCCCTCTAACAAACACTGCTTTTTGCTGCTTCCTGAGGTTGCATTTACTTTCTTCCCTGTCTCAGTCACATTGGTGGCACTATGTGAGTCTTCCTCATATAGTCTCTGTTTTTCCTGCTGCATCCATGGTCAGAGCCTCCTGGAGCTCTGCTCTGGGGTGTGGAAGCAGCCTCTGTGCCAGCTTTGGTTTTCACAGTTTGACCTGGGAGTCTAGGTGCTTCCTCCTCCTTCTAAATTACTGATGAAGATTTCTTCACTGAGCTAGGCAGATGTCACCTGTGCTGCTTTAGGGGGCAGCCAGGCTCTGGTCACTAAACCTAGGGAAATAATTCTGCAAAGATTAGGAAAAAAATACTTTCCTCCCTCTCTTTTGGCTTAGAATAGCTCTGAAAGTTACTTGCCAGCAAGGCAGCTGACTCCTTTTTCCCTCAGCAACCACGAGTTCCCACACTGCCCTGACACGAGGATCTGGCTACCCCTGCCCACTTCTCCTGGGCTGTTTATTTCTGGGGTTGAGAGTTTAGGAAGCAGACAGGGAGAGCAGGCTTCCTCCTTTCTCTCAGCAGCCCTCACAGCCTCTTTTCCCAACACCATAGCAATACTTGCCCTCACCCACAAAAGATCAGCAGAGCATGCAGAGGTTCTTGTCTAATGCCATGGAGTAGAGGCAGAGCACAGCCACAGAACTCTCTCCCCCAGCCTTGTCACAGCATCACAGAATGTCAGGGGCTGGAAGGGACCTCCAAAGATCATGTAATTCAAACCCCCTGCCAGAGCAGGATCTCCTAGACCAGATCACACAGGAACACATCTGGGTGGCTTCTGAATATCTCCAGAGAGGGAGACTCCACAGCCCCCCTGGGCAGCCTGTGCCAGGGCTCTGCCACCCTCACAGGCAAAAAATTCCTCCTCAGGTTTCCATCAAACTTCCTCTGCCTCAGCTTGCACCCAGTGCCCCTTGTGCTGGCACTGGCATCACCCAGCAGAGCCTGGCTCCAGCCTCCTGCCACTCACCTGCACATCTTCAGAACCATTGCTGAGGTCACCTCTCAGCTCCTCTGCTCCAAGCTCCCAGCCCCAGCTCCCTCAGGCTCTGCTCCTACCAGAGCTGTTCCATTGCCTTCAGCATCTCTGTGGCTCTGNTGTCCCTCTTGGACTGGGAGGCCCAGAACTGGACACAGGACTCCAGCTGTGGCCTCCCCAGGGCAGAGCAGAGGGGCAGGAGAACCTCTCTGACCTACTCCCCACAGCCCTTCTAACCCACCCCAGACTGGCATTGCCCCTCCTGCCCACCAGAGCACATTGCTGGCTCATGCTCGCCCTCCCACCCTCCAGGACCCCCTGATCCTTTTCCCCTTTGCTGCCTTCCAACAGCTTGGTCCTCAACCTTTTCCTAATAACCACCTCCAAGCAGCTTCCAAGCTCTCAGGGGTGTCCAGCCCCAGCCCCATCAGAGTGTGCCCCCAGCAGCAAGGAAGAGCATGAAGAAGGGAAGGTTACCTCAGAGAGTCCTGCCTCTAGCCAACTGGGCATCCGCAGAATGGGGGACCTCATCAAGAAGGGGCTGAGGCTGGGGGAAGCAGGGAGCAGCTCTGACTCTTGCAGATGCTCTCCAAAAATCTGGTCAAAGATACGACTCGGTGCCAACCAGGACAGGAAGGGTCTGCGGATGAGGGGGTTGTGGATGGTGATATCCATTGGAGTGCGCTGGAGGAGCCTGGCAAGCCACTGCTGCAGTGCTGTGCCAGGAGCGCCAGGCAGCTTTATACCCGTGCAGCTGGCCTGGCCTTCCCCCCTCCGAGGCCTCTTGAACAGTGGTGTCAGGGATTTTATTGTCCCACTCCTGGGCTGGTCCCTTCGGCAGTGCCCAGTAGCTGTCTGGGGGATTTGAACGCGCTGCTGAGGAGGAGGGGGCAGGGGAGAAGAAGAAAAGGAGCCTAATGGGGCAGCAAGAAGCCAAAGTGCCCAGCTGCCCGCCCTGCTGCCCACGTGCTGTTTATCTGCAGAGCCCCAGGCAGGCTTGGCGGATGTTCCCAGCTGCCCGGGATGCCAGCAGGATCAATGCAGCTCCTATCTTTGGCTCGCAGGGAGAATGACAAGGGGCTGTTGTTCTCCCTGCCGGCGCTGCCCCTTCAGCCCTCGACGTCGCCCACCAGCCCGGGAAGAGCTCTGCCTCTCCCTGGTGAAGGAGGTCACAGGCCAGCTTTGGTCAGAGGGCAGGAGAAGCTCTCAGGAGGTCTTTGCTGAGATGCCCCTGGCAGTGCAGCTCCCTGCAGCCCAGCGAGCCCCAGTGCCTCAGTGCACGCCCACTGGGGTGTGTGCACACCAAGGGTGGCTTTCTCCGCAGGGCTTCAGCCCAGCACCTCTGGACTTTTACTCGGTGTAGAACCCACTTTGCTGGAGACAGCACAGGAGCCTGGCGTTCTGTGAGCTCGGAGCAGTCCGTGAGCAGGGATAAAGCAGGAATGCCACCAACCTGCCTGGTGCTGCACCGAGACACGCAGGGACGGATGCAAGCTACCTCTGCCTGCTCTGCCCCTGCAGCAAGCTCATTTCCTATCGTTATGCTCCTAATTGGCCTTAATTCACACATTTGTTTTCATTTCTGCCTCGCCTGTGAGCCTAAATCAGGAGAATGGGCTCAGCCTGGCAGCTGTCCTTAGGGAGCCAGAGCTGGTTTCTGCCTCTTTGAGCTCCCAACTCCGTGCAAGCCATGGCTCAGGGGCAGCTCATTCCTACTCCCATCTCACCAGTGCCTTGCACCAGGGTCTGATCTTCTTCCCATCAGCTTACCTGCAACAACAGGGAGCAGAATTTGCTCTGTGCAACAGCTCAGGCCATGGATACCTTCTCCACTTGCCCTGTACATCAACAGCAGTGCAGCTGCTCTCCCATTCTGCAGAGACACAGTGAAGGAAATCTCTGGTTTCAGGGTGCAAGGAGCTTGACTAAGCCTGCCCTTGGGAACACCACAGGCAGCAGATCCTGAGCCCTGTCCTGCTTTCTCCCACTTCAGCTTCCCCCAGCTCACCACTGTGCCTTCCTCTGTGCTTGCCCATTTGCCTCCTGCACCCCCTGCTCGAGGAGTGGATCCCAAATGCTAGGAGGAGGCTCAGGATCTTCCCAAGGTGTCCCTGGCTGCAGTGCCTGCACTCCCTGCTGGAATGCAGCAAGAAGCTTCCCTCATCACCCTGCCGAGGCAGCCTGGGGCCTGGGCCCGTGGCTATTTTTGGTCCCCCTTTTTATCACATACTCCTCCCTGTGGAATCTGCCCAATTAAAACCTCACAGCCTGCAGCCTTGGCTCTCAGAGGCACTGAGTGCTGGGAAGGTGCTGGGAAGGTTTCCTCTGGCACCATGGCTGCACGGACTGTGCCCCATGCCTACCCCATGAGCTCCGAGTACGAGTTTGCCAACCCCAGCAAGATCTATGACCAGAACTTTGGAGAAGGTAAGAAAGGAGATGAGATCCTCCCTAGGACCTTTCTCTCCTTTGGGGCAGGAGGGCTGGTAGAGTTCCCCTGGGCTGACTGATCCCCAGAGCAGGATAGGGAAGCAGGAGCTGAGGAATTCTGAGCCTGGCTCAACTCAGGGAGCAATGTGCAGGGAACAGCAGAGTCTCTCCCTTCAGGTCCACCTCCTCCATCCATGCCTACTGCTGTCTCTCTGCACCTCCCTCAAGCCCCCCGTGGTCTGGCATTCATGCATATGCTGTGCAGACATGGAGCAAAATGCTGTGAGCCAGGGGGGAGTTTGTAGCCAGGGGCTGTGGAGAAAAGCTGAGCTGGGGCGTTCAGCACAAAGCCAGGCAGTGGCTGGCAGAGGGGAAGGAATGTGGGCAGCAGCAGAACCATTCAGCACCAGCACAACAGCGTGAAAATGCAAAAAGCTCCAAGGAAAGCCCCCTGGACAATGGCACACAAAAGGCCTTTAGTTCTTCAGGGCAGTTTCTTTGCCATCAGCATTTTCCCGTGCCCATCCCTGGCTGTGGGTTTTGCACTGCAGAGCACCCAGTGCACCTACCAGCCCCTCTCTGGCCACCCAGCAGCCATGCAAAGGCTGGATGCCAGCCCTTGGCTGCATGGTGGGAAGCAGTGGCTGGCAGGCATTTAGCTCTGTCTGTGTTTTAGAGACACTAAGGTAGGAGCCACAGGAGGCTCCATCCACGTTGTGCCAGGGTAGTGGCAAACCATGGTGTTTGCCAGGGTCTCAACCTGCTCCTGTCCCACTCCCATATCTGCTGCCAACCATCTGTACTGTGTGCAGTTCTGGAGCTCCCAGCACAGGAAGGACATGGAAGTGTTGGAGCCAGTGCAGAGGAGGCCACCAAGATGCTGAGAGGGCTGCAGCAGCTCTGCTGTGAGGACAGGCTGAGAGAGTTGGGGCTGTGCAGCCTGGAGAGGAGAAGGCTTCCAGGAGAGCTTGGAGTGGCCTTGCAGGATCTGAAGGGGGCTGCAGGAAGGCTGGGGAGGGACTATTGACAAGGTCTGGGAATGGCAGGACAAGGGGAATGGGTTTGAAGTGTCAGAGGGGAGATTGAAAGTGGCTGTTAGGAGGAAGTTGTTTGCAGTGAGGGTGGTGAGACACTGGCACAGGTTGCCCAGGGAGGTTGTGGAGCACAGAAGCACCGAATGTGATCAAAGATCACATTCGGTGCTTCTGTGCTCCACAACCTCCCTGGAGGTGTTCAAGGCCAGGCTGGCTGAGCCCTTGAGCACCCTGTGGCTGTTGAGAGGTGTCCCTGCCTATGTCACAGGGGCTGTCACTGGCTGATCTTTGAGGTCCTTTCCAACCTGAACCATTCCATGATTCACTCCGTGACCTTCCTCCAAGCGACCCTCACTCGAGTCTCCTTCCCAGGCGTCTCCCCCTGTGAGATCCTCGCCCCTGCCCTCTACCATGGCTACTACATCAGGCCTCGGATCAACAAGCAGCTGGACCGAGGCACCTCAGAGGTCAGTCTCAACCAGCACAAGTTCCAGGTGTTCCTGGACGTCTGCCACTTCCTGCCGGATGAGCTCTCGGTGCGCACCGTCGACAACCTGCTGGAGGTGGTGGGGCAGCACCCACAGAAGGCTGACCGCCACGGCTTCATCTCCAGGGAGTTCACCAGGACCTACATCCTCCCCTTGGATGTTGACCCCTTGCTGGTCAAAGCCACCTTGTCCCATGATGGCATCTTAAGCATCGTGGCTCCCCGGACAGGGAAGGAGGTGAAGGCCAGAGTCAATGAGGTGAAGATAACCCAAGAGGAGGAGCGGCCGGCGGGGAAGGGAGAACAGTCTGAGGAGGGAAAAGGGAAGGAAGAGTCCTAAAGATCCCAGATGTGGGCTTGGACAAGGATGGGAAGTAGAGGGAGGGTGGGGGGGGAATGGGACACACACAACAGGGATGAGGAATCCATGGTGCCACATGTTTGTTTCTCACCATCAGTGTTTTAGCTGGGCTGTGAGGCAGCTGAAGAGTTGGCAGAGCTCTGCTTCTTAAGGCTGATGGCTGGAGAAAGGGAGAAACAAGAAGGAGGCTGAAGGGTGAGAGTAAAGCAGTGTAGGGCAGGGCTTCTCCCAGGTCGAGTGATCACTGAGCACCATGCAGAGTGCCCTTCTCCTGCCCCAAATGGCAAGGGCTGTGCTGTGTCACAGTGGACTTTTAATAGCTGCTGTGCTCTAGCCCAGAAGGGTACTGGGAAGAGGGAAGATATGGTCCCAGTGCCTCACTTCTGAGCTGGTGGCTGACCTTGGTGGAGGTGGAAGGTGCTCGTTGGTCTGTGAAAGTGCCTGCAGCTCTCAGGAGGAAGGAGGAATAAACCAGCCTCTGATCTTTGCTCCTTTGCCTGGATTGCCTCTGGCCAGCTGCTGCAGCAGGGAGGATGGGCAGTGCCTTAGCTGCAGGGAGGATGGGCAGTGCCTTAGCTGCTCCCAGTGCAGAGTTCACATGGAGCTCACCTGTGCAAATGGCATCAGTGGGCACTTGGAGGGACTCTGCCCTTGGGGCAGCCAGGGGCACCTCTCTGGTTGCCCTTCCCTGGTTCAGGTGCAGCTGGAGTTGCTGCTTCTTGTAAGGAGCCCTCAACAGGCAGCAGCCTCAGAGAGAAGGGTAGACTGATGGGTTCTTGGGGGCTCAAGCAGCTGGAGTTAGCCCAGGTAAACAAACACCAAGCCTTGGCCCCTGCTTGCTCCAGCCCTAATTCATGAGGCAAAAGGTTTCTTTATACAGCCCTGGTGAGGGGAGCTGAGGGGAAAGGCTGTGCTCAGATGCCAGGAGCCTTGCTAAGGTCCCAGGAGCCTTATTCAGATGCCAGGAGCCTTGCTGAGGTCCCAAGAGACTTGTTCAGATGCCAGGAGCCTTGCTGAGGTCCCAGGAGCCTTGCTGAGGTCCCAGCTCTCTGCAGAGTCACCGAGGGGGGCACTCGGGGCCCTTTCCCAGGCACCATGCTGCTACATGAGAACTGTCTCTGAGTCTTGTGATGCTGGGCTGGGGATCGTGTGTGCTGCTGTCGGTGGCAGCTGCTGCCTCGCATGGCCCCGAGGGCTCAGCAGGTGCCAGCTGCAATCCTTGTCTTGTCAAAGCCAATTCTGGCAGCCAAAACGCTGTGTCACTGGCCAAATATGGGGGTCCCTGGCCTGCCTCAGCCCTCCCACAGAGGAGAGAAAAGGTTCCAAGGTCCCTGTGGACAGAGCCTCTCCGTGCTGGAATGTAACCTGCAGGCTTCTGCACTCTGACTCCAGGAACACATGGGGCCAGAAGTGCCCTGCTCAGGAGCTGCCCCCCCTGCAGCTGCTGAAGCACTGCTAGAAGGCTTCTCTCTCACTGTTGCCAGGCAAAGTGAGATGCAGAGCAGAGTGAACCACTGTGCAGTTATTTTCTGCTCCCCAGCAGCCCCACCAGCAATGAGGGTCAGAGCCAAATTAAGAGCAGCCCTGCCTGCCAGTCTCATGAGAGCAAGAGGCAGATCAGATGCCCACACCCAGTCAGCACTGCTGAGGGATGCCCTTACTCATGAAGCAGGACCAGATACAGTGCTGCCAGCATTTCAGACACTGACAAAACATGAACCACCCTTACAGCAGGCTTTGTCTAAGGTATTAGTAACAATTCCAGAGATAATCCTGGCCTAGAAACTTTCAATCACCTGAAGGAACTGCTTGTAAGTGCAGGAACAGCTCAGTGCCCTGTGTAAAGGCTCCTCTCTGCTCCCCAGTGCACACTGGATCAGCCTGATGCACTGCACCAGACACAAACCACATCCCCTTCAGAGCAGCACCCCACTTCCTGAGCCATCTGGCCCTGCTCTGAGGTACTGACACTACTGCAATAGGAACACAGTCATCAGTGGCCAGGGGACAGTTCTCTTCCCTCCCTGACTTTTATTAGCCCTGCCTTTGCTCTCCAAAGAGTTCCTTCTCTGTTGCTGGGCACTTGCTGGCTTGCTGTGTGCCAGTTGCACAGCCTGTTACCCAGACAATGCCCTTGAATACATGAAGGCAGCTGCCTTGAGCAGTGGTGCAGTCAGAGGGGCTGGCAGTGCCTGCTGTCAGCCCCTGGGCTGTTCCTCTGCACCCTGGCAGGCTTTGCAGGGCTTGCTGAGCAGCAGGGCTGAGGCCATGCTCACTTTCATCCTTGCAGACACAGACTAGGGAGGGAATGCAGAGTGGCAGCCAAATGCTCTCCAGCTCTGCCAATGTTTTTGATGCCTTTCTGTTTCTCTGGTGGAGCTCAAACCAGCAGCTCCAGTATTTATGAAAGGGACTGATGGGAACAGGCTCCCCAGCCTTTATTTTTTTCTTCTTCACAGAGCAACAAAGCCCAGGTCATCCTAGAAATCCAAACAGGCACTGGCTCACTAAACCTACAGTGTCTGTGGCAAATCCAGAGACAGGCACTCTGCAACTTCCCAAGCAGGGACAGACTCCTGGGACCACCCAGTCTCTGCAGGACCCTGGGAACATGGTCCTGTTGGGACTGAATCTCACCTGCCTGCATAAATCTGGTGCTGCATTCTCCCTGGGATGCTGTGGTGCAGGCTGAACTGTGCAGCTTCCAGTGTTAGGGCAAGAGGCAACAGGCACCAAATGGAACACAGGAGGTTCCACCTGAAAAGAGGAAAACCTCTTCCCTGTGAGGGTGCTGGAGCCCTGCAGCAGGCTGCCCAGAGAGGCTCTGGTGTCCTTCTCTGGAGACTTTCAAACCCAACCTGGACACATTCCTGTTCACCTTGCTCTAGGTAGCCCTGCTTTAGCAGGTGGGTTGGACTGGATGATCTCCAGAGGGCCCTTCCAACACCCCCTGGTCTGTGATTCCATGACTCTGTGAGTGATGTCTCCAGCCACATGCTCAGGAGGAGTTCCAGAACAAGACTCAGGCTCTGCAGCTCACCCAAGATCCAGCCAAGAAAATAGCTGTGCCCCATGGTCCTTCCAGAGCAGAACTCTTCTGCTGCCGCTTCTGGACAGGTGCAAGCTTTGCTCTGCACTCAGGCAGGTGCCAAATGATGCTGTGAGGCTGGCCCAGAGTATGGGAGGCAGCTGGGGCAGGGGAGCAGGACCAGCTCCTGAGACAGCCTGCCAGAGGGGTGCAGCAAAACTCACCCACATGCCAGCACACCCCCATCAGGCATTCAGGCCTGCACTGAACTGAGAGGGGCTTGCAGTTCAAAGCTGTGGGGCACAGTTTCTGCTCAAGGACTACCTCAGCATGGGGCCTGTCAGTACTGAGTATCAGCTTCCTTAGTGCTGCCAGAGGTCGGCTGCCTGTTGACCACCAGGCAGTCTGCAGCAGGGGTAAAGTGCACATCAATGCTCCTGCCTGACAGGCTGAGAGCTGTGCTGCAGCTCCTCAGTGATTTGAGGTCCCTGCTGGGATTCTTTCATTCTCAAAAGCATTTTTTTTACACTTTCTTCTAGGCAGCTTTATAAATAAATAAATGAGTGGATAATGGATTGCCAGTAAGTGGCCCTGAGCTGGCAGCTGCCTTTCTACTCACAGCAGAAGCAGCTCAGTTCAGCTGGTGGGGGGGGGGACCTGCAAGCCTGCTCTTGCCTTTACTGGGGCATCACAGAATGCATTGGCTTAGAAGGCAACCTCGAAGGGCATCTTGCCCAGTTCCACTGCAGTTGGCAGGGACACCCCCAACTAGAGCAGGCTGCCCAGGGACACATTGAGGCTGACCCCTGATGTCCCCAGGGAGGGGACATTGCATGTCCACTGCCTCCCTGGGCAGCTTGTGCCAGTGTTTCACCACTCTCATTGTCCTGATGTCCAACCTGAATCTGCTCTACAGGCTCCCATCCCAGCCCCTTCCCAGCAACCAGCAGCTCCACACCGGTCCTCACCATGCCAGGGTCTGCAGACACTCCTGCCTGGCAACCACGGCCAGAGAGGAGTGAAAATACTCAGCAAAAGGGAAAACGACTCCAAAACTCAGCTGAAGGGGGGAAGTGGGAGCAAAGATCCTGTTTTCTTTAAGGGTTATCTCACGCCCAGGCAGCAGGAGGATGAGCTGCGGTGCCAACCCGCGCCACACATTGTTCTGACATCCTGCTTGAGGTGCGGTGATGAGCAGCAGGAACAGCACTGAGAGCTTCCACACTGCTGCTTCTCCTTTTGTTCACCAACATCTGAGGTCCCTCCTCCGTCCTCCCGTGCATCACTGCTGGCATCAGCGGGATGCCAGCGGCGGGGGATGGGGGTAGCGAAGGGATGGGGGTAGCGAAGGGACATCCGCCGCGCAAACCACAGAGCAGAGCTTCAACCCCACAGCCGAGGCCCGGAGGCGTTTTTTCCTACTCTGCTCTCTCCTGCCCGGGTAGCAAGAGGTGAGCGCAGGGCCCGGGGGCACGGAGAGCCCGGGGCGAGCCGTCCGGTAGATGGCACGCACGGGCCCGGCGCGGCGGCCAGGGAGCGAAACCTGACACTGGCGACACTCCCTCGGGATAGCCTGGGCAGGGCAGGAACCAGGAAACGCAGCACTGCTGCTTCATGGAGGCGGCAGCGCCATGGGCAACCTCCCCAGCTGCGGGCGACCATGGTGAGTGCGGCCGCTGCCCGGCGGGGACTGGCACCCACCGCCCCGGGCACCTCCGCGCACCTCTGGGTGCGGTTTGCGAGCTCGGCGGCCTCGGGCCGGGTTTGCCCCCGCCTGGCTCTCTGCCCTGCGCCCTGCCAGCTCGCACACAGGGTGGCGGCTGTGCGGTGCCAGGCTGCGGGCGGGTGGAGGCTGGGGCAGGCGGAGGGGCTTCGTGGCTCTCCCGTCTTAGCCCGGACGGGCTGAGGCACCTCCTGGGGCTGGCGGCTGAGAACAGCTCGGTTCTAGGAGAGCCCAAGGTAAAGCCCCTGCCCTTGCCCCTGCGCTCTCTGGACAGGTGGGCCGGAGGGCACCCAAAGGCATTCCCTTGGCATGCTGCGGAGAGGGCTCCCTGGGGCAGCGCTGGGGACGTGTAGCAGCTCCTTCGTCCTGCTTTCAGCTCCCCCATCCTGCTCTCCCCTCTCCCATCCTGCTCTCACCTCTCCCATCCTGCTCTCACCTCTCCCATTCTGCTCTCACCTCTCCCATCCTGCTCTCACCTCTCCCATCCTGCTCTCACTTCTCCCAGTTCTGCTCTCCCCTCTCCTATTCTGCTCTCCCCTCTCCTATTCTGCTCTCAGCTCTCCCATCCTACTCTCACCTCTCCCATCCTGCTCTCAGCTCCTCCAGCCCCTCTCCCTGTCTGCCCCTGCCTGGGTTTTATTTGTGCTTGGGAAATCCTGGCCGTGGCCTTCAGAGGATGTTGCTCTTTCTCCCTGGGAGGGTGGATGACAGTTTAATCCCTCCTGGCTCACGTTGTGCTCCTGCTTACAGCAGAAGGGCACAGGGGAGCATCGTTGAGTGCCAAGTGGAAATGTTTTCAGCTCTGAGTGTGGAATATCAGACGAAGCTCCCAGGACATTCTCTCAAACACTCTATTTGTTTTAAAATATTGCAATGGTGACAAGACTCAGAGCATCATCTAGTGGCTGAAGCAGAGGAGGAGGTTCAGGATACCCAGGTCCTCCCAGTCTGAACCCTGAGCTGGAGGGCAGAGGGGTGTGAGATTTAGGAATAGGAGCTGTAGGTGGGAGGTAAGATGGTCAGGTAAGGCATCAGCCTTATTACTGCAGCAGACAAGGGCTTGATCAGGGAGAGCTGGGGACACAGACTGCTTGCCCTGGCAGAGCTGGAGTTGCCAGGCACATTACTGATGCTGTGTGGCAGGGAGAGCTGTGCCACAGCACAGACTGGCAAAGCCAGAGACTCTGGAGTACAGAGAGCATCCTTGCAGCATATGCTGTGGTGGCACTTTCATGTGCAGGCAGTGCCAGGCCATGCTCAAACAGTTCTGCCATCAAAAGGAAGCATAAAGCAGAACCTGGGAGTCACTCATCTGTGCAGGGCTAAGAGCAGAGCAACTTTCTGCTTGCTTTGGGGAGCAGGTGGTGGCAAACTTACTCCTCTGGGGCAGTACCAAACTCTCCTCCTCTGTGAGCCAGGGCTCCTGAGTCCCATTTGATTTCTTCCTAGAAGCTGCATGGAAAGTAAGCAGCTGGGGTGCTTGTGGTGTCAGCAGCAGATTTCTTCTGGTAGATTTCTGCAGCAGAGGGCAAAGTTCTGGCCAAAGACCATTCTGACCCCTGTGGGGCTCAAGTGCTGACATCAGCCTTGCAGATTGTGCAGCAAGGAGGATGCACAGCTCTGTCCCCAGCAGCATCATTCCCTGTCCTACGCAATACATGGGTGAAGAAGGGGCTCAGGCTTCTGGAGTGTCCCTGTGCTGCACAGGCTGTTCAAATGAGCTCCAAGCAAGCAGAGAAGAAGGTAAATGGGAAAAGGAAACCACAGAATCACAGAATGTCAGGGGCTGGAAGGGACCTCAAAAGATCATCTAGTCCAACCCCCCCCCTGCCAGAGCAGGATCTTCTATATGGTGTCTAAGGAGACACCTAAAGAGGATCACAGTCAGGAGCAGCCTGGTGCACTGGAGCCCCTCTGCAGAAGTTTGCATGATCCATGGCTTTGCCTTGGTGAGAGAGGGGGAACAAAAAGCCCTGGTGCTTCATTGTAGTTCAGGTGCTTCCAGACACCAACACTGCTTTTATTTCTGTGCATTTTCTCAGCCACCAGAGCTGTGGCAGCCAAGAGCTTAGCTTCCTGAATAAAGCTGAAACCTACTGAGTGGCTTGAGGGAGGCAAGCACCCAACTTCTGCTGGATGGAAGCTCCCTGTCGTGGTCACTACCCAAGCATGGGCCCTAAGGAGACAGAGCACAGAGCAAGAAGCTGAGGAGGTTCCTGGAGTCTCTCAGGAAAAGCCATGGCAGCAAAGTTATTCACAGGAGAAGGTTGCTGATGCAGGGAAATGTGGCCTCAGGTCTGGGTAGCTCTGCAGGTATGGCCCTGTGGAGGTACCAGACCTGAGCCCACACTTTCCTATTTATTCTCACCCCTTGGTTGTGTAGATGTGTGTGGAAAGAGGCTGGAATGCAGAAACCAGTGTGAAGCAGGCTTGTGTAGGGCAGAAATCAGGTTGGCACTGGCATGGGGAAAGGGGAAGGAGCAGTGTGGCAGCAGGGACAGGTGTGCTGTGATGTAGAGCCACAGCTAGCAGGCTGTGAGTAGGTTACAACATGTTTGCCCTGGTTTTGAGAGGAGGGGAGAGGTTTGCCCTGCTCTGCTTTCCTGTGTCACATCTGTTCTAATTACTACAGATGTGAGGCTGGGAGGTGCCATCTAGCTCCTGCCTGGCTGTGATTAGCCTGCAGACAGCCTCAGAATAGCTGCAGCCTACACACTGCCTACTAATGCAACCAAAACATGCAAGAGCAGCTTGTGAAGCTGATCCTGCAGCCTGCCTGCCAGGAAAGGGGCAGGACCCTGCTGGTTTTGCTTCCAGTGGTGCTGCTTGAATTGCACTGCAGAGTGAGCCTGGGTGCTGTGAAGGAGCAAAGTGCTCTCAGCACACAAACCTTGTCAGGGTGGGCTCTGAAGAGCCCTCAAGCTCACAGAGACAGTGGAGGAGGAAACTGCAAGAGCCTGTGAGAATCATCACAAGACAGGGCAAGGCTGCCTTGAGCCAGGCCCCCAGCTTCTGGGGACAGAGCCTCAGATTTTGTCTGTCAAGGACTGGAGGACCGTGGGTGTCCCTGGAGGGCAGCATGCAGCAGAGACACAAGAGGCATAGAATGGCTCAGGTTGGAAGGGAACTCAGAGATCATCTACTCCAACCTCCCCACCGTGGGCAGGACACCTCTTGGCTAGACTTGGTTGCCCAATGCCTCACCCAGCCTGTCCTTAAACACAGCCAGGGAGAGGCATCTGCAGCCACTCCTGGGCAGCCCATTCCAGACTCTCACCACCCTCACAGTGAAGAATTCCTTCCTCAGCTCCACTCTAACCCTGCTCTGCCTCAGCTCCACTCTAACCCTGCTCTGCCTCAGCTCCACTCTAACCCTGCTCTGCCTCAGCTCCAAACCATTCCCCCTTGGCCTGCCTCAGACATCCTTATGAAGAGTTTCTCTGCAGCCCTTCCTGTGGGCTCCCTTCAGAACCTTCAAGAACACTTCAAGAAGTGCTGTATCCTTCTGCACAGCCTCTGCCTTCCCCAAAGCTGCCTTTGGCATCCCAGCTCTAGCAGGTCTGGTTAATCATTACCAACCATTTTGAAGGTCTCCAAGTTCTTTGCCCACATTCATGGCATTTTTTTTCCTTTCCCTGTTTTGCCATTGGAGTGCCAAAGGCATTCCTGCTAACTCCCTCCTGCTCACTCACCCACCCAAACTGCCTCTAAATGCTGGCAAAGGCAGAGCTCTGCCTCAGCCACCTCATTGCTCCCTCCTCTGACAGCACTGTCTGGCAACTGCAGAGGCTTTGGGACACAGAATGTTCCTTGGGAGCCATCTGGTTGCTCTGCAGCCCCATTAAAAGCCCTGAGTGCCCACTTCCAGCTGCTGCCTGTGCTTCAGCAGACACACAGGCTTGGGTGACGCCTTCTGCCTGCTGTGTTGGTTGATGGCCAGCACCAGATGGACATCCACAGGCAGGAGGAGCCATAGAAGGGCTGACACCTGCTCTCCTCCAGTCCTCAGGGTGTGATGCAATGATGACATTTCTTTCATGCATTTGCCTGNCTGGGCAACCTGTGCCAGTGTCTCACCACCCTCACTGCAAACAACTTCCTCCTAACATCCACTTTCAGTCTCCCTTCTGCCACTTCAAACCCATTCCCCTTGTCCTGGGATTGCAAGACCTTGTAAATAATCCTTCCCCAGTCTCCCTTTAGCCCCCCTCAGATCCTGCAAGGCTACTCCAAGGTCTCCTGGAAGCCTTCTCCTCTCCAGGTTGCACAGCCCCAACTCTCTCAGCCTGTCCTCACAGCAGAGCTGCTGCAGCCCTCTCAGCATCTTGGTGGCCTCCTCTGCACTGGCTCCAACACTTCCATGTCCTTCCTGTGCTGGGGGCTCCAGAACTGCACACAGGACTGCAGGTGGGCAGAATGTGGCAGGTTTCTGCTCTGCCAGGCAGCCTGTGCCCCCCTGCCAGCCCCAGTCTGAGGGAGCTCAGCTCCTGCCTCTGTTGTTACAGCTGGGATGATTTGGGCTCCTCTTTGTTCCATGGCTGGGGCACAGCTGGATTTGGCTGGTCTCTTTCTGCTCACACAGGTACAGCTGGGATCAGAGTTTGGCTTGGCTTGTAAGAAGGGCAGAGCTTGTTTGGATTGGTTGTGGTTTGGGTGGAAAAGTGAGAACAGGAAAACTGTCTGAAACAGCAAATGAGTACAAGGTCTGGGCACAGCTGCTCCTCGGGCAAGGAGGCCAAGGCACAGGCTATGAGGCTGTGGAAGCATCTGGCCCTAAGAGAAGGGTTTGCAGCAGCTGCACCCCACATCATTGAGCATGCAGCTGCAGGACTGCAGTGCAATCTGTTCTCCTTCACCCAGAGGCATATTGGACAACCAGGCAGGGCTGAAGGCAAAGGGACTTGGGGGTGTCTGTGGGGTATTAGGTGGGGCAGAGGAGAAGGAAACACATCCACACATCCTTCCCTGGACCTTCTCCCTGCCAACATTGGTCAGGTTCTGGCTTGGTTCAATAGCTCTTCTCCAAGACATTTCTTGGGCCTTTCTCATTAGCCACAGATCCCCTGGGGTGGTGCTTTGGGGTCTGCAGGTTATGAGAGCAGGGCCTGAGGCTTCTCGGGGCTGACTTCTCTCTCTGCTTGCAGGAAATGTCCTTCACCTTTTAAAAGAAAGAAGGAAAAGCAAGGTAAGAGTTTGTGGGGATGCTTTAGAGGGCAAGAGGAGGTGGAGCAACTGAGCCCCTGGCTAGCTGACACCAGCCAGTGCTGACTCTGAATTGGACCCCTGAGGCTGAGGCTCTGTCCCATACTCATCTGTACCTAAACTTCCTCAAGAGAAGCTTGGTAGGAGCAAGAGGCAAAATTTCCTTAAGTCTTAAAACAAGTGGTGTGATGTACCAGGGGGCTTGGCAAGTGTGTGGGGGGTGTGGGGTGTGAGAGACTTCAGCAGTATCTTTAAAATACCAGAGTCTCACACCAAAATGCTTCTGAGCACCAAGTGGCAGCATAGTAGAAGCCTCACCAAGCTCCTGTAAGAGCTGCAAACATCCATCTGACATCAGCTCCCCAGAATAAAGTCCATTCCTCAAAGCAACCCAGTCATGTCCTGTGGCCTTTGGACCAGGCTGGGCAAAATATGTTTTGCCAGGCAGCAAAGAGAACAACGAAGCTGCCTCTGACTTCTCCAAGGTCACTGCATCTGCCAAGGAAGCTCTCTGTGCTGGCTCTGTCCTCTGAGCTCTGCCAAGGACACTGAGGTCCCCAGCATGTTGTCATCCAGGGAAACTTGATTTTTGCCAAAGAAACAAGCCCTGCCTTTCTTCTGGGAGACAGGCCTCAGGCACAGCATCAGGGCTGAGGGTGTCAGAGGAGGTGGGAGTTTGATTTGTGTCCTCTCCAGAGAGCCCATGGGCCACAAACTGCACTGGGAGGTGGAAAAGTAAACACTTGTGTTAACCTCACCCCGTGGCTTTTCTTTTGCAGGAGCTAATGTGAGACATGAGAGACAACAGCAGCAGCCTGGCAGGCAGGTAAACAGCTTTCCAGAGTTGTTCTCCTAGCTGGTTGTAGAGAGGACAGCTGAGCACCACCTCCTAGGGTACGTGGGTTGGGAGCAATGAATGGCCTCAGCCTCAGCACAGGCTTTAGAGGGAAGGATGTGCACTGCAGGGCAGTGATGCTGGCTCACATCCACAGGCTCAGAGCATGTCAGGGGTTGGAAGGGACCCAAAGAGCTCATCCAGTCCAACCCCTGCCAGAGCAGGAGCAGACAATCCAGCTCAGGGCACACAGGAACACATCCAGACAGGCCTGCAAAGGCTCCACAGAAGGAGACTCCACAACCTCTCTGGGCAGCCTTTGCCAGGGCTCTGGGACCCTTCCAGGCAAGAAGTTGCCCTTGTGTTGAGCTGGAACCTCCTGTGCTGCAGCTTCCATCCATTGCTGCTTGTCCTATCCCAGGCAGCAGTGAGCAGAGCCTGTCCCCCCCTCCTGACCCCCAATCTTCAGACAGTTATAAACGTTTATTAGATCCCCTCTCAGTCCTCTCTTCTCCAGACTAAGCAGCCCCAGGTCCCTCAGTGCTTTCCCCCTAAAGGGCAGTGGCAGCAATAGGATGAAATCCTTCCCTGAGCCTGCGGTGCTGAGGGCTGGATGGTGCTGGTGGCAGTGTCCCAGTGTCTCTGCCTGGTCTGGGGGAGGCAAGTGCAGGTCTGACTTTGCAGAGCTCTTTCTCCCCAAAGGCTCCCACCTATGAAGACATCCCAGAGGTCCCTGTCTATGCCACGGTGAGCAAAGGGCAGGCTGTGAAGCAGGATGAGAGCATTCACTACGCAGACATTCAGGTGTTCAGCAAGGTCCGGGAGCGCTCCGCAGCAGAGCTGAAGAACCTGCAGATGCAGAATGCCACAGAGTATGCCACCCTCAACTTCCCCAGGCCCAGGCTGAAATGTGACAGCAAGAATGGAACCTTGGTGTAAAAAGCTTGGTGGCCTCCTCCTCCTCCTCCTCCTGCAGCAAAAGGAGTTCAGACTTAGAGATGTTGTAGACGTGAGCTAACCTGTGGGCACATCAGGTCTCCCTGGGAAGGTGCAGGGAGGCTGTGTCTGCCTTGGGGAGGACACAGGCATATTTCTGCTCACACAGTGAGTAGTTTTCTCTGATTCTGCTGGCAAAGCTCCACCCCTGCTCCTTGGAAAAGTTGCCTCTGAAGCTGGCAGCCCATCCTCTGTCAGCACTGTGAGAAGACAGAGCTGCTCCTTGGCTGGTGAAAGCTTAAAACCACAGCTCAGAGCTGCAGTGAGGAAGTTCCTGCTGTGGCACAGGACCAGCCTGTGGATGGGGTTTGGGAACATGGCATACAGGATTCAGTCCTGGGGTAAGGGAGATGTTGCCACAGGATTTTATGTCAGTGCTAAGAAAGTTCTGCAGCCTGCAGAGCGACTCAGTGATGCTGCTGTGAGGAAGTGGTGTGCAGCCTCTAGCAGTGGCTGCTGCAGTGGCTGCCTCCCACACTTGCCCTTGTAACTGCAGTCATGCACCTTGTGCAGGCTCCAAATGCAGTGCTCTGGAACCGTGCACAGCAGACTGAAATCCAAGGCCAGAAGTGCAGACTTAACTGAGGTACAGAACAATTTCTTCCACTGAAAGGCTGTGCAGAGGTGGATCCCTGCCCCAGTGTGCACACAGTGAGCAGTGACCTCTCAGCTCTGGCTGGAAACAAGGAAATTGTGCAGTGTAATTGCAAGGCAGCCATTTGGAAACCACTGCCTGCATTTAGGGCACTTAACCAGGCACAGGCTCAGAGGGTGTCAGGGGTTGGAAGGCACCCAAAGAGCTCATCCAGTCCAACCCCTGCCAGAGCAGGACCAGACAATGCAGCTCAGGGCACACAGAACACATCCAGACAGGCCTGCAAAGGCTCCACAGAAGGAGACTCCACAACCTCTCTGGGCAGCCTGTGCCAGGGCTCTGGGACCCTTCCAGGCAAGAAGTTGCCCTTGTGTTGAGCTGGAACCTCCTGTGCTGCAGCTTCCATCCATTGCTGCTTGTCCTATCCCAGGCAGCAGTGAGCAGAGCCTGTCCCCCCCTCCTGACCCCCAGCCCTCAGAGTACAGCAGCTGTCTGCCTGCCTCAGATCCTGGGAATGAATCCTGCTTAACCTTAGAGAGGGATTTGGACTTTTCCTCCTCTTTTTTCTTTTTTTTTTTTTCCCCTTATTTTATCCTGTCAGCCTTAGTTACAAACACCAATAACACAGAGCACAGCTCATGTAGTATTTTCTGTCAACCCTCCCAGCTACACCTTTGAGCATTTGGTTGTGGATTTTAAGGAGTGTTAGGAATGCAGTGGAGCAGTTGTCTGAAAGGCTTCTGCCACTGGACTCAATTTGGTACTTGAACAGAGCTCCCAAGCAGTATGTCCAGGCATTAAATGAAGGCTTGGCAGGGTCTGTGCCTACATAATGGTCTGCACAGCTAAATGCAGGTCATGGGACAACCTGTTGAGTGCCAGTGCTTAGAAATGGGCATCCTGGTACATGTTAGATGTCATTTTGCATATTATGGCTCAGCTAAATGTAAAGAGCACAGAGGAGTTCCTGCTCATTACAAAGCACCAAGCTGGCCTGGGCAGTGCTTGCTGAGATGGAAGTGTTTTGAGGACCAATCCTACACATTTTCCAGCTTTTTTGGCTGTGTTATCCAGCAGACCTCAGCAACATTTGCAGGAGAAGGCCCTTTTTTTATAAAGGATACAGGATGTTTTTCTACCTGAAAATGTGGTGGTGGAGGGGGGGAGTTGCCTCTGCCACCCAGCTGACCTCAGTGGTATGATTGGAATGGGTGCAGCACAAGGCCCTTCCTTTACAGTGGGTACAGAATGATGTTACTGGAAGGGCTGGTTCTTTGGAGTGCCAAGGATTCCTCTGTCTGCCCCTCCCAATGGCCTTCTACACTCCATGCCCAGAATGAAACTTCAGACTGAGGAGGATTGAATGGGCACAGGATTTAGTTACAAGAATGTATTGGGGAGTCATGGGACATGCAGTTCCTGGCAGATGGGATGCCAGGTCTTGGTCATCCTGGGCACCAATTGTGAACCTCTTTCACTGAATCACTGCTACAGGAACTAGAGAGGGACACTGGCTCCAGTTCTGGTCAAGCCCTTCTGCATCATAAGAAGAAATGGCATTTCTTAAGAAACATTATTAAATATGAACTCCAGTTCAGGAGATTGTCTAGAGGGTACAGACTCTAGGAGAGGTAACCCAGCAGACTGCACAGCTCCAGGAGATTGTCTGGAGGGTACAGACTCTAGGAGAGGTAACCCAGCAGACTGCACAGCTCCAGGAGATTGTCTGGAGGGTACAGACTCTAGGAGAGGTAACCCAGCAGACTGCACAGCTCCAGGAGATTGTCTGGAGGGTACAGACTGCAGTAAAGGTAACCCAGCAGACTGCACAGCTCCAGGAGATTGTCTGGAGGGTACAGACTGCAGTAAAGGTAACCCAGCAGACTGCACAGCTCCAGGAGATTGTCTAGAAGGTACAGACTGCACTAAAGGTAACCCAGCAGATTGCTTGCAGGGCCAGGCAGAGGGTACTGAAGTTTTTCCTCACCCAGCAGGAGATGTGGGTTGGGGGACAAGCAGCTCAGCAGCAGAGGCACTAAGGTCAAGCTGCTGGGCTTAGAGCAGTGGCAGTTTGTGCATCCATCCTGTTAAACCAGTTCTGCTGCTGACATGGGCAGGGCTGGCTTTGGCTGTGAGGAATTTGCTTTCCCTCAGCCCTGCTATCTATCGATCGGCTCCTCGGAGCTGCAGCAGAAACTGTCTTCTCATGAGTGCCTCCAGGTCTGGAAGGGGAATTTGTCTCCTGTTCCCTGCGGAGTGCTGGCTAGCATTTGGTGCTGTTTCTGCCAGGAGAGGGTACTGGGGTGGTTTTCACAGCCGAAATGTGTCAGCCCCCTGCGTGTGCTGCAGTAAAGACTTTCCTACAGGACTCGGTGCTGCACTGAATAGGAAAAGCCTCCAGCAGCCTGGCTCCTGTCTTTGCTGAGGTGGTTATGTTTAGGTGTTCATGCATCGAGCGTTGACTCTGCATTAAAAACGTCGATTTCAGTCTGAACTAATAAATTTGCACTTTGTGGGGAGAGGCTTTTTGGGGGGAGGGCTTTTCCTGCTCGGCAGTGCAGAGGCAGCCCCGGGACACAGCCGGCCGGAGGGTTCCTCA
>VWZE01001518.1:70782-96886 GCA_013396675.1 Eubucco bourcierii | reverse complement strand
AGCAAGAAGGTCTCCCCTGAGCCTCCTCTTCTCCAGGCTAACCAATCCCAGCTCCCTCAGCCTCTCTCCATAGGGCTGTGCTCCAGGCCTCTCCCCAGCTTCGTTGCCCTTTATGTAAGGGTCTGACTCAGTGAAGTGGCTCCATGGTTGTTGATCAGGACCTTGTGCTTGTGTTGGAGGTGTAGGCATGGCCCACAAGGTCCTGGTTGCTGCCCAGTACCTACCAGCTGGTGGAGAAGCTGCAGAATCATTTTGGACTCACTAGCTTCAAACTAGCTGTTGGGCTTTGTGCTGAGCAGCCTGGGGGCTCTGTCCCTTCACACAGGGAACAGCACTTTGCCTTTTTTTTTTTTTTGGGGGGGGGGGTCACTAAACTTTCCTCTTGCTGGGTTCAGTCACCCATTGCAGTGGCAGCTTACTCCCTGAGCTTCCAGCTTTGCAGCAGTCCCAGCTTCTTGCTGCAAGCAGTAGATCTTTCTAGTTCTTGGATGGAAGGTGAGGAAATAGTGATGAGTTCAACTGGCTGAACATCTCTGCAGGAAAATCTTATGCCTCAGTGGGGAAGGGGAAAAAAAAAACCAAACCAAAAAAGCCAATCCAAACAAAATCAGTCTGCTAATGAAGTGTGAGTCTGCAGTATTACAGCAGCTACAAGTAGGGAATAACAGTGCAGTGGTGACATCCATGTTCCACTGCCTCCAGTTCCTCCTTTCCATGCCTTTAATTGTCACTCCTAAATCCCACTGCACTGACTTCTGTTCTAATCATGTCAACCTCCTCATGCCTTTAGGAGAGACACTGAAAGTTTGCAGATAAATCCTTCCCTGTGGATGCACAAAGCTAAAAAAAAAATGGGAAACAAAGTGTTTGGTGAAAGGGTCTGGCTGGGAGAGTTCAGTCTGGAGAGGAGGAGGCTGAGGGCAGACTTCATTGCTCTCTACATGCATAAAGAATGTTCAGAACTTAAAAAAAAATGGGAAACGAAGTGTTTGGTGAAAGGGTCTGGCTGGGAGTGTTTAGCATGTAGAGGAAGAGGCTGAGGGACATCTCATTGCTCTCAACAGCCCCCTGAAAGAAGGTTGCAGTGAGGTGGGGGTTGGGCTCTGCTCCCTAGGATCAGCTAATGTAAGGAGAGGACACGGCCTGAAATTGTGCCAGGGGAGGGTCAGGTTGGGGATGTGGAAAAATTTCCTTGCTGCAAGAGTGGTCAGGGACTGGCACAGGCTGCTCAGGGAGGTGGTGGAGTGCCCATGCCTGGAGGTGCTCAAGAATCCTGTGGCCATGGCACTTGGGGACAGGGTTTGGTGGCATGGTTGGACTGGATGATCCTGGAGAGCTTTTCCAACCCAGTTTATGATTTCCAGGCCTCTCTGTGCTTGCTGCCTCTGTTCTCTTCCTCAGCACCCAGGCTCTAGTTTAGCCCCAGCTTGCCCAAGGCACCTTCCCTGGCTGCAGCTGCAGCCACAGTGCCAGGCAGCCAGCCTGGTGCAGCTGAGCTGTGACTCACCTTGCCATGCTCTGAAGCAGGTGGTTGCATGCAGCTCTTGGTGGTGCCGGGTTGCTGGTGGGACTGGATGGGTCTTAGTAGGGTATTTTCCAACCCAAATTCTATGAAAACAGAAATGTCTGAGTGCAAGAACCATACAGACTCACAACAGCTGCAGGTTTCCTCTAGGCTGCAGGAGGCTGTGTGGAATTAGTAGAGTTTAACACTTTGGGGCTTTGTGATTTGCCCAATGACAAAAGCTGTCCCTGCCCACGCCAGGGAGGTTGGAACTGGATGCTCTTTAGGGTCCCTTCCAACCCAACCCATTCTGTGGTTGGCCTCTATCAAGGCTGAGCCTCACTGGCTGGACACAGTCACCTTTCTGAAGCAGCAGACCAAACCATGGTGTGATTAGGAATGGATTTCCTATGTCAGGATAATTAAGAGTGAAGCCATGATCAGACAGGACATTGATGGGCTGTAAAAGCATCAACTCTGAGTGACACTGCTGAGATAATATGGAATGGAGCCTCACAACCTGCTGCACTGGCAGAATAATGGGCAGCTTAGTGAAAAGGGAGGTAATCCCATCAAGGGATCAGTTTGTTTACCCACCCTGGACCACATCAGCCCTGCCCCAAGGGATTTCTGTGTTCCCAGTGCTCCTACAAACCATGGAAGTTGCTGCTGAGAGGGGGATGGAAGGGGAGAAGTCTTGTGAAGCTGCTCTTTGCCTTTCAGTCACTTAAATGCTGGATGGATCCTCAGGCTGCCCAGAGGTTCAGCTGAGCTGCCCTACTGTGTGCAGTTCTGGAGCCCCCAGCACAGGAAGGACATGGAAGTGTTGGAGCCAGTGCAGAGGAGGCCACCAAGATGCTGAGAGGGCTGCAGCAGCTCTGCTGTGAGGACAGGCTGAGAGAGTTGGGGCTGTGCAGCCTGGAGAGGAGAAGGCTTCCAGGAGAGCTTGGAGTGGCCTTGCAGGATCTGAAGTGGGCTACAGGGAGGCTGAGGAGGGACTTTTGACANAGGTCTTCTGTGCTCCACAACCTCCCTGGAGGTCTTCTGTGCTCCACAACCTCCCTGGAGGTCTTCTGTGCTCCACAACCTCCCTGGAGGTGTTCAAGGCCAGGCTGGATGAGTCCCTGAGTGACCTGTTCTAGTGGGAAGTATCCCTGCCTATGTCAGGGGGTTGGAACCGAATGATCTTTGAGCTCCCTTCCAACCTAAACCATTCTATGATTCCCTTTGAGGCAAAACTCTCTCCTGTGTGGAGCACCTGAGCTGCTGGAATGGCAGTGCTGATGCTGGCAGGTGTGGAGAGCTGTGGCAAGGCAGTTTGCATGTGTACAGAAATAGAAATGGGACCATCAGCAATGCTGGTGCAGCTGCAGGGAGGGGGCTGCACAGCAGCATCTGCCCCTCCTCTGCAGGAGCTGCTAGAAGTGTGCCACACTGGGAGGGTTAAGGAGGGAGGCTGCTGCCTCCTCCAAGAGATCTGGGCTGGTTGTCTCTTTGGGCATAGTTAAGTGAGGAGTAACACAGGGTTTGTGCTTCTGCACTGTGGCTCTTGACACGTGGAAGGAAATCGTGTGGGTGGGACACTGAGTGCTGTGAGTGAACCAATCCTGGCACCAAAAATGAGGGCATGACAGCTTTGGTTTGGCACCAACCTAGGTTAAATGTAATGTAAAGCTCTCTTCTCAGCCCTGTCCTGCTGCCTGCTTGCTCTTCCTGTCCTGGCATGGAGTGAGCTGCACCACAGTGTGCCCTGATGTCAGGTAGTGCTCAGCAGGCTTTGGGATGAAGCCATTGGGATTTATTTTGAGGGGCAAAAGGCAATGAGATCTGTGAAAACAGAGGAGGTTGAACATGAGAGCTGTGCAGCCTGCCCCTGAAATGGCAGTGACCTGTGGATGTTGTGGTTTCTGTTCTCAGCAACAGCTACAGGCATATGTGGCCTGGGTGAACTCCCAGCTGAGGAAGAAGCCAACAGTGAAGCCAGTCCAAGACCTGCGACAGGACCTCCGGGATGGAGTCATCCTTGCTCTGCTCATCGAGATTGTAGGTCAGTGGTGCCATATGGCACTGTTTTTCCTCTCAGATCTTCTGCAGGAGGTCTCTCCTTGGCTCTGGCAGCTGCCAGGCGTGCTGGCAGATGTTCACCCTGGTGTCAGAGCTGGCAGGGGAGGGAAGGAGTGACTTTAAAAGTAAACACTTATAAAGCTGATCACAGAGGCAGTTCTGGTTGAGTCCTTACCTTTGAGCAGGCACCAGAGTGATTGCCATGAGGCTGGAATGGAGTTATGGAAGAAAGCATCTTGTAGAGGGATGGGTGGAGTGGGGTTAGCATGTGGCAGCTTTGGAAGTGTGACCTGCTTGCAGGGGTCCTCCCTGCTCCCTGGACTCAGCCTCCCTCTCAGTTCTGTACCTCCTCCCTCTGAGAAGTGCAGGGAGATATGGAATGGGAATTGTGGTCAGTTTGTTACGTGCTGTCTCTGCTGCTCCTTCCTCCTCACACTCTTCTCCTGCTTCATTGTGGGGTCCCACCCGTGGGGGACAGTTCTCCATGAGCTTCTCCAGCGTGGGTCCTTCCCATGGGCTGCAGTCCTGCAGAGCTGTTCCATGATGTGAAGCCCTCAAGAGCAAACCAGCTTCAGCATGGGCTCCTCTTCATGGAGCCACAGGTCCTGCCAGGAGCCTGCTGCAGCACACAGCTTCCTTTGGGGCACATCTACCAGCACTGCCATGGGATCCTTCACAGGTTGCAGGGTCGATATCTGCTCTCCTGGGGCCCTGCTGCACCATGGTCTTCATCCCAGGCTGCAGGGCAATGTCTGCTGCAGTGCCTGGAGCATCTCCTCTCCCTTCTCCTTCACTGACCTCCACACCTGCAGAGCTTTCTCTCACACACCTCACTCCTCTCTCCTGCCAGCTGCTGTGCAGCAGTTTTCACCCCTTCTTAATGTGCTTTCACAGAGCTGCTACCAGTGCAGCACTGGGTCTGTCTTGAACCTGAGGGAGGCTTCTAGCACCTTCTCACAGAAGCCAGCCCTGTAACCTCCCCTTGCCATGTAAACCAAACGGCAGGCTCCAGCCTAGCACCAACCATAAGCACGAGGAGAAGCCTCTTGCAGTACCCAGAAAAGAGAGCCCTGCAGCTCAAGCAGCCAGCACCAGGGGGTTCAGTTCTTCCCTGACCAAGTGTCTTCACGCTTTTAGCTGGTGAGAAGTTGAATGGCATTCAGGTCAACCCTAGCAACCAGCAGGAGATGAGGGAAAATGTGGAGAAGGTCTTGCAGTTTGTGGCGTCCAGGAAGATCCGCATGCACCAGACAGCAGCCAAAGGTGGGTGCCCTGGCACTGGCACAGCTGATGCCATCTGTGGGAGGATGTGGCTTTGTTTCCTGTCAAACAGGCAATGTCTTGGTTTAGGGGAGGAATTTTGGGTTTGGTTTGGTTTCTCCTCTGGTTTAGTAAGAGGTTTGAGGGGTGAATGATCCTCCTGGTTTTGATGGCTTGCGGCAGCACAGTGCCCAGAAACCAAAGTGCCTCTGCCCTGCCACTCTGCAGTCAGGGAATGGTGCAGTGGGGAGTACAGGCTCAGAACCTTTCCCTAAGCTCACACAAACCTGCTGCTGTGGAGTGAGACATGGGAGATGTGTTTCTGGCCCACTGGAAGCCTGTGATACTGCTGTAAATAATAGGAAGGAGACTCCACATGCAGAGTGCTGTCCATGGCAGGGATTAGTCAGACAGCACAGGGTTTGCTGGGGTGTGTGTGGGTCTGTGGAGTAGAAGACAGGTCCTGGGGTGTGTGTGGGTCTGTGGAGTAGAAGACAGGTCCTGATCCCTGCTGCTTGCTGCTGCTGGGAGGGGAGCACAGTACAGAGCAAACAGTGATTCACAGATTCATGACTGCATCAGGTTGGAAGGGACCCTCCAAGGGCTTCTTGTCCAGCCCCCTGCAGGCAGCAGGCACAGCTCCAGCTGGAGCAGGCTGCACAGGGACACAGCAAGGCTGAGCTTGGATGTCTTTGGGGACAGACCCTCAGACATATCCCTGGGCAGCCTGTGCCAGTGTCTCACCACCCTCACTGTGCAGAACTTCCTCCTGATGTCCAACCTAAACCTCCCCTGCTCCAGTTCCAAACCATTGCCTCTCACTCCAAGCCCTTCTGCATGGTCCCTCCCCAGCCTGCCTGTAGGTCCCCTTCAGACTTTGAAATGTCGCTGTAAATGGGGTGGGAGATACCCATGAGTGCTGGAATGCAGTTCACTGGTGGGGTTCCACTCTCTCCACACTGCTGGCCAGGTGGCAGCTCTGGTGGCACTCTGCTCATGGCAGTGTCCTTGCCCTTGTTTGCATTTTGCAGATATCGTCGATGGGAACTTGAAATCTATCATGAGGCTGATCCTGGCCTTAGCTGCCCATTTCAAACCAGGCTCTGGGAGAGCAATGAATCACAGCCCTGCTGGCATGCTGGGGAAGAGCCTGCCAGCATCTTGTGGCAGTCAGAGGCCTCGGTCAGCAGCAGCAGTGGCACAGGGGGCAGTGGCTGCTCTGGCAGAGGTGCGTCAGGACGTCCTGCACTCCGGCCGCGACCTGCTCAGGCACAGACAGAGGTGAGGACCTTTCCCTGGCTGCCTGGCCAGGTCCTGGGAGAGGTGGGCACCATTGCTTTGGAGACAGATCTCTCTTTATGCTGCCAGCTCCTTGGAGACAGATCTCTCTCTATGCTGCCAGCTCCTGGCGTAGGGCACCCAGAGACAAGCTGCTGCGGTGTCTCAGAAACCTCAGTGTGGAGTGGCCTGGCAAAGGGCAGCACTGGGCCAGCCTGGCTGCCTCAGCTTTCAGTCACAGGGTTAGGGATGGGTGTAAAGGAGGAGAACCTCTTTGCCTGTGTGCCCTCACACCAAGGGCATGGGATGGAGCTCCCTGGTAGGAGAATTTTCTTCATTGGTGGATTTCCAGCTGCCCATCTTTCTCACTTTAGCTTTCCTACCCTCCTTCTTGGAGACAAGAAGAATTCCTGTTCCTCTCAGGTGAGGCTTCCCTTGTTCTGTGGTTGTTGTCTCCAGAAACAGCAGCATGGATGAGGAGATTGAAAACCCCTACTGGAGTGTCCGGGCACTGGTGCAGCAGTACGAAGGGCAGCAGAGCATGGCACTGGAGTCCCACCCTTCCAGGTGAGGAACTTGACTGCCAGGATGTGTCCCCTCATGGTCCTGTGTCTGACATTCCCTGAAGTGTCCTTTCCTTACCTCTGGGATCCAGTTAGCTCTGGCAGGAAAGAGAATTCCCAGCATGCAGCCCCCTGTGAAGCAGTGGTTTGCTGTCATGGTAAAGTTCATCTCATTCGTGATGCAGCTGCACAGATAAGAGACTTCCACTCTCTAAAGCTCTGAGGTGTCCCTCAGAGACCAGGGCAATAGAGTCAGGCAAGGCACAGCTCAAGGTTTTACTGGGAGCCTGGATGTACAGGTGGAGCCTTTGGAGGGAGTGCTGACATGAGGGATGCTGGAACAGAGTCCATGCCCTGCTCCACAGAAAGGAAGGGGCAGAGTAGTTGCAGAGCAAGGGGTGAGTATCTCAGAGCTCATGGAAAAAGATGTGGAGGAAAGGATCTTAACCCAACAGACCCCATGTCCTGCAGGGAGATGGAGGTGAGGGGGCACATGGATTGAACAGCAGTCACAGGAACACATCAATCTTCATATGGCACTGGGGGAGCATCTGTACCATCATTGCCACCATGTACTGCGGTCAGCAGGGCAAGGGAGGGGATTGTGCCCCTCTGCTCTGCTCTCCTCAGACCCCAGCTGCAGTCCTGGGTGCAGTTCTGGAGCCCCCAGCACAGGAAGGCCATGGAAGTGTTGGAGCCAGTGCAGAGGAGGCCACCAAGATGCTGAGAGGGCTGCAGCAGCTCTGCTGTGAGGACAGGCTGAGAGAGTTGGGGCTGTGCAGCCTGGAGAGGAGAAGGCTTCCAGGAGAGCTTGGAGTGGCCTTGCAGGATCTGAAGGGGGCTGCAGGAAGGCTGGGGAGGGACTATTGACAAGGGCTTGAATGACAGGAGGAGGAGGAATGGTTTTGAAGTGTCAGAGGGGAGATTGAAAGTTGATGTTAGGAAGAAGTTGTTTGCAATGAGGGTGGTGAGAGACTGGCACAGGTTGCCCAGGGAGGTGTTCAAGGCCAGGTTGGATGAGTCCTTGAGTGACCTGTGCTAGTGGGAGGTGTCCCTGCCTATGGCAGGGGGTTGGAACTGAATAATCTCTGAGGTCCCTTCCAACCTTCCCGTTCTATGACAGCTTCATAGCAAAGGATTTGGAAGCTCTCCCATTCTCCCCAGAGAACAACAAACTAGTTTGAAGGCAAAGATCTGTAACTGAAGATATTAAATCTCCATCTGGATGTGCTGCTTTGCTTCATTTAATCTAAGAGAGCAGAGGTGCAGGAGCATTGCTGCAGCTCGTTTTGGTTCACACTTTCCTGCTCCCAACGTGAGCCCCAGCTCAGCTTTCTTGCCTCTTTGTCCTGCTCAGGCTGCTTCCTGAGAATGCCTCAACCTCTCCTACCCCCTGATTTGTGCAGGAGTGAGGAGGTTCATTTTCCTACAGCAGATTGCAGCTGACAGTTACTCAGCAGGCAGGAGGTCTCCACAGGGTTCCTCAGGCTGCTCCACAGTGCAAAGAGGCATCCATGTAAGCTGGGAAGCAAAGTGGCTTGGGCCAGCAGAGGAGAAGAAAATGGTTTGTGTTTATCACCCACATTTCCTCTGTGTCCCTGTGAGGTGGTGGCCATAGACACAGGGCTGCAGACTGGGAGGTGTGGGGACTCCAGGGGAGCCGGTGTGGGGCCACTGCTCCACAGGATGTCAGCAGAGAGCACTGGAAGCTGCTCCAGGGGGGATGTGGAAATCCTGTTCTGGACAGCGAGGGACAGGGATCTGCTGGAGAGAGCCCAGAGGAGGGCTACGAGGATGATGAGGGGACTGGAGCACTGTCTGGTGAGGACAGGCTGAGGGAGCTGGGGGTGTGCAGCCTGCACAAGAGGAGGCCTAGGGCAGAACTCATTGTTGAGGTGCCAGAAGGTGCCCAGAGAAGGGCAGCAAGGCTGGTGAGGGGGCACAGCCCTGTGAGGAGAGGCTGAGGGAGCTGGGGGTGTGCAGCCTGCAGAAGAGGAGGCTCAGGGCAGAGCTCATTGCTCTCTGCAGCTCCCTGACAAGAGGTTGTGGCCAGCTGGGGTTGGGCTCTGCTGCCAGGCACCCAGGGACAGAATGAGGGAACACAGCCTCAAGCTGTGCCAGGGCAGGGTCAGTCTGGATGCTAGGAGGAAGTTCTTGGCAGAAAGAGATATTGGCATTGGAATGGGCTGCCCAAGGAGGTGGTGGAGTGCCTGTTCCTGGAGGTGTACAAGCCTGGCTGGGGCACTTAGTGCCATGGTCTGGTGGATTGGCATGGGCTGGGTGAGAGGTTGGGCTGGGTGAGCTTGGAGCTCTCTTCCAAGCTGCTTGATTCTGTGATCCTATGACCTGGGGCTGCTTAGTCTGGAGAAGAGAAGACTGAGAGGAGATCTGATAAATGTTTCTAAATACCTGAGGGCTGGGGGTCAGGAGGGGGGGACAGGCTCTGCTCACTGCTGCCTGGGATAGGACAAGCAGCAATGGATGGAAGCTGCAGCACAGGAGGTTCCAGCTCAACACAAGGGGGAACTTCTTGCCTGGAAGAGTCCCAGAGAGTTTTGGAGTCTCCTTCTGTGGATCCTTTCCAGACCTGTCTGGATGTGTTCCTTTGTGCCCTGAGCTGCATTGTCTGGTCCTGCTCTGGCAGGGTAGGGAGGGACTGGCACAGGTTGCCCAGGGAGGTTGTGGAGCACAGAAGCACAGAATGTGATCTTTGATCACATTCTGTGCTTCTGTGCTCCACAACCTCCCTGGAGGTGTTCAAGGCCAGGCTGGATGAGTCCTTGAGCAACCTGGGGCTGCTGGGACGTGTCCCTGCCCATGAAATTGGATGATCTTGAGGGTCCCTTCCAACCCAACCCATCCTGTGAGTCTGTGGCAGGAGTCTTCCTGATGAGAACAGGATGCTTGGTTTTCATTTCCTCCCAGAGAGAAATGTAGCAGCTGGATGAATGAGAAGAGGCTGGGAGAAGCAAGCCACTTCTGCCTCATTAGTGTGAGCTGTGCTGATTAACTGCAGCCACTTTTCTGCCCCTAAAACTGTGCTGCTATGGTGTCTGTCCCAGGGCAGCAACCTCTGCCTGGCATCCAGCAGCTCCTTTCTGCAGTAACTCTTCCCTCAGACAGCTCCCAGCTCGAACGGCAGAGATTGCCCCCAGACAAAAGCTGCAAGAAGCAAAGGCAATGGAAATGATGAATGGCAAAATCGCCAAAATCAGATGGATTCCCAGGCCGTCGAGCCCCTCACCCATCCGTCTCGCTTTCCCCTCCCCTTGCCGAGCTTTCCCTCCCCCACTCCGAGGCAGGCATCGGAGAGAAAAGGCTCTGCCTTGCACAGGCTCTGCCTTGCACAGGCTGTGTGGCAGCAGGAGGGGAGAGGGAGCTGGAGGCAGCGAGGCAGAGGGAGCGGCGCTCGGGGCTGGGAGCGCTGCGGGCCGGGGCCGCATCCGAGCCGCGGAGAGCAGGACCCCTCCTGCCTGCAGCAGCAACCTGCCCTGCGCTCCTCGTCGGCATCTGCAGCAGCTGCTCGGAGTCTACAGAGGGCAGAATGGGCTGAGGAAGGCTGCTGCAAGCCAGCCCGCGGCGTTCGTGCTGGAAAACAACCGCGGGGGTGCAGCTGAGCAAAATGCAGCAGCCAGAAACAAATAACCCGAGAGGAAAACCAGCGAGAGCAGACCCTGGGCTGCGGAATTCCCTGCCTCTGGAATCGAGCACCTGGCTGTAGGCTGCTGAGCTGCCATCCAGAGGCTTCTCGCAAAGATCCTGAGGAATTGGTGGTGGTGGTGTTCGTGTCTGCTGTGACTCTCTCAGCCCACGGGAAGCAGCCTGCCTGGCAAATTATTTCTCCGGTAGTTTTGACAGGAGCTGGCATCTTCTGCAGCGGATTCTGAGGATGGGAAGGGCCAAGGCATGGCTGGAGCCAGAACCCTGAGGCTCCCCGGGACACGGATTCTGTGAGGCGAAGGGTTAAAGTGGGATCATGGGAGGGAAGCAGGTCAAATGGTGAGCGATGGTTGCCATTGTGGTTTGAAAGGGCAGGGATGGGTGTTCGGGGAGAGGAGGAACATTCCGACCCCTCCCCGGGGCTGTGGTGCCGAAGCCTTGGCTGGGCAGGCACTGGCAGCTCTGGCACTCGGTGGAGAAAGGATGTGGGTTAAAGAATGCACCCGGTGAAAAGGAATAAAGTGGAAGAGTTTGCATCGTAAATCTGTGTTAAATAGCCTGAATTTCCCAGCACTTACTTCTGCATGCTTGAAGCCCCAACGGTTGTGTGCTTTAAAGAACAAATCACCTCTGGATATTTCATACTCTAATGGGTTTGACTGATGCAAAGAAAAGACCCCAAAATAGAAATGTTCCCAGCCTTAACTTGATGGCATCAGGCATGAGGTGAAGCTGAGCTGTGAGTGCATTTCTGTGGCTCTTTCACTGCTGGGCATGGTTTGAGAGGTTGGCACTCCTGCCAAGTGAACCCAGTGGCACCTTAGGAGAGGGAAAGTGCCTGGAAAGGGGTCTGTGGCTGTAGGAAAGCCAAAGAAATTCTCTGTGAAACTGTCTGCTGGGGAGACCTGTGGTGACCACTGAACCCCACCCCCTGCCTGAGCTCGGGTCCTTTGTATTTGCTTTGGGCTGTGGATCCAGGTGCAGGCTTTGGAAGAGGGAAATGTTAATTCCAGGCTCTGTATCTGCTTGGGTTTTGCTCATCCTGCTCATTCCTCTTCCCAGTTCTCTGCTCTTACCCACCCATCATCTTTTTCTAGGACAGCTCTCATTCTTTCTTCTTTTGCATGGATGAGAACCAGCAGTGCACTTCTGAGCGGCCTTCTGAGGGTGATGGCACATTCAGAGCATCAGCTGAGAATATGCAGGGGGAATGCTGAGATGTGTTCCTAGAAGGAAGTCAAATCCCTCAGGCTCACTGGATGTGAGCTGCCTGCTTGTACCTGTTCTGCTTGCAAGTTGCATCCTTTCCTCTGCCTCTTTATTATATAATTGCATCCCCAGCTGCACTCTCTGGGCTCCCAAACAGTTGTTTTGATTTTAACCCTGGGTGAGCTGGTTAGAAATGGATACAGAATGCCCCTAAGCAGGGACTGCTGTAATACACAGATGGCATTGGGTTGGGAAGGACCTTCAGAGGCTCCTAATGGAGTTAACCTTCCTGAAGGTACATCCTTGAGCAAAGCCAAGTGGCTTGGAGCCCTTTAGCAATCACATCCCCTCCCTGTTTGAGCAGGAAAGAAGATAGAGAGCACAAGTAGGAGGTGGTTACTTATTCCCTCACTTTGTAAGTTGCATTAATCTTTAACCTGGGGAAAGTCCATTTAGCCTGGACCACTAAAATCAGACTGCTGGAAGGTCTGGAATGGAAACAAGAAGTAGGCCAGCACTGGCTGTGGGAGTGGGCTGGAAAGGAGCTGCTAGCAAGGAAATTCTCCCTCTGCTGCAAGGCCTTTCTGATGCTGTGAGGCTGCTGTGGAATCTGCAGCAGCACTGCTGGGAGGATGCAGAAGAGCTGTCAAAGCCTCTCGATTTTTCTAACCCTCTTAAGTCATTTCCACACAGTTTTTGTTTTTGTTCTCTCTCCTTTTGTTTCTGTGTTGGGGAGAATGAAAAATTAACTGCTGGTCACATTTGCAAGGGTTAGTTCCTGTGACTTTGGAGGTGCATTGAATGGGTCAGTGAGCTTCAGCCACCTTTTATTGTTGTCTGGGTGATGCATTTAGGAAGAATTTCTAGTGGGGGGGTGGGGGAAAGAGGTTGCTTAAAGCTCAGAGTCAGCTGAGATGGCTCCAGTGAAAATATGAGAGTACATTGAAGAAGCTTTAGTGTGAGAACATCAGGGAGTGGTATCTGACTTTCAAAAGTGGTTTTGCCCTTGGAATTCCAACTTGGTGAAGTGATGCTTATGAAAGACGTGGACCTGCTGGAGTGGGTCCAGAGGAGGCCACAAAGAGCTGTCCTGTGAAGACAGGATGAAAGAATCAGGAGTGTTCAGAAGATGAGGTTCTGAGGGGACCTTAGAGCAGCACTTCAATAGCTGAAGGGGACCCACAGGCAGGCTGAGGAGGGACTGTGCAGAAGAGCTTGGAGGGATAGGATGAGAGGCAATGATTTGAAACTGGAGCAGGGCAGAGTTAGGTTGGGCACCAGGAGGAAGCTGTGCACAGGGAGGGTGGTGAGAACCTGGCACAGGCTGCCCAGGGCTGTGCTTGAGGCCCCATCCCTGCAGCCATCCCAGCTCAGCCTTGCTGTGTGCCTGTGCAGCCTGCTCCAGCTGGAGCTGTCCCTGCTCCCTGCAGGGGCTTGGCCAAGACGAGCTTTGAGGCTTCTTTCCAACCACTGCTGTGAAGCTGGGACATGAGAAGCAGCAAGCCAGGGTGGCTTTGTTCAGCTTGCAGGATGGAGATAAGGCTCAGAGTAGATTGCTCCTGAGCTGACCTTCAGCAGAGTGTGGCCTTTGCTCTGTGTGTTTGTGACTTCTCTGGTGGCAGTCTCAGACTTGCATTCTGTTAAGGACAATGAGGACACAGACACTGTGCAACTTCCCAGCAGTGCCATGGCAGGATGAGAAGTGGTGGGAGAGCTGCATGCCCAGCTTGGTTTGTTGATGGCTTTTCAAGTATGCAGTGGATGCTCAGTGCCAAGAAGCTCACTGCATATTCATTTCTATCTTAACTGAGGAGGATGATGATGATCAGCACTAAAGTAACTCTCCCTCCTTTCCTCCACAGTCTTACATCACCCAGTCCTATCCATAGTGCAAAGAGTGAATCCACTGTAGCCCCATCAGAGGAGAAGGAGAGACTTGTGATCACCCACACTGAAGAGACAGAGATTAAAACAGGTACCTGGCAGCTGATGCTTGGCAGCTCACCCTTCCAGAGGGACTTGTTTGTATCAGACTTGCTAAGACTCCAGAGACTGTGGAGAGTGAGAGCCAGGAAGGGGCTGTTGGCAGGGGCTTGGAGTGATAGGATGAGAGGGAATGGATTGAGGAGGAGAGACTGAGACTGGAGAGGAAGAGGAAATTCTTGACAGTGGATGGGAGGGTGAGGAGACAGTGGCACAGAATTCCCAGGGAGGTTGTGGAGCACAGAAGCACCGAATGTGATCGAAGATCACATTCGGTGCTTCTGTGCTCCACAACCTCCCTGAAGGTGTTCAAGGCCAAGCTGGATGAGCCTCTTGAGCAACCTGGGGCTACTGGGACATGTCCCTGCCCATGGCAGTGGGGTTGGCACTGGATGAGCTTTAAAGTCCCTTCCAACCCAAACCATTCCATGCATCTGAGTGCTGCTGAGTGTCTGTTCACCTAACGCCACAGTCTGGCAGTGTCTGTGAGGCTTGCAGAACATAAAAAGCTCTGGGAGAAGGATCAAGGGTCAGGGATATCTTTCACTGGAGGGTGAATGCTTTCAGAACCAGCTTAGTTAACCACCTTGGGAAACCCCAAGTAGAAATACTGCTCAGTGATACCTTCAGTGGGTCCTTAGTGCAGCCTTCAGCACTCTTGCAGCCCCACAGCTGCTTTTCTCCCCTTTAGATCTTTCCTGTCACACACAGTGCAGTGCATTGTGCCCTCTGATGTGCTCTGGAACCTCCAGCACAGAGCCATCAGCCTCAGCAAAGCTAGGAAGGAACCTTCAGTGGGTCCTTAGTGCAGCCTTCAGCACTCTTGCAGCCCCACAGCTGCTTTTCTCCCCTTTAGATCTTTCCTGTCACACACAGTGCAGTGCATTGTGCCCTCTGATGTGCTCTGGAACCTCCAGCACAGAGCAGTCTCACACCTGATGTGCTCTGGAACCTCCAGCACAGAGCAGTCTCACACCTGATGTGCTCTGGAACCTCCAGCACAGAGCCATCAGCCTCAGCAAAGCTAGGAAGGAACCTTCAGTGGGTCCTTAGTGCAGCCTTCAGCACTCTTGCAGCCCCACAGCTGCTTTTCTCCCCTTTAGATCTTTCCTGTCACACACAGTGCAGTGCATTGTGCCCTCTGATGTGCTCTGGAACCTCCAGCACAGAGCCATCAGCCTCAGCAAAGTCAGGAAAGAGAATGCTGCTTGTCTTTGTGTGCATCTACACAAAGCTTCCTGAGGCATAAATCCCTGAGCCCAGGCAAGATGTGGCACCTGCAGCAGCTGTTTTGATGCTGGCCAGAAGAGATGCTTGTTTGGTACTGTGAGCTGATGCAGACAGCAGGCAGCCTTTGGGTGGTGCAAAGTGTGTTCTGGGCTCCTCTGTCTGTCATGACCACATTCAGCTTCTCCCTCTTGCAGAGGAAACAGAGTCTCATTTCCAACCTGAGTGGCCAGCAGGGAACCCTGGGTCCTATTTGGAGAATTCATGGGAGGAGCAACTTTTGGAACAGCAGGACCATTTGGAAAAGGAAATGGAAGAAGCAAAGAAGATGATTTCAGGTTTGCAGGTAAGAGATTTGCTTCTCAGCCAGCATTTCTTTCTTCCCCACTGGCACAGGTTGCCCAGGGAGGGTGAGGAGACACTGGCACAAGTTTTCCAGGGAGGTTGTGGAGCACAGAAGCACAGAATGTGATCAAAGATCACATTCTGTGCTTCTGTGCTCCACAACCTCCCTGAAGGTGTTCAAGGCCAGGCTGCATGAGGCCCTTGAGCAACCTGGGGCTGGTATCAGGTGTCCCTGCCCATGGAACTGGATGATCTTGAAGGTCCATTCTAACCCAAATCCATTCTATGAATCTGTGATTTGAGGCTCTCGTTCAGTAGGGAGGGAGAGAGAGAGAAAAATGCCATTGCTGTGGAGAGTGCAGATCAGTGACAGGAACCCACAGCTGTTTAATGCACTGTGAGGGGGTTAAGGGATGCACTGAATGCAGGTGAGAGCAAAACCACTGCAGGGAATCAGCCAAGCTCTGTGTTTAGGAGGTGACCTTGGCTGTCTCTAGGCTCCCATGGACACCTTCCTATGCAGTGCACCTGTGGCAGAGCACAGCTGGATGAATGTGCAGCAGCCTTGTCCCAAGGGCACTGCCCTTCTTCCCCAGGACACTCAGCAGCCCTGCAGGCTTTGTGGGCAGCCCTGCAGGCTTTGTGGGCAGCCCTGCAGGCTTTGTGGGCAGCCCTGCAGGCTTTGTGGGCAGCCCTGCAGGCTTTGCCAGCAGCCTGAGAGAGGGTGGAAGAGTCCCTGTGTGATTTGTGATGGGAAGCCATGCAGGGAGACAAGGCAGGGCAGGAAATCAATCAGGATCCACAGGGCTGCCCAGGGGTCACCACAGGCCTGCATCAATCTTTCAGTGAACCAGACTGAGCTGTCTAATATTTGCCCCCTTCCCTACCCAACTTTTTTATTTGAGGGCAGCTTTTTTTTTCCCTGTTCCAGCTCCTCCTTGACCGAAGGACCCTCAGCCCAGCCTGTTTGACTTTGCAAGGGTTGGGGGGCAGAGCTCCTTGATCCATATGGTAAAGAACCTGAACTGTCCCAGGGATCTTCCTTTCTGTTTGTGCTGGGAAGCATAGTGGCCTGGGATTGTAAATATTTATGTGGCAGTAAACAAAGCAGAGCTTGTGTGGGAAGCTTGGGCAGGAGGGGAGGGGAGTGTGGGCGGGCAGGGACTTGCCCTCTGCACAATGGGCAGGAAACAAAAGGCTCCAAAGAAAAACCAAACCCAACACCCCAAGAGAGGTTTGGTTCCCTGGTAAAATGGAGCTGCATTATGTGCCCACTGGCACAACCTCTGCCTCCAACTGTGGCCCCTGTGCTTCAGCAGTGAGGTGGAGCAGCTGGCAGTGCCCTGGGAGCAGGAAGAGGCAGCTGATGTTGCCAGCCAAGAAATTGGATTTGATTAATTGATTTATTTTTTCCCCCCCACCCATCCCTTCTGCTCAGTACTTAAGAGGCCTCCAGTTCCTGCCAGCTTGATTGAAACCTTAAGGAGCTGATAGCCTCATCAGGTGCTCAAGCCAGGGCAGGTTGTTGTGTTCCTCTGGGATTCCTGCTGGAGTGTCCTGCTGGGAAGACTTTGAAATGCACTCAGAAAAGTTTTCCAAAGAGCTTTTTGCACTGACTGGATGCAGACTGCTGCTTGGCAGCCTTCAGATCCATGCCCAGGGCTGGGGGGTCGGAACTAGGTGGTCCTTGGGGTCCCTTCCAGCCCTGACTGATTCTAGGATTCTGTTCTATGATTCTAGGTGGAAGATGCTGTGGTCAGGCAGAATCTGACCTGTCAGCTTTGAAAGCTTTTGGGGATGAACTGGGATATTTGGGGTTCTTTTATTTTTCAGTCATAGAGTTCAAATAGAAATAAACTAACTGAGAGAAAGAGAAATGACTCCTCCTAAACCTGTCCAGTTGTGTGCAGCATCCTGGCACAGAACAAGTGCCCTGAGTCCTCCAAATCAGGGGCAGAAAGTTCAAAGTGAAAACCATCAGTGGGAGGAAGATGCTAGGATGGAGATCTGGTCCTGCCAGTCACATTTCCTGCAGGGCAAAGCTCTTCCTTCCTGGGGGCTGGATTCAGTCTGCTGGGGGAATGCTGGCACCTTCCTGCAGTCACCTGGAGCTAATTCTGTGCTTCTAGGAGCCTCCCTCAAGCATTGTGCCATGGTTTAAGATTTCCCCTGGACTCTTCCTGCAGGTGGACAGCAGTTCTGAGTGTGTCTCCAGAATCAGGCTGCTCTGAACATCCTGTTTCTAGTGTCTGTTGTAGTTGTGGGGGTAGGAGAATGCCTTCTTTCAGTCTCATCTCAGAAGAGAAGTCTTAAACTGTAAACCTGATTCAGTCTCTGGACTTCAAATCTGCTGTTGTAGTGAAAGTTGCCTTTGGAGCAGAGCCTGGGGCAGACTCCCCTCCCTGGAAACCTCAGGTGTCCTTCTTTGATGCCTTCCCGTGGGGGAAGAGTACTGGCTGAGAGGAGTGTCTGGGAGAGGGCAAATCATCCAGTGAGCTGCCCAGGGAGGTGCTGGAGTCACCCACCCTGGGTGGGTTTGGATGTGGTGCTTGGAGATGTGGTTTAAGGTGAATCTTGTAGAGCAGGGTTCTAGGTTGGACTAGGTTGAGTAGGTTCTAGGTGATGCTGAGGGGCTTTGCCAACCTGCATGTCTGTGATTACTGTTCACTGATGAAAAATTATACTCCTTGTTGAGGGGAATAAGTCAGCAGAGATGGGAAATGTAGCTGTGAAGAGACCGAATGCCTGCAGGCATCCTTTGAAGCCCCTGAAGAGGTTAATTTATTTCTCCCCTCATCTTCCCAGGCTTTGTTGCTCAATGGATCTTTACCTGAGGATGAGCAGGAAGGATCCTTTGAACTTTGTGAACGTGGAGCCTGCCCTGAAGAACAACTGGTGAGCAGATGGCTGTGCCTACCCTCCTCTGCTCCAGCTGCCCCCTGCCATTGCCTTCCACACTAACCCTGCTGCTTTGCCTGCAGGTCATCATCCGGAGTCGTCTGGACCAGAGCGTTGAAGAAAACCAAGACCTAAAGGTTGGAAGGGGAAAGAGAAGTTTGGTGTCAGGAGGTTGTTGCAGACTCTTCCCTGATTGGTGGTTTTGGGTCTTTTGTGGAGCTGGGGGCATGGATGGGTGACACAAGGCAACAGTTGCCACTGTCCTGAGATTGTTACAGTGGGTTGGAAGGGACCTTCAAGATCATCCAGTGCCAACCCCACTGACATGGGCAGGGACAGCTCCCACCAGCCCCAGGTTGCTGAAGAGCCTCATCCAGCCTGGCCTTGAACACCTCCCTGGGCAACCTGTGCCAGTGTCTCACCACCCTCCCTCTCTGTGCTCCACAACCTCCCTGGGCAACCTGTGCCAGTGTCTCCTCACCCTCCCTCTCTGTGCTCCACAACCTCCCAGGGCAACCTGTGCCAGTGTCTCCTCACCCTCCCTCTCTGTGCTCCACAACCTCCCTGGCCAACCTGTGCCAGTGTCTCCTCACACTCCCTCTCAAGAATTTCTTCCTGATCTGCAGTCTCAATCTCCCCTCCTCAAGCTCCAATCCATTCCCTCTCCTCCTGTCACTCCCAGCCCTTGACCAAAGTCCCTCCCCAGCTCTCCTGCAGTCCCTTCAGGCACTGGGAAGCTGCTCTGAGGTCTCCCTGGAGCCTTCTCTTCTCCAGGCTGAGCAACCCCAACTCTCCCAGCCTGTCCCAACAGAGGAAGTTCTCCAATGCTCTGATCACCTTCATGGCCTCCTCTGGATGTGCTCCAGCAGCTCCATGTCCCTCTTATGCTGGGAAGTGTTTATTGAATCCACACAGCAGCTAATAAAAGCCTGTGGGACAGCACCAGCAAACTATATGCAGCTTTCTCACTTTGCCTCAGGCCAGTGCTGGTGAAGTCAATCGTTGGTTAAACAAACATCTAAGTGTTACTGGGATTTAAATGAGCCCAGAAATAGATTTGATTTAATTTGCCCCTGCATGCTTTTGCAGCTGGAGGTCTCTAGGTTGTCCTAGCTTCTCAAAGCTCTGTCCAGGACAGCTGTTAAGTTTCCAGCTGTATCTGACTCTAAACAAGATTTCAAGTGAGAAATAAAGGCAGCTGAGAACAATCTGCCTGCTTTAGTTCAGCTTTCTGCCGATGCTGGCTCTGAGACCAGTTCTGATGCTGGGAGAGAAGTATTTGATGTTGCCCTGAAGGGCAGATGCAATCTCTTCCTTTCATGGCTGTAAGAGCAGAGGCTTAAGGGGCTGCTGGGCTGCTTTGTCATCTTTAGCTCATTAAAATGGCTCTTTGATCTCTGGCAAAAGGTGGGGATGTGCTTGCTCCTGAAGCAGCTCTCTGGGGACAGGGGCACTGGCTTTGAAGGGCTGACAGGAGGGCATTGAATCAAACTGTGCTGCCTTTGCAGAAGGAGCTGCTGAAGTGCAAGCAAGAAGCTCGGAACCTACAGGGGATAAAGGTAAGGAAAGGGCACAGCTCTGAGTGGGGCACTGCAGCAGCTCTGGAGCAGGCACTGCAGCAGCAGCTCTGAGTGGGGCACTGCAGCAGCTCTGGAGCGGGCACTGCAGCAGCAGCTCTGAGTGGGGCACTGCAGCAGCTCTGGAGCAGGCACTGCAGCAGCAGCTCTGAGTGGGGCACTGCAGCAGCTCTGGAGCAGGCACTGCAGCAGCTGCTCTGAGTGGGGCACTGCAGCAGCTCTGGAGCAGGCACTGCAGCAGCAGCTCTGAGTGGGGCACTGCAGCAGCTCTGGAGCAGGCACTGCAGCAGCAGCTCTGAGTGGGGCACTGCAGCAGCTCTGGAGCAGGCACTGCAGCAGCAGCAGCTCTGAGTGGGGCACTGCAGCAGCTCTGGAGCAGGCACTGCAGCAGCAGCAGCTCTGAACAATGCAGCTGCAGGGTCTGCTGCAGCCCATGAGTAGGGCACTACGACCACAACACCTCCGAGGGCTCTCAGGTTGTGGAGGGAGTTGTCTTCGGGCACTTGAGGCAGGGGATCCTGTGGTCAGTTTCTGAGCCTGGGAGGCTGCAGTTCAGGCAGGCACAAGGAGTTAGGGCTTCTGCGTTCTGCTTCTGCCTGCAGGGCTGTGGGCAAATGTCCTCCCCTTTTATCTGCTTCCCCCCAAACAAACTATGAGGCATAGGATGGCCTCTTGGTCCTCACAGCCTCACCACATCGCCCCCTACACCCTGCCTTGGGGTAGGCACAGTAGGATTGGCCTGGGGAGGTCGTTCTTGAGAGCAGAGGAAGAGGAGCACGGAGGCATCCTTGTCCCCTTCAGCTGCAAACGTTTCTCACAGCTCTGGCTGCTGCTTGCTCCCTCTCCCTGCCGCTGCTCAGCAGCTCCTGTGCGGGCAGCAGCAGCAGGCAGCAGCAGCTGTCCAAGGTAGAGCCTCAGCTTCGGGGTAAGGCTGAGTGAAAGGTGAAGAATTAGTCCTGACTCTGGCCTCTCCAGAGAGGATTTCACTGCACAACTAGGTCACACTGACGGCTTCAGTTTCCCTCTGTCCTTGGCTGACTTTGGCCTCTTCCTGCCCTCTGGATGCTGCAGACAGCAGCTGTAGGCACTGGAAATGCTCCCAAAGTCATACAGTCACAGAATGTCAGGGGCTGGAAGGGACCTCCAAAGCTCATCTGGTCCTGCCCCCCTGCCAGAGCAGCATCACCCAGAGCAGATCACACAGGAACACATCCAGGCAGGGTTTGAACATCTCCAGAGAGGGAGACTCCACATCCTCCCTGGGCAGCCTGTGCCAGGGCTCTCTCACTCTCACAGGCAAAAAATTCCTCCTCAGGCTCACAGGGAACCTCCTGTCTCTGCTGTTTTCTTCCCCAAGAGCAAACTGTCAGGCCACTTCTGGAGCTGGAGGTTCAGAGAGGAGCACAGAACTCTCCCTGCCCCAGATGGCCAAAATGTGGCAAGGGAATCACTACTGGGGAAGAAAAAGGCAGAAGTGCTGAGAGCCAATTACCTCCTGCTCCCTTGGGGAAGCAGGAGAGCAACAAGCACTGCTCTGGGTCACTCACTTCCCAAGGGAGGGTCTCTGCCTCTGTCTGGCACCTTCACACAGTTATCTTGTCCTAGGATGCTCTACAGCAGAGGCTGATTCAACAGGATGCTTCAGTTCTTCAGCTAAAGCAGGAGCTGCTGAGAGCAAACATGGACAAGGAGGAACTGCAGAACCAGAATGTGAGTCACTGTGCTGCTGCTGAGGGTTAGGTCATTTCTGAAGGAGCCTTGCTAGGCCTGAGGGCTGCAGCAGCCCCTGGGTGGAGTTGGTGATTCCAGCAATAGTTCCTGGGGTCGTGGGAGAATGAACAAGCAGTCAAAGGTCTCTGCATAGCAAACACTGCACACAGGCTTCTGGCCAGCTCTGAGACTCATTGGAGTTTCCTGCTCTTCCCTTCCACTTCTGTCCTTCCAGACCCTCAAGCTGAGAGAGGGGAGGGCTGCCCCTGATGTTGTCAGCACAGCTGCATTCTGCCTCCCTCCCGAGGCTCCCTGGGTTAGCAGGTGGCACCTTGACAGGTGGAGCTGCCATGTACAGTCTGGGGAGAGGAGGTCAGAGGAGAAACTGTCCAGAATGTTGCCATCCTTAGACATCAGCTGCCTTAAACTGCTGATCTCAGGGTATCCCTCAGCACAAGGGGCAAAGACTCTCCAGGAACACCAAGCTCACACCTCTGTATTTCCACAGGCTGACCTTCAGAGGAAAGTTGAAGAGAGAAACAGGCTGCTGGCAGAGTACAAGGTAATGGAGCTTTGGGGGCAGCATCTGGTGGCCCTGCAGCTTTGTGGCTGTGACTGCTATGTCCCTGGGCTGCAGTCACCCCTGGGAAGGGCACTGTGGATAGGGAAGGGGTTGCAAAAGCTGTGGAGGGGATCAGATGCTCTTTGTGCTCTGAGCACAGCTCTTGCATTGCAGTGGTAGTTTCTGTGATGGGTTGCTGAGTACCCAGCACTTGTGCAGAAGCCTGTCAGGCTGGGTTGGGCCACCTGGTTTCCTGCTGATCCCTCAGGAATCTGTCTCCCCTGGGACAGTTGTCTGGCCTCAGTAGTGGATCTTTGCTGGCAGCCACCACCTGACCCATCTGTAAAAAGCAAAGCTTTGTCCCTCGTGCCTAACATCTAGCTCAGTGCACAGCTTGTGCCAGGCACTTTGTAGAGGAGCCTGGTCCTGGCAGATGCCACAACTGCCCTGGCCATGAGGAGGTGATTGTGAGCCTTCTTCACTGCCCTGCTCATCCTCCTGCTCCCTGTGTTGCAGAAAGAGCTCTGCCAGAAGGATCGGCACTTGCAGCAGCATCAGACCAAGCTGGATGAAATGCTCAGGCAGCTCTCTGAGGCCAACTACCAACAGGTATGGGCTGCACTGGTGCCCTGTGAGCTGCCAGCAGTGGTGCTGGTAGGTGATGCCCTGTGAGCTGGCATCAGTGGTGCTGGTAGGTACCTTGGGGCTTAGTTTGTGCTGACTCTTCCATTCCTCTGCCAGGTGGACCTGGAGCGGGAGCTGGAGCACAGAGAGGCTCTGTTGGCTCACTGCATGAAGAAAGAAGCTGAGGAGGTAGGGCAGCAGCCTGCCCAGGGATGTTTCTGTGCAGCACCCTTCTAGCCACCTCTCTCCAGAACTATCCAGCCTGTCCCAGAGGGGCCTGGGCTCTGCAGTCTCATTGTTGGTGCCTGGACTAAGGCAGTCAGAGGCCACGGAGCAGCCAGCTTGGAGCTCTCAGCAGGCAGCTTTCTGCCTTAGCCTCTTGTGCCAAAATTCCAAGGGATGGAAGGGCAAAAGGAGAGCACAGGAGTGAGTAGAAGCCAGAGACTGTTGGCTTCTAGCTTCAGCTCTGACTCTGAAGACCCTGGTTAGACCAAGGCTTGGCTTCTTATCTCCTCCTTTTGCTGTTGCCCCTGACAGTGAGCACGTGGAAAGAGTGCCAGCCCAGATACCTCTTCCTGCACAGTGCCACCTGAACACTGATTGTGCTCAGCAGAGCTTGCAGAGCCCTCTGTGGTGTAGCAGCAAACCCCTTCCTGTCTCTGCCTCTCTCTCTCCACCTGGCATGCTTGGCATCATGCATGCTCTGCCCCCAGGACTGCCTGCACTCTCAGTGTGCATTCACCTGGCAGAAGAAGGGGTTTGTACCACTGCTGTGGAAGGTTTGCCTGCCCCCTCACCATTTTCTTGTTCACAAATTGGGATCCCCAGGGAGATCCCCAGTGGCACACATCTCTTCCCTCCAAACAGGTGATTGCCTACAGTGCTCACAGCAATGGCTTCCTGCAGACAGCAGGCAAAGGAGCTGCTCCCACAGCCCACCGAGGGGTGAGTGCAGCTGAGGGGTATTTTTCCCAGGCAGATGCAGGGGAAGCCTCCAAATATCCTGGAAGCTCTCTTATGGTGGTAAAAGACATTTCCCCTTGCTGTGGCTTTAGGTGGGAAGGAAGCAGGCTGGAGTTGTTCTGACTGGCTTAAGGGGAACAAAAAGAATTTAAGGGGAACAAGAAGAACTTCTTCAGGTGTATTAGTGATGAATACACTAGGACTAGGCAGGCATTTGGCTCTGTCTGTGTTTTAGAGACACAGAGGTAGGAGCCACAGGAGACTCCATCCACATTGTGCCAGGGTAGTGGCAAACCAGGGTGTTTGCCAGGGTCCCAACCTGCTCCTGTCCCACTCCCATATCTGCTGCCAACCATCTGTACTGTGTGCAGTTCTGGAGCTCCCAGCACAGGAAGGACATGGAAGGGTTGGAGCCAGTGCAGAGGAGGCCACCAAGATGCTGAGAGGGCTGCAGCAGCTCTGCTGTGAGGACAGGCTGAGAGAGTTGGGGCTGTGCAGCCTGGAGAGGAGAAGGCTTCCAGGAGAGCTTGGAGTGGCCTTGCAGGATCTGAAGGGGGCTGCAGGAAGGCTGGGGAGGGACTATTGACAAGGGCTGGGAATGGCAGGACCAGGGGAATGGGTTTGAAGTGTCAGAGGGGAGATTGAAAGTGGATGTTAGGAGGAAGTTGTTTGCAGTGAGGGTGGTGAGACACTGGCACAGGTTTTCTAGGGAGGTTGTGGAGCACAGAGAAGGGAGGATGAAGAGACACTGGCACAGGTTTTCCAGGGAGGTTGTGGAGCACAGAGAAGGGAGGATGAGGAGACACTGGCACAGGTTGCCCAGGGAGGTTGTGGAGCACAGAAGCACCGAATGTGATCTTCGATCACATTCGGTGCTTCTGTGCTCCACAACCTCCCTGGAAGTGTTCAGGGCCAGGCTGGAGGAGCCCTTGAGCAACCTTGTTCTAGTAGAAAGTGTCCCCTGGGGGTTAGAACTGGTTCCAACCTAAACCTTTCTGTGCTTCTTGGGCAGACGAATGATTTGCAGCTGGTTCGTGATGCCCTTCGCAGCCTCCGGAACAGTTTCAGTGGGCACGACCCCCAGCACCACACCATTGACAGCCTGGAGCAGGGCATCTCCAGCCTGATGGAAAGGTTGTACCACATGGAAACACAGAAGAGGCAAGAGAGAAGGGTAAAAAGCTTCCTAAGGCACTTAGAGTTGTTGTTTTTATTAAACCCCTGCCCCTCGCACAGCCCAGAGCTAAGCAGCACTGAGAGCTGCAGCTGGGAAGTGATCACTTTCTTCTTCTTTCTTCTTCTCACTCTCTTGGCTTTGCACCCTTCTCAGATCCGGGGGAAATCACCAGCAAGCAGAGCAACAAATGAGTGTAGAGAGTCCTGGCCTCCTAAATCCAGTAAGTGCCTTTCAGCTGCTGCCTTTCCCACTGCCAGTTCATTGCTCAAGTCTCCTGGCCACGGGCTGGGGGTGGGGGGCGCTTGGGAATCTGCCACCTCCACCTTCTTACTGCCTCCAGCAGAGCTCATTTCCCTCCCTTCAGTCAGCTGCTGTACAGCTTGGGCTCGGCAGTGCAAAGGAAAGGGTGCAGAGAGCATCCCTGGCTGCTTGTTCGTAAAGCACCATCGCAGTGGGAGCCTGTCTGGGTCGCTTCAGTCACGCTGCACTATAAATATCCATGACAAACAGTTCCCCCCCGCCCCCGGGCTGAGTGGGAAGTGGGATGTGAGCAGCTCTGCTGCTGCTCCGCACCATCTAGCGGGCACAGAACTCTGCTGCTGCCTCTTCCCCGCCGGGTCCTGCTGCCTCCGTACACACCTAACAGCACAGCCCTTGCTAGCACCACCTTTCCTGGCTCCACCTGCAAGATTTTTTAACCTGCCCCTGCAAGAATTTTTTTTCCCTGCATGATTATTTCTTCCCTGCATGATTATTTTTTCCCTGCAAGATAATTTTTTCCCTGCAAGATTATTTTTTCCCTGCAAGATTATTTTTTTCCCTGCAAGATTATTTTTTTCCCTGCATGATTATTTTTTTCCCTGCATGATTATTTTTTCCCTGCAAGATTATTTTTTTCCCTGCAAGATTATTTTTTTCCCTGCAAGATTATTTTTTTCCCTGCATGATTATTTTTTTCCCTGCATGATTATTTTTTTCCCTGCAAGATTATTTTTTCCCTGTAAGATTATTTTTTCCCTGCAAGATTATTTTTTCCCTGTAAGATTATTTTTTCCCTGCAAGATTATTTTTTTCCCTGCATTATTGTTTTTTCCCTGCAAGATTATTTTTTCCCTGCAAGATTGTTTTTTCCCTGCAAGATTGTTTTTTCCCTGCAAGATTATTTTTTTCCCTGCATGATTATTTTTTTCCCTGCATGATTATTTTTTTCCCTGCATGATTATTTTTTTCCCTGCAAGATTTTTTTTTCCCTGCAAGATTTTTTTTTCCCTGCAAGATTTTTTTTTCCTGCAAGATTTTTTTTTCCCTGCAAGATTATTTTTTCCCTGCATGATTATTTTTTCCCTGCACGATTATTTCTTCCCTGCAAGATTTTTTTTTTCCTGCAAGATTTTTTTTTCCCTGCAAGATTTTTTTTTCCTGCAAGATTTTTTTTTCCCTGCAAGATTATTTTTTCCCTGCATGATTATTTTTTCCCTGCACGATTATTTCTTCCCTGCA
>VWZE01001518.1:18591-53092 GCA_013396675.1 Eubucco bourcierii | reverse complement strand
ATGGCAGGGGGTTGGAACTGGCTGATCCTTGAGGTCCCTTCCAACCTTCCCATTCTATGATTCTGTTTCAGCTGTGTTTATCAATGCTCCATGTGAAGGAGCTGTTGTGAACCTGCCTGTGCTGTCCTCTCCTTGCAGGGTGGCACTTTCACCATTTCCAATTTAGGAATGTATGGGATTAAGAATTTCTCTGCCATCATCAATCCACCTCAAGCCTGCATCCTTGCAGTTGGTTCCTCGCAGAAAAGGCTGCTGCCAGCTGATAATGAGAAAGGGTAAGAATCACTGAGGGGCTCAGCTTGGCAGGGACCTCAGAGCTCATCTCCTCCAACCTCCTTGCCATGGCCAGGGACACCTCTCAACTAGACTTGGCTGCTCAAGGCTTCATCCAACCTGGCCTTGAACCACCCCCAGGAAGGAGGCAGCCACAGCCTCCCTGGGCAGCCTGTTCCAGGCTCTCACCACCCTCCTGCTGAAGAACTTCTTCCTCAGCTCCAGTCTAGCCCTGCTCTGCCTCAGCTTCAACCCATTCCCCCTTGGCCTGTCTCCAGACTCCCTCTGCAGCCTTCCTGAGGGATTCCTGCAGCTATTGGAAGGAAGCTGTGAGGTCCCCCTGGAGCACCCCCAGCTCCCTCAGGCTGCCCTCCTAGCAGAGGTGCTCCAGCCCTTGGATCATTTTGTGGCCTCCTCTGGACTCACTCCAAGCAGCTCTGTGTCCTTCTCCTGCTGACACCACCAGAGCTGCAGGCAGTGTTCAAGAGCAGAGCTCTGGAACAGGCTGCCCAGAGAGGTTGTGGAGTCTCCTTGTTTGGAGACTTTCAAAACCCACCTGGATGTGCTTCTGTGTGACCTGCCCTGGGTGCCTCTGGTCTGGCAGGGGGGTTGGAGTTGGATGATCTTGTGGAGTCTCCTTCTGTGGAGCCTTTGCAGGCCTGTCTGGATGTGGTCTGTGTGCCCTGAGCTGCATTGTCTGATCCTGCTCTGGCAGGGGGGTTGGACTGGATGAGCTCTTTGGGTCCCTTCCAACCCCTGACATCCTGTGAGCCTGTGGCCTCCAGAGGTCCTTTCCAACCCCTACCATGCTCTGATTCTCTGAGAAGCAATGAACAGTGTCATGTTTTTTAGAAGTCCCCAGGGAGCAGCACCTGTTCCCTGACAGCCCTCCCCCTGCTCTTTTTTTTTCCTTCATTAGTGGCACTGCCTTGCACAATTAATTTTTCATTGTGCACTGACTCCTCACTCATGAGAGCTGCCTCATGGCCAAGTTGATTTGTCAGGGGCTCAGGCACACCACAAAGCAAAGCTCATGGCTCTGGCTCCAAGCTGCACTGCTCAATGCTTTTGGAATCAGGATTCCAACCAGGATCCCAAGCAGGCCAATGGGGTCCTGGGGGGCATTAAGCAGAGTGTGCCCAGCAGATCCAGGGAGGTTCTCTTCCCCCTCTGCTCTGTCCTGCTGAGAGCTCATCTTGAGCACTGCCTTCAGTGTTGGGCTCCCCAGTTTCAGAGGAATCTGCTGGAGAGAGCCCAAGGGAGGGCTGTGAAGATGCTGAGGGGACTGAGCACTGCCTGGATAGGAGAGGCTGAGGGACCTGGGGCTGTGCAGTCTGGAGAGGAGAAGACTGAGAGGGGNCTGTCTGGATGTGTTCTGTGTGCCCTGAGCTGCATTGTCTGCTCCTGCTCTGGCAGGGCTTGGACTGGCTGAGCTCTTTGGGTCTCTTCCAACCCCTCACATCCTCTGAGCCTGCTGTGGTGGTGTTGATTGGTTTCCTGTCCCTGCAGGTTCGATGTGGCCAGCATCATGTCGGTGACACTCAGCTGTGACCACCGTGTGGTGGATGGAGCAGTTGGAGCACAGTGGCTTGCTGAGTTCAAGAACTTCCTTGAGAAGCCAGTAACAATGCTGCTATAATTTCATCCTGCAAGCAAACCTTGCCCTGGGGGTCACACTGTTTTTATTTGAAACCTGCTATTTAGACTTTTAGTGTTCAGACTTATTAAAAAAAAAAACAAAGAAAGAAGAGTTTCCCCTCCCCCCCTTTTTTTTTTTTTTTAATTTTAAATATGTATTATATTAGCTGGTAATTGCTGTTTATTACCAGCCTGTACAGGGACAAAGATTTAAAACAAAAACAAACAAAAAATCAGTTTGCAGAAGTACTTTTCAGAGCAGTTAGAGCTCTGCTGTGTTTGGGATACAATCAGTTCACTTGCAGACTCCTCCAAAACAGAGTGAAGCATCCCAGGTGTCAGTGTTACACAGCAGCATGATGCACACTGCTGTCTGCTCAGCCAGGGTGAGCAGCAGGTTGCATAGAAAGAAATTTCCTGGCCTCAGTGTTGTCAGAGATTTGGGATTTCTAAACATCTCTTCAGAGGAGCTGAGGTGAGATGGTAACAGAAAGGGAGAGTTCAGCAGCTGTTGGATTGCCTTCTGTCCTGCTCTGCTGGGGTGGGTGAGTGTGACATGCACTAAGGGACTGGGAATGGCTTGATACAGGCCAAGTGCTTGGAATTTGGCACTGCTCTGGATCTTCCCAGTGATGTGATCCCTTTTGAGCACTTTAAGGTGGAGGAGCACTGCTGCCTGTGGGGTCAGAGCTTTCAGCCAGCACAGGGGGGGTGCTGTCTCCTCATCAGCCATCACATCTGCTTCTTTCTTGTATGAAAGCTCTTCAGTTGCTCTTCATTTTGCTAAAGCTAATCTCAGACTCTGATGCCATGGAAGTAACTCTTTTGCAGAACATTCAGGAGGGATCTGGCTGTGGGAACCCAATGCAGGCAAATGCCACCCACTAATAACTCCATGGGTGGGCATTAATTGTGGTGGATGCTTGGACAAAGACATTTTCAGGCATTCTAAGGAACTCCTGAGTTAGTCACTGGTGCTGTGGTTCTCCCCTCAGCTGTCTGTGTTGTGCCAGCCTCAGTGAGCTGCAGAATGTGCTCTCCATGTATATATTGTATGTAAAAGGCTTCAGTAGTTTGTTGGACTTGTGTCCAGTTAGCCCACTCATGGCATCCTGCAAAGGGTGCAGTGCTGAACCTTCTTCCTTTCCACTTTTCCACATGGAAATGTACAAAGGGTGGCTGTGTGGGGAATACAAAGTGACCAGGAGAATGAAAATATAAGGGGAGGGGTGGGGAAGCTTAAAAGAAACCCAGAAAGGAACAGTTGCAGCTGATCTGTTGTTCTGTGTATTGCATTAAGTTCTGTCTCCTGTAAAGCTCTAGGACAAAAAAAAACAAAAACAAACCAAGAAATTCACTAAAGCTATTGAAAGAAAATGCTGTGGAAATGAAATATTCTTTTTGGTGGGGACTATTTAATGTCTGGTTGCTGTGATAACCTGGTGTTCATGCCTGGCTTTAAGCACAGAAGTGCATTAAGGTTTGGGGTTTTCTTTTACATGGTCTTAAACCATCTCTTGGTTCCAGACTCGCTTTTAGTGAACCTACATTCTATTAAATGTTTGGAATTGACAACTACTAAACCTTGCTCCAGTGCTTTTTTGTCTTCAGTTGTGTGTGTAGCTCACTGTAGTGCTTAGAGCAGCAGCTCAGCTCTTTGGGCTTTCAGGCTGACAGTGAAACTCACCCTGTTAACCTTACAGTGCAGTCACAAATCCTGCCAAATAACAACACTGCTTTCTTGCTGTCCTGCAGCAGGCAACTTTAATCCTTGCTTCCTTTGAATCCTCTGCAGTGTTCAGCACAGCCTCAGGCTCTGCCTGCAGCAGCCTTTCCCTGCACACCAAGGAGTACATCCCATGGAAGTGTTCTCTGAGTGCCAGACTCTGGAGCACTCCAGAAATCCTAATCAGTGTCTGTGTGCTTGCAGTGCTGGGAGTGCTGAGGCTGTGCATTCTGGGAAAGAGAAGACTGAGAGGGGATCTAAGAAATGTTTATAACTCTCTGGGGGTCAGGAGGGGGGGACAGGCTCTGCTCACTGCTGCCTGGGATAGGACAAGCAGCAGTGGATGGAAGCTGCAGCACAGGAGGTTCCAGCTCAACACAAGGGCAACTTCTTGCCTGGAAGGGTCCCAGAGCCCTGGCACAGGCTGCCCAGAGAGGTTGTGGAGTCTCCTTCTGTGGAGCCTTTGCAGGCCTGTCTGGATGTGTTCTGTGTGCCCTGAGCTGCATTGTCTGGTCCTGCTCTGGCAGGGCTTGGACTGGCTGAGCTCTTTGGGTCCCTTCCAGCCCCTGACATCCTGTGAGTGACTTGTGGTGCTGCATCAACAGAACTGGAACTTTGAGGGCAGATTGAGACTGGAGATTAGGAAGAAATTCTTGACAGTGAGGGTGAGGAGACACTGGCACAGATTGCCCAGGGAGGTTGTGGAGCACAGAAGCACAGAATAGGATCAAAGATCACATTCTGTGCTCCACAACCTCCCTGGAGGTGTTCAAGGCCAGGCTGGATGAGGCCTGGGGCTGGTGGGAGGTGAGCAGTCATGGGTTTAGTTAGCAAAACCACAACTGTTGTTGCTCTGCCTTAAAGCAGAGTGAATGATGTAGTGAAGTGTGCATGCATGTGTGGTCCTCCACCACAGCTGGTAACACACTCAAGTACTCCTTAAATATTCCATTTCTTTACTTACTCTCTTTTTTCCCCAAGTTGGATTCCTTCAACCTTCCTCCTCTACTAAAGGCATTTAAGGTATTCACCCCTGAAGATGAGAAGATCAATAAACACCCAACTCATCACCATCTAAAAGTTAAGACTCTCATCCTGGGCTTCTCTTCTGTCACCTGTGAACATGAAGAGGATGAAATGCAGCCTTTAAGGACCTGTCTTGGCAACTGGCAGTGTGACAAACAGCACTCCTGTTCCTGTCTTAAATACTGCTGTGGCTCCTTCTTCATCCACCAGCTCTGGCAGATCCAGCTCCAATTTGTATTTCTCAGGCACTTCCACAATGAGGTCATCCTACAGCAAGAACATGCTGTGAGCTGCCTGTGCAGTGGGGACCAGGCAGAAAGCACAAAGGGATTCCTCTCTCTTACCTGTGAGATGCTCAGGTCACACTCAGAGACAGAGCCAACCCCAGGCAACTGGACTGTGAGTTGTATTTGGAGTGGTTTCTCCTCTGCATCCCTCACAGTGATGATTTCATGCACAGGGACAGTTGGCTTCTCTCTCACTTCAGGACTGCTGATTTCCTCTATCAGATGCTTTCTGGACTGTGTCACACCTTCTTCCTTCAGCAGCACAGGGGAATTGCTGCAGTCCTCAGCTTCCCCAGTGTGGAGCAGCTGATCAAGAGTCAGCTCTTGGGAGTAAAAAGAATCTTTTCACACCTATCACTCAGTTCCTAAGCACTGTAATGTTGTGCTACTTCACCAACAGAACTGCAGGGTCTAAAGCTCCTTCCAACCCAAACCATTCCCTCAATCTATTCTACTCTGTGAAAGATAACAAAGTTTTAACTTTAATTAATTGTAATTAGCACTTTTTGCCTGGTGCTGGCAGTCTCTCCTTTGCTCATGATTTGGTTTTCAATCCCCATGAGTGACAAATTAGAATCATAGAATGGGAAGGTTGGAAGGGACCTCAAAGCTCAGCCAGTTCCAACCCCCTGCCATAGGCAGGGACACCTCCCACTAGTGCAGGGCACTCAAGGACTCATCCAACCTGGCCTTGAACACCTCCAGGGAGGTTGTGGAGTACAGAATCACCCAACGTGATCAAAGATCACGTTGGGTGATTCTGTACTCCACAACCTCCCTGGGCAACCTGTGCCAGTGTCTCACCACCCTCACTGTAAAGAACTTCCTCCTAACATCCACTTTCAATCTCCCCTCTGACACTCCAAACCCATTCCCCTTCTCCTGCCATTCCCAGACCTTCTCAATAGTCCCTCCCCAGGCTTCCTGCAGCCCCCTTCAGATCCTGCAAGGCCACTCCAAGCTCTCCTGGAAGCCTTCTCCTCTCCAGGCTGCACAGCCCCAACTCTCTCAGCCTGTCCTCACAGCAGAGCTGCTGCAGCCCTCTCAGCATCTTGGTGGCCTCCTCTGCACTGGCTCCAACACTTCCATGTCCTTGCTGTGCTGGGGGCTCCAGAACTGTACACAGGACTCCAGATGGGGTCTGAGGAGTAGCAGTTAGAGCAGCAACTCTTTTATACTCAGGTGAGAACAAAAGAAGCTTAGCACCTCAAAGGATCAAACCCTAGTAGAGTCCCCATGGCTAGTGGATGGTGGAAGAAGACAATTTGCTGTCCCAGTGCCTCTGTTTTCCCAGCTGCATGACACCAGAAGTGAATGCAAGCAGGGCAGCAGGGTCTAACTAACCCTGCTAGGGATACTGCTGCTGCCTCTGGATTCTCAGAAGCATTTGGTTGATGCTTACAGCAAGAACTAGAGTGAGAGATGTCTGCTGGGTCCTCCCCAAGGAGAGGTGACAGCAGCTCTCTACATACCCTTCTCTGTGTTCTGACTGAGCTGTGGAGCTGACCTCTGCCTTCCTCCCAGGCGTTGCTGCATCATCTTCAGGCTTCCTTTCAATTTGAACGGTTCCACAGTGTATGAACAGGACAGGCCAAGGCTGCATCTCTCCTCGATGAGTTTAAGAGTCCAAGGGATCAAGTGCTCCATTTCTGCTGGGCTTTCTCCCCTCTGAAGAACATCTGGGTTGTAGGCAATATCTATAACTCTGTAAAGGGCTGTAAAAAGAAGTGTCAGAATCATTGCTGTGCTACCACCTGCCAGCATCCTTTGTGACCACTCCATTCAAAAGCAAAGGGAATGGATTGTGGCTTCAGGGCTGACTTTATCAACCTCACCTAGGGCTGGCACTTCCCATGTGGTGATCCTGCAGCCTGTGTGCTCAAGGACAGGCCTGGGCACACCAAGTCAGCATGAGCAGATGTGGTCACAGAGACTCTCAGTGCCTAAGTGCAGCCCAGCAGTTAGATGCAGGCAGGTTTTAGTGCTTCTCAGAATTGGTTTGTTTGCATTTGGGTTGGATTTTGTCTTGTTTCTTTGATTTGGAGTTAGGTTTGGGGTTTTTTTGGTTGTTTGGTTGCTTTTGGTTGGTTGTTTGCTTGCTTGCTTGTTGTTCTGTTGTGGGTTTGTTGTTTTTTTTTTTTTTTTGCTTGGGTTTGGTTTGAGTTTTTTGTTTGTGGTTTGGTTTTGATTTTTGTTTGACAAGGACTCGTTTAGGAGTCCTGCTGAGTTACATCTGTGGCATCTCTGCCTTGCCATCCTCAGTCGGAGCCAAGAGGTGGCTGCGGTGCACCACAGCACCGCACAGTGCACCGCACAGCAGAGCACTGCACAGCACCGCACAGCACTGCACAGCACCGCACAGCAGAGCACTGCACAGCACCGCACAGCACCGCCCTCTGTCACAGCAACACTCTGCGTGCGATGGCCACGCAAGGCACCGCTGCAGGAAGAAATGCCTCGGGGCCGAGACGCAGCTCTTTGGGCCCCTACCTCCCTCTCCAGATACTTCCTCCAGCCGCCCCACACTGACAGGTGTGGGCTCAGTGGGAGCCTTGGGCGCCGGGACCCTTTTCCAGCTGCAGATGTTGATGAACAGAGGTCCCCCGACGACGTCCTGCAAGAGACCGAGCCGCGGCTGAGCACCCCTCCAGCCCACGCCGCCCCTCTCCGGCCCCGCACCCGCGCCGGTACCCAGTGCCAGCAGCAGGCGAAGGGGCCGAGCCCTCCTGCCGCGCACCCACCCGGGCCCGCAGGCACAGGTGAGGCTCCGGCGCGGCGCAAACCCGCTCGGCCTCGGCGCGCTGCTGCCGCAGGAACCGGCGGGAAGCCTGGGGGGCGTTCTCCGCCATCTCGTCCAGCAGCGCCCAGAGCTGCGCCGCCTGCGCCAGCGGCGCGCCCGCCATGGCCGCCGCCGCCGCCGCCGTTGCTTAGCGACGGCAAGCGGAAGGTCGACGGCAAGCGGAAAGTCGGCACCGCGCGGTCCCTGCGCCTTTGCCGTCCGCCCCACGCTCCCGCGCGTTCCGGCCCCGCCGGCGCCCTCGCTCCGCGCCCGCTGGCCCTCCCTGCCGGCTCGGCGCCGAAGCTGGACCCCGCTCGCCTGTCTCCGCAGCAGTCCCCGGGCCGCGCTGCCCCGAGGTGGCCGCGGCTCGGGCTCCGCCGTGTGTTGCCGGGGGGAAGCATTTCGCGGGGACCACTTCCTGCCTGCGGCTGCGGGGAAGTCCCAGTGAGCGGCCCCGGCCCGGGCCCGTGGGTAGCGGTGGGGCCGTGGAAGGCGAGAGGATGTCCCGGGTGCCGGTGGGGAAGGTGCTGCTGCGGAACGTGATCCGACACACGGGTGCGCACAACAAGGTACGGCCGGGGCCGCTGGGCGCTGCCGGGGACTGCAGGGGGCCCCTGGGCGCTGCCGGGGGCTGCCGGCCTCCACCTCCTTCCGCCGCCCCTTGTCCTCGCTCTCGGTGGCCCTCCCTCCTGGCTGTGCCCCACGTTGGCGGCTCTGAGTAGAGGCCGCTGGGCACCAGCCGGGCGTGGCCGTGCGGCGTGTGCGGGTCCCGGGACTGGCGGTAGTTCCCCGGCCGAGCGCGGAGCTGCAATCCGGCAGTGGGGAGGGCAGGGGCGATCTGCAGAGTGGGAAGGAGCTCGTTGGAGTGAATTCCGCAGCCGCCGTTAGTCTCGCCTTCAGTCACACCGTGGTTGTATGCAGTCCTCATCCTGGCGAGGGAGTGTGTGCATGGATTTGCCTACAAAACCCTGCCCCGTGAGAGCCAGATTCTTTGGGCTGCGGTGAAAATTGGAGTTTGCCTTCTTAAGAGCAGCAAACTGTAAATTGGGAGCTGATGCTGCAGGCTACATGATTGTAAACTCTCCCTAATGTTACCCTTCTTTCTTTTCTATGACTTCCAGATTCAGGAAGAGACAGAAATGTGGAAAATAAGGGAGTGGGAGAAGCAGACAGAAGAGACTTACTGGAAAAGGCAAAGCAGAATGCTATCAGACACCTCCAGGTGGGTTAATGAGCGTGGGTGAGGTGATTCTTTTGATTTAGTTACTGAACCCTTTTGTGTTACAGTGCTTTAAGAGCATTCCAGCATGACTGTGTGTGGGTTAGGGGCCTTGGTCCTGGAACTAAGTCAGTTCTACTTGTTCAGCTTCCCTTTTGCTGCTTTTATCAGCCTGTGACTCTCTGCTCCTGCAGAGTATTGCAGAGGGGTGGTTGTGCTAGGCAAGGTCTCCTTCCTCTGAGCTTGCACTCAGATCATCTCTGCCAGGCATCTTGCAGTGCACAGAGGGCCCTAAGCTTTGGAAACCAGCTGAAGGGGCTTTGTGAGAGCTGTTAGTGGTGACTGTTAGCTGACAGCTGGTCGTCTTGCATAGATGGACACCCCAGAGGTGCTGGGTTTTTGCTCCTCTGGCTGGAGCTCAGGCAGTGCCACCACCAGAGCTGGCAGCTGAAGGCAAACTGTTCTCTTCCCCAGCAGCCGGATGCGCAGCGACGGCTTCGACGAGGAGGGCCACAGGGCTGACTGGAGAGCCAAGAACCCACAGTTTCTTGACCTGGTTGAAGATGACCTCCTTAGGGCTCGCTCCTGGAATAAAAAGCTGTATGAATGTGAAGCCAACATGCCAGACAGGTGAGGATCTGTGCTTGGGATGCTCATTAAAACACCTTCTTGTAGTCCTTTAAAAGAAGTTGCATTTCTCTTTTCAGTTCACACTTGTGGCTTGAAAAATCAACAATGCTGAGTCTCCCTCTGACAACAAATAAGTTCACAGACTTGCAGTCACAGAAGACCTGAGTACATCTTAAGTCACACTAAGCAGCTAAAGCTTTGTAATTAAGCTTAGTATTTAGTACTTTGCTCAGGGAACTTCAAAAATTCTGGAGTAGTGCTCTCCAGGGTTATTGTAAAGAACTTTTAAGTTGTAATTTTCCCTAACTGGAGCTGGAAATAAGTGCATTTCAATAGTGCCAACCAGATCAGTGGCACTGTTTCCTAATATGACACTATGAGTGTCACAGTTCTTTCCTCCTTTGCTGGGAAGGTTCTCGCAGCCCTTCTTGTTTGTGATCTAAGCTTCTGTTCATTCTCTGACTCTGTCTTTTCAGAACTGTGGTTGGTTTTCCTTGTCTGTTTCTAACAGATGGTTCTGCTTTCTTCCAGGTGGGGTCACAGTGGCTATAAAGAGTTGTACCCTGAAGAATTCGATACAGATAGGTAAGGCAAACAGAGCTTATTGATGTATCCAGAACCTTACTCCTGTCAGGTTTATGCAGGGGGTTTTACAAACTGAGTTCCCTGCTCTAGCCAAATGAAGTGATGAGTTTGCTTAAAACTTGAGAGGCAGAAGAGGTTCAGCTGCTCTGTGCCTGCCTTCCTGCCTGTCTGCTGCTTTTTGGTCAGCCTTTGTTCTTTTGTCTGCAGTGACTCTCAAGAAGGAGACAAACAAAATATTATCAATGGGAAAAAGAAATCTCACTTGAGAAAGCAAACTGCCCGGGAGTCACACAAAAGGAAAAAGCCAAAGAAGTCACACAAGAAGAAGCAAAAAAAGAGATCACACAAAAAGAGAAAGAAAAAGAAAAAGGAGCAGGGGAGGACATCATCAGATTCATCCCGAGAGAGTGAGTGCTCGGAAGAGGAGACCTCAAGCACCCGCAAGGGGAAACACAAGCGCAAAAAAAAGACCAGGAAAGTGCCTGCCAGGGAACCTACCTCCTCTTCTGGGCAGGAGAGTGACTTTTCCCATGCAAGCAGCTCAACCACCAGCAGCTCTGAGGACAGTGAATCTGAGGGGAAAAAAGCAAAACGGCCCCCAAAAAAGAGAAAGAAACGTCACAGTTGTGCCTCAGAGAGGCACAGTGAAGTGCCAGAGAAGAAGAGCAAGAGGAAGAATTGGAAGGTGGCTGCTGATGAAAAGTCAGAGGATAGCTCTGATGAGGACTGATGAGTCTAGGCTGCAGCTCAGACAGTAAGGCAGAGGTCAGAGGCAGGTATTTATCTCTCAGCACTGCCCCATGGTACAACTTGTTTTGACACTGTGGTTTATGCACATCCTGCCAGCCCCCAGGGGAGAGCCTGAGCCTTGGCAGCCTCCAGGAGGTGCCCCCTTGCTTTTCATTGACTTGACATGCAGGAAACCAGTCGTGTATTTCCCATGTTGGCTGCTCCTGCCAGTGGACCTCTGATGCACCAAAAGGCATCTTCAGGGACAAAGCAGGCATGTTTGCACCACTGGGATTGATTTCTTCCAAGTGTTTTAACAGATTGTTATTTTGGGGGATTATCAAATCAACAACCAAGACTAACAACAGGGGAGGGGCAAGACAAGAAATCTCATAGCAGAGGAAATGTCACTGGTTGAACTCTGTGGTAGCTTTGTCTTCCCATTCTCCAGCAAAAGCAGACCTGTGTGGTGGTAGGCACAGGGTCAGCTGCACACAGGAGGGAGCAGGAGGGGACACTCATTCCAGCTGAAGGTGCAGTGACTCCTTCCGTGATGATGAAGACAAGGCACCAGTGCTTGGTTTTGACTGCTCTGCAAATCCTGGCATGGGCTGGCCGTTGTCTACCTTTCCTTTATTCTCTCTAGAGGGGATGCTGAAACCATTTGTGCTTACAGGGAAGCCTTGGTGGGTGTTGAGTTCTGTCTCTGGTCTGCCTAAGGTGTTACTGGAAAAACTGGTACTAGGCTGTTCTCCCTGCCACTGAACAGCCCAGCCTTTTAACACAATAAACCAATCCAGACATGATGCTTTTGTTGTTGTTTGGAGTGCTGCCTGGGACAGAGCACAGGCCTGAAAAGTCTGGCTGGTTCCTGTGTCCTCTGCCATCTGTTTCTACCTGATCAGGCTGGATGCCTGTGGAGGGCTTAGAGGAGATGAAGCAAGGGAGGACAGAGTAGAAGGCAACCATTTGGGACACGGCCTGAAATTGTGCCAGGGGAGGGCATTTCCTCTCCTTCTATCACCTGATACAAGAGAGAAGAGGCCAAGCCCCACCTCACTGTAACCTGCTTTCAGGGAGCTATGGAGAGCACTAAGATCCTCCTCGACCTCCTCCAGCCCCGCAGCAGCTCTGTGGTGTCCTGAGCAGCTTTTGCTCAGCTGCTGCTGCCCCGGGAACGCCTCGCAAATCAGCACTGTCCCGCCAGCAGCGCCACCATTCCCGCGGCCCCAGGCCGGAAGCGGAAGGGCTGCGGCGACTTCCGGCTCCGGCGTGCGGTGCCCTTGGGCAGCTGGGGACGATGGCGGCGTTGGTGCTGCTGCGGGCGGGGCTGCGGCGGCCCCGCGGCGCCCAGATGGGTGAGTGCCTGCCGGCCCCGCGGCTCTGTGTCGCCCTGCCCTGACCTGCCCTGACCTGCCCTTCTCTCCGCAGCTCTCCTCGGGGGTAGCCTGCTCCGCCGCCCTGCTGTCCTGGCAGCTGTCGCCGATCGGAGTGCTCCGGCCCGACAGAGCCACAGCTCGCCCCAGCAGGGCCATGGTACGTGGAGGTTTCCGGGGCAGTCCCCGCCGTGTACGAGGCTGTGTGTGCGGCGCGGTCTGACCCTCCCCGGGGCTGGCAGCAGGCACTACTTTGTCAGCCGGCGCGGGGCCGGTATTTCCCCGTCCTCGAAACGGTTCCTCCGGTCCAGCCAAAGATCACGTTGGGTGATTCTGTGCTCCACAACCTCCCTGGGAAACCTGTGCCAGTCTCTCACTACTCTCACTGCAAACAACTTCCTCCTAACATCCAGTCTCAATCTCCCCTCTGCCACTTCAAACCCATTCCCCTTGTCCTGCCATTCCCAGACCTTGTCAATAGTCCCTCCCCAGCCTTCCTGCAGCCCCCTTCAGATCCTGCAAGGCCACTCCAAGCTCTCCTGGAAGCCTTCTCCTCTCCAGGCTGCAGAGCCTGGTTAACCCTGAGGTTAAGTGGAACTAGATGGTCCTTGAGGTCACTTCCAACCTTACCATTCTATGATTAATCTGACCAGGCTGATCTGCAGGCAGAGTGCTTCTTGGTTTGTTTTCCCTCTCTGTGTACTAAGACTACCACAGAGGTGGTTCAAGTTGTAGCGTGCTGAGTGTTAGTGGAAGACTGAAGTCCTTTGGCCTTCAGGCTACTTCTCGACCACATGACTCTGATGGTCCCAGAATTTTAATCCACAGCTCAAAACAGCAGTACCAGTTCCTGGGCAGAACTGTCCACAATATTATCATGAGGTGGCATTCACTGGAACCTGTAGTTGTGTCCATCTGAATGAAAGCTTAGTAATCAGGTCAGAGAAAACCTGTGGTTGTGTGGTACTGGCCTGTTTGTAAGGTTGCAGCACTCTGAACAGGAACTTTGCACTGAAAAATGCTTCTCCTCACAGGCAGTTCCAAGGCTGCATCTCTGCACTGGACAGGTGAGCGAGCTGTCAGTGTCCTCTTGCTGGGTCTCCTTCCTGCAGCCTACCTGTATCCTGGACCAGCCATGGACTATTCACTGGCTGCAGCCCTCACTCTTCATGGCCACTGGTAAGTACAATGGGTCCCTGAGAATTAAGAGTGAAGTCTGATAGAGAGCTATAGCACCTCTCATATGAGGACGGGCTACAGGAGTTGGGGCTCCTCAGCCTGGAGAAGAGAAGGCTTTGGGGAGACCTTGGAGTGGCCTTCCAGTATCTGAAGGGGGCTACAGGAGGGCTGGGGAGGGATTATTGACAAGGGCTGGGAATGCCAGGAGGGGGAGGAATGGGTTTGAACTGGCAGAGGGGAGAACTGGATGTTAAGAAGAAGTTCTTGGCAGTGAGAGTGGTGAGACGCTGGCACAGGTTGCCCAGGGAGGCTGTGGAGCACAGAGAGGGAGGGTGAGGAGATACTGGCACAGGTTGCCCAGGGAGGGTGTGGAGCACAGAGAGGGAGAGTGAGGAGACAGTGGCACAGGTTGCCCAGGGAGGTGTTCAGGACCAGGCTGGATGAGTCCCTGAGCAACCTGTTGTAGTGGGAAGTGTCCCTGCCTAAGGCAGCGGGGTTGGAACTGGCTGAGCTTTGAGGTCCTTTCCAACCCAAGCCGCTCTATGGTTCTATAGTCAGGCTGGCTCCAGGCCTTATGTTTTAAGTGTCCCTGATGTGCAGCAGCTGTGATCTTTGACAAGGCAGCTGTACCTTGGTCTTCCTTTGTCACACTGTTGGCTCAGTCGGAGGGCAGGATCCAAATTACTGTTCAGGAATCATAGAATCATAGAATCATAGAATCATAGAATCATAGAATGGTAAGGTTGGAAGGGACCTCAAGGATCATCTAGTTCCAACCCCCTGCCATAGGCAGGGACACCTCCCACTAGTACAGGTCACTCAAGGAATCTGTAAGCATGCTCTGTAGGAACACAGTAGGAGGACTTCCTGACCACTGGCTGTGTTGAATCTTGGAGATTTTTACCTTGTGTGAACAAGTGGGACAGAAACAGGACAGGTCTGTAGCAAACAAATTGTTCTAAGGCTCTGTGCCATAAGCCAGCTTTGTACATCTCGGTGGGGATGAGGTTCTGCATAGCAAGGACTTGACAGCATTATTTTACTGATTCCTTGGCAATGGACTCCAGAAGACAATTTGTCACCATGAGAACAGTTGGGGATTGGAATCATCTCTGAAGGGAAGCAGTGGAGTCCCCTCCATTGGACTCAGCTTGGCAGGGTGCTGGGCCAGCTCCTTTCAGCTCCGCTGTTACCTAGAAAGGTTGGAGCAGACGATCCTTGGTGTCCCTTCCAGACTGGCACTCTGAGATTTCACTGAGGGATGCTTTTTCCTGATTTCAGTGTTGGTTTGTTTTTGTTTTTTTTTACCTCTTACTCTGTAGGGGTCTTGGGCAGGTAATAACTGACTACGTCCACGGAGACGCAGCCATCAAAGTGGCCAGCGCAGGGCTGTACGCGCTGTCGGCCGCCACCTTCGCTGGCCTCTGCTACTTCAACTACCACGATGTTGGCATCTGCAAGGCTGTTGCCATGCTGTGGAGCCTCTAAGGTGCGACCGAGTTCCCTGACAAAAATGATTGTTCACTGCTGCCTCTGCTTCATCATCTTTTTATCAACACCTTTCATATGAAACAGATGAGTAAGCAAGGGTCCCTAGGCCGTGCACACTGCAGGAAGAGCAGAACTAAGGCTTTTAGAAATAATCATCCAGCAGCAGTTAAGAAATGATAGAAAGAAAAATTTAAAGTCAATAGCACCCAGGGGAGGGTGAGTTAAGCTGGACTGTAAATTGTGAGGCATTAAAGCCAGACTCCATAGCTGAAGGTAATTGCTTTGCAATGGCAGCTTGAATATTTTTTTTTTCTAAAAGAGCTGTTGTTTGGTTTCTTCTTTTGTAAACCAAGGTTGGATTGTGGAAAATGAAACTATTACTTCTGACATGACAACTGAGCTCTGTGAGGCACACCCTGTGTAACTCTTTGGACCCTGAGAGCTGATGTAGAAAAGGGAATATTTTTTTTTTTCTTTCTTAATCCATGCAATAAAAATATTTGCAGAAATTGTGTGTGTGGTGTTCTGAATTTTTATTAACTTTGGGTCGCTTCAAACGTTTTCTTTGCGGGTTAGGGGCCATAAACAGTTTGTGACTTGAATAGTTTCTCTGGAACCTTTATGTTCGTCTGCAGCATTTTGGGGAGTTGTTTTCTGTTTCTCTATTTCATATATTTGTAAATGAACACTGCTGCACATTTTCCTGGGTGACTGAAAAGACAACAACCAAACCCTGTCTGGCACAACTTGGCGTGAGGCTGCAGCAGTCTCTTTTCTGTGTTTGGAAGGATTTTAAGGGAGGGAAATAAGATTCTGCTTTTTAGATTTCTTCTTAGCTTTATGTTTTTTCTGGGTTTTTTTGTTTTTTGTTTTTTGTTTTGTAGCAGTAGTGTGGAGTTGTTCACTGTTTCCACATTTAAAAGGTACTTTTCTGGTGCTATTAATAGGAGGAGGAAGAGAATTGTGTGTTCCCATCAGAGTGGTTATGAAACAAGCAGAGTAAGTTGCTGTCGGCAAAGGTTTCCAATAAGTTCCAAATTGTTGTTTCCACTTCATACTGAACTTGATGATCTTTGTGACACCAGATTCAAAAGGTGTTTGATGAAGTGGCAGTAAGGATTTCAGGGATCAACTTAGGACTATGCAGGCTTGCACATCTTTTTTTTTTTTTTTTCCCCTTCATTCTGGAAAACCTTTCTGCTTTTTGCCAAGAATTTGAATTTCTTTTCCTTTGTTGTTGCTTTTTTTTTTAATTTTTTTTTGCACTGCTTTACATTAGCTAAAACCACAAAACTAGATTGCCTCAGGTAAAGAAGATTTTATTAATAAAAGAACCAAAATATATTTTAAGATTACCAAAGCACATCATAGGTTGTGACTTCTGTCCTGACTGAAGTTAGAAACTTAACTTCATGGTTTCATCCACTTCATCTTCTCTGGTCAGTTTCTTTAGAGTTAGTTTTCTTAAGCTGCCTTCTTCCTCAAAGGCCAAGAACATTCCTCGTTCGAGGGAGTACTCAAACTTAAATGCTCTGGAGCTACAAGAGGTAAATGTCTTTTTGAAAAAGATGATATTGCTTTGATCAGGAATGTCTTCTGGAACTTCCCCTTCCTGTGGAAGAAAAGGGTAGTGGGTTAGTTCCCCACACAGTTGTAAGACTACACGTTTGAACTCTTACTTTTGCTCACTGCTTAAATAGAGAGGGGAGGCAAAGCAGGCACTTACCCTGAATCGAATCAGCATTTTCCCACATTCTTTCTCACAACACAGGTAATAGCTTTTATCAGCTACCTGGACACTGAATGCAACAGGCAGCCCTGCTGAGGAGGGGGTGGTTTTGTAACAGTGGATGTTGAACCGCATTCCATTGCCTAAATACAAATGATTGCTTATTAATAGTCTGCACGGGAGACAGCTGTGCCAGTTCTATTACATCTTAACCATTCCACTGCCATCTCCTGTCTCTGTTCCTGACAAGAGAGTCAGGGCATGAATTCTGGAAATGAAATGAGCAAGGTTTTGAATTTGGAAGTGCAATGAACAAGGTTTTGAATTTGAAAGTGCAGTGACCATGGTTTTGAATTTGGAAGTGCAGTGAGCAAGGTTTTGAATTTGGAAATGCAGTGACCAAGGTTTTGAATTTGGAAATGCAGTGACCAAGGTTTTGAATTTGGAAGTGCAATGAACAAGGTTTTGAATTTGGAAGTGCAGTGAGCAAGGTTTTGAATTTGGAAGAAAGCATGTGAAGCTACCACTAGGTATAGATGGGATGATCAAATCCTTTTAGGTGCATGCATAAATTGAGAATTCTGTTTGTAAGCAGTAATCTGTAAATCAGATTCTACGTGGATGTGTGATCTGTACAGAAATAAGGTCACCAAATACAGCTCCGAGGAACTGCTGAGGTCCCTCCCAGAAAAGGAAGAGCCAAACCCATAAGCAAATTGTTAACTACTGCTAGGGAAAGAAAGGAGCTTTTAGTGCTCAATCTGCTGTTTGTTTAACGAGTGTACCAGCTTTAATCTCCTGATCTGTCACATCTTCAAATGCTGCCACGTTCAGGTCTGGTCGAGCCACCAGCAATTGGCTGTTTACATTTCGAAGGACTCCTTGGAGAGTTTTGTCCTTGCAAAAGGCATCACATTCCAGCCCTGCAGACATGTTAGGCAAAGAGGGTGAAATATTTTAACTGTAATCTGCTCAGATCTTAGCAGTCCACTGCAGGCTTAATCTTTGTCAATAAGGATGAGAGGTGAAATTACTTCCTACAAGGGCTGCCTCAAACCAAGTGCAGGCTGTGTCATTCTTTCCACCTCTGCCTTCTAGCAACTCAGGACAGAGGATTCCCCAAAACACAGTGTTCTGTGAGCAAGAGAAGCTACTTTGTTTTAGACCTCTCATCAACAGATAGTTAAGAAGGTTCAGGAACAACTCTTGCCCGACTCAATTAGAATTGAACTACAATGCCCTTCTGTGGGGGGAACAACTACCTTGTACTTAGGAGGAAATAAAGCAACCTCAGCCTCAGAAAAGTGGTGAGCTATAGCTCTCTCTTTCCCACTGGCCTTGACCACTTGGAGTGTTTGTTCTCTAAAGCACACAAAGCATTTATGGATATGTGTGAGCAGGTTAGCTCAGGTAAAATTAATAATGAAGTGAATAAATCAGGAGCTTTCAGCTTACCATCATCATCTTGGTTCCAAGTGGGCAACGAGAAAAAATAAAAAAGGAAAGGAAAAACAACATTAAGCTCTGCCCCCACAAAAGGAACCACTCTCTACCCACTTTTGTTCTGTAGGCTTGGAAGCCAGCCAGCCACCTACAGATCTCTGGTTATACTCCCCAGCATCACTAACTGACCATGCTGAGCTGTTCTAACTATGTGAGCACAACAAACTCAACAGAATAATGAAACCACCAATCATTTGAAAACTGGAGATCCCACCAAGAGGCATGCAAAATGGTTTAGTTTAGGGTTACTTAAGGGTGAGCAGCTTGGGTCAGTTTAAGCTATAAACCAAGGAATTAAGAGCATGAAAATTTGGGGGAGTTAATCAGCATCTTTGTTCTAAGTGAGCAAAGGACAAGAAAAGCTCATTACAAATTGCTTCTAAAGAAGAGATTGTTTTCTAACTAACCCATATATTCCAAATCCAACCCTTCAGAGTATCCTTTACAGGAATGTATGCATGAAGCAACAAGTATCCTACTAACTCAGACCCTTGGCTTTCAGTACTTCACACTGAAGCTGATGGGAAAATGAGGTGCAATCAGATTGCTAAATGAATTGTTTTTTAATCAGTATTCAGACAAAGTTTCTAAATGTTGAAGGTGTTCAGCAGTATGGTACTGACCTGTTGAGACACTGGGACAGCTGTATCACAGGTTCTTTCTGCAGTGAACAGCCTGGCTCCACAATCTAACACCTATCATTCCTGGAAGTGCATGGGGGTTGTAACTCGGGGTTTAATCTGGAGCAGGGTAGATTTAGGTTGGACATCAGGAAGAAATTCTGCACAATGAGAGTGGTGAAATACTGGAACATGTTGCCCAGGAATACGGTTGAGGTCCCGACCCTGCAGATACTGAAGCTCAGCCTTGCTGTGGCCCTGTGCAGCCTGCTCTAGCTGGAGGTGTCCCTGCTGCCTGCGGGGCAGGGTGTGGACAAGATGCCCTTCGAGGGTCCCTTCCAAGCCCACGCAGTCTGTGAATTTCTGAATCTCTAACTGCTTTGAGGATTGCTCAGATGGCATGGCAGTGGAGGGGAGCAGGGTGCCACAAAGCCAGGGATGCCCAAGGAAAGGATTGAATTGTAGATCAGCTTTTGATCTATGCAGAAAGGAGAAACGATGTTTCTCAGCAGTGGGTAGGATTTACCTTCAAAATAGAGGCAGAAGTTTTCTCCAAATTTCACTGCATACACAAGAATCTCTTCACTGCTCATCTTCACTCTGACAAGAAAAAAGCATGGAGAGGATTCAGAGTTAAGAACAATGCTTTGTACTGTATAAGCCAAGGGACTTCTTGGGCTAGTTCTCTTGCCGCAAAGGCTGCTTTGCTATTCTAAAGCAAAGGGGAAGGCATTATCGATAAAGGGTTAAAGGAAAAAGTGGCTCTGGGTTTAATGGGTAAAGCACACGAACCCACGACTCTTCTTCTTCGGCTGGGCAGCAGGAGATGGACAGATCTTGACCGAGCACGTTTGAAAGGAAGGGTAGAAGCGAAATGAGTCTTTACCTGGCCGCTAGAGGCTGTGTGCCCAGACTTGCCCCACCGGACACAGGGGTGCAGGGAACGAAAAGCGCAGGACCGCTCGCCGGCGGCTCCAGCCCCGCTCGGCGCCTGTGCCCGGGGCAGGGCGGAGCTGGCAGCCGACGGGCTGCTGCCCACCGCCTGCCCACGGTCCAGCTGAGCGATGCCCTCCACCGCCAGCCCCGGCGACGGGCACGGCTCTGCCGCTTGCTGCCACCGCGAGAAGGGGAGCGGTGCCGGTCCCAGCGCGGGCTGTCCCGCCCGCGTTACAGAGGCGCTGGGCGCGGCGTTCCCGCCCGTCCCGGGCACCGGCGCAACCCCAGTGCCAGGCGGGCTGCCTGCCCCCGCCCTGCCCGTGCTCCTGCCCCGCTCGGAGCTCCGACCCGCGGCTGTCCCTACCTCGCTCCTCGGCGGGCTGCGGCGGAACGATGCAAGACGGAAGAGCGAGAGGGCAGGCGGCGGAGGGGCGGGGACCGAGGCGGCTCCGGCAGCCAGAGCCCACCCGCCCGGGCCGTTCCCTGCACGCGTGGGTACCTCCGACGGCGGAGTCCCGGTCCGCAGGGCCGCTCGGGATTTCCCGAGGCAGCGTTACCGCCGTGTCGCCTTCATGCGTGACTCCGAGCCGGGGGCACCAGCGAGGTCTGCGGCGGGCGGCGGCCGTTGGTAGGGAGCAGGGAAGGGGATTTTGTCCCCGCTTGCATCACTGTAGCACAGGAGCGGCAGATGAAGAAGCCGCAGAGGAAATCGGGACTCTTTCCCAAGACAGTTGTTTGTCTGCGCCTGCATTTGTGCTGCGGCACTTCCCCTCCTCGGCGGAGATAACAAATAATGCGAATCTGAGATTGCAAGGGAAGCCTTTTCGCCGAGTCCCTTTCTCTCACACAAACGCTGGTCGGAGGACAAGGTTTGGGTTTGCTTTCTACCCCAGCGGGTTGAAGCCCCTGTGCTTGGTCCGTAAAGTTCTGAGGCAGGTAGCGGCTAACCCAGCATGGAAACTTCCCCATTCGCACATGCTTAAACAGTGGATCTGGATAAGCCAGTTCAGGGTTCAAACTCTTCGTGTCTGTCTGGGGTTTTATATAACGGCAATACCAAGGATATCTGATGGGAAACCTTAGCATTCTGGCTTAGATAGTTTATTTTCGTTTGCTTTGAGTTTTCTTCATAGGTTCATGTCCGTAAGGTACTGGAAGTGGTAAAACAGATGTATAAAAATAACCTATTAAAGGTATCTCGATTAAGGAGACACTTTAAGAATGTCGTCTTAGCATGTTCTTTCGTGTCTGATTAGGCACTATTGCTAATGACATAATTACCTATAAAGTTACTGAGAATTAAGTGGCTATGGCAGCGTGTTGAATTTCTGCTTTGGGGAAGTATTTAATTCTTGTTCTTTCCGTGGTTTCATTTCTTGTCCTGAGTTTTTACTTTCAGAGCTTGTTTGGATAAAGTATGTAAGATTAAAATCTTTTCTTAAAAACCAGAAATTAAAGCTGCAATAAAACAACCCAGAGAAAAACTTCCCTCTCCTCCAGCGTCACTTCGAACCTTACAAGGGTTTTTACACCAAGGTTAAGCCAGGATTTAGGAAAAGCATTTAAGATACAGCATTTAGTATTTTTGGCTGGCAACGTGAAATGTAATACTGAAAGAGGTCTTTGAATCATTGTGTCTAGTTTCGTCCTGCTGTAAGCAAACCACCTCACCACGCCATGTACCCAGAAAAGCTAACCTACAGAAGTGAAACACAGCACAACGAAAATGTCATCTTATTTTCCATTGTTTACCAAAAAAAAAAAAAAAAAAAAAAAAGAGTTGATCTCAGCAGTTGTCTAATTTTAGTGGCATCGTTCATTTGAGTGGCATTATTCATTTTAGTGACATCATTCATTTTAGTGACAGTCATTTTAGTGGCATTATTCATTTTAGTGCCATCATCCATTTTTGGTGCCATCATTCATTTTAGTGGCGTCACTCATTTTAGTGACATCATTCATTTTAGTGACAGTCATTTTAGTGGCATTATTCATTTTAGTGCCATCATCCATTTTTGGTGCCATCATTCATTTTAGTGGTGTCACTAACTTTAGTGACATTCATTTTAGTGATATCATTTTAGTGGCATCATTCATTTTAGTGACATCATTTTAGTGACATCATTCGTTTTAGTGATATCATTTTAGTGACATTCATTTTNTTCGTTTCAGTGACATCATTTTAGTGACATTCATTTTAGTGACATCATTCGTTTTAGTGATATCATTTTAGTGACATCCATTTTAGTGACATTCATTTTAGTGATATCATTTTAGCGACATCATTTTAGTGACATCTTTCATTTTAGTGGCATCATTCATTTTAGTGACATCATTTTAGTGGCATCATTCGTTTCAGTGACATCATTTTAGTGACATTCATTTTAGTGACATCATTCGTTTTAGTGATATCATTTTAGTGACATCCATTTTAGTGACATTCATTTTAGTGATATCATTTTAGCGACATCATTTTAATGACATCTTTCATTTTAGTGGCGTCATTCATTTTAGTGATATCATTTTAGTGATATCATTTTAGTGGCATCATTCATTTTAGTGCCATTATTCATTTTAGTGCCATCATTCATTTTAGTGGCACTAAGCTTTACTGATGTCACTGCCTTGAAATGGATCTAGCCTCCTCTGCTATTCCGGTGTCATCGCAGAGTTCCAAACTGTGGCTGCATCCATCACAGGCACCACAATGAAATACCATCAGAGATGCCTGAGCGGGCAAACTGGAACCCAGGCGGTTCCACCTCCTCATGAGGAGGAACTTCTCTGCGAGGCTGCCGGAGCCCTGGCGCAGGCTGCCGGGAGAGGCTGTGAAGCCTCCTCTGGAGACATTCAGGAAGCATCTGGATGTGCTCCTGTGTGCCCTGCTCTGGCAGGGAGGGTCTTCAGAGGTCCCTTCCAACGCCTATTACAGCGATTCTGTGACAGCTCAACACTTTCAATGGCCACAGCCGCTTTAACTCCACCGTGCAGCTGGCACTCAGGCTTCTCCCTGGGCTCGCTGAAGCAGCCCTTTTAGGGGCCAGCGCCGCAGCCTCCCAACGCCGCCGGCCCTCAGAGGTGGGCTCGGCGGGAGCGGGCTGGGCGCCTCTCCTCACCTCGCCGCCACCCGCGCTGCCCGGGCACCGGCCGTCCCACAGCCGCCAGCCCTCAGAGGTGGGCTCGGCAGGCACAGGCTCAGCGGGCAAGAGCTGGGCGCTTCACCTCGCCGCCACCCGCGCTGCCCGGGCACCGGCCCTCCCGCAGCCGCCGCGTCCCGGGCTAGGGGAGGGCTCCGGGGCCAGACCCGTGTGAGGAGCGGGGACGGCCCCGCCGCGGCCGCCTCTCGCGCGCCAGCCGTTAACGGCTGCCCGGGCCGCGAGCCCCCCTCAGCGTCCTGCGCTGGCGTCGCCTGAGGAGGGGCCGCGGGGCGCAGCCTGCGAGCGGAGCCGGGCAGGGCCGGGGCCCTGCGGGGAGACGTGGAATAGGACGCCGCAGCAGGCCATAGACACCACTCGGGGTATAGGGCCGTGAGCCCTACAGACACCGCTCGGCGCCGGGGCCGGGAGCCTTACAGACACCGCTTGGCATCTGGGCTGTGAGCCCTACAGACACCGCTCGGCATTGGGGCTGAGTCTTAGCCCTACAGACACTACTCGGCACCGAGGCTGTGAGTCTAACCCCTACAAACACCACTCGGCACCGGGGCCGTGACCCCTACAGGCACCGCTCAGCACCTGGGCCGTGAGTCTCAGCCCCACAGACACCGCTGGCACCTGTGCCGTGAGCCCTACAGACGCCGCTCGGCACCTTTGCCGTGAGCTGCAGCCCTGCCCAGGATGGCCCAGGCTGGCCCGGGGCGGGGCGGGACACGGACCCGCAGCCTCCAGCCCCAGCCGGTGCAGTCTTTTGAGGCTCTGCCTCACAGCGGCGAGGAGCAGAGCTCCGTTGCAGAGGAGCTAACAGAGGTATTGGTTGCAGGTTTGACATGTTTTGATGTACTTTCCAGTCGCACAAGGTAACGACAAACAGGACCCTGTGCTTTTTTTGTCAGGTGGCAATGGCAGGCAGCACACAGAAACCTGATGAAAATAGAAGTAAACGTAAGAAAGAGGTGGAGGTGAGCAGTACTGAATGAGGAAAAGAGGGACAGCCTTGGCTCTTCATTTAAGCTATATCCTTAACCTGAACATTTGATCCTTGAGGTCCCTTCCAACCTGGTATTCTGTTAATGTATGAACCTTCTCCTGGCTTGGGGAGTGATGGAAACCTCACCCCCATGTCCTTCTCTGGCCCTGCTTTGTGTTCCTGTCAAGGAGAGAGAGAAGAGAGCTCCATGTCAGCTTGTGTAGATTAGGGGAAACAGAAATGGTTTTCTTGCATGAGGGAATGTAAAATGTCTTAGTGCTTTAAAATTAACAAAGTTGAATATGCACTGCAACAGTCACAGAATTGGTTGGAAGAGACCTCTAAGGTCATCAAGTGGCCTTAGCCTTCCAGTATCTGAAGGGGGCCTACAGGAAGGCTGGGGAGGGACTATTGACAAGGGCTTGCAATGACAGGACAAGCGACAATGGGTTTGAAGTGGCAGAGGGGAGATTGAAACTGGATGTTAGGAAGAAGCTCTTTGCAGTGAGGGTGGTGAGACACTGGCACAGGTTGCCCAGGGAGGTTGTGGAGCACAGAATCGCCCAATGTGATCTTTGAAACCCCTGGGAACTACAGAGCAGTCAGTCTCACCTCTGTGCCTGGCAAGATCATGGAGCAGATCCTCCTGAAGGCTCTGCTAAGGCAAATGGAAAACAAAGCAGAGGTGATTGGTGGTAAGCAGCGATGGCTGCACCAAGGGCAGATCCTGCTTGATAAATGTGGTGGCTTTTTATTGTGAAGTTACAGCAACAGTGGATAAGGGAAGGGCAACTGATGGCATCTACCTGGACCTAAGTAAGGCATTTGACTCTGTCCCACATGGCATCCTGGTCACCAAACTGGAAAAACAGGGACTGGATGGGTGGAGCACTGATGGATAAATAATTGGCTGGATGGTTGCACACAGAGAGTGGATAAAGGACTGAGTGCAGTCCAGACAACAACCAAGTGCTGGGCTGCAGCAAGAGCAGTGTGGGCAGCAGGGCAAGGGAAGGGATTATGCCCCTGGAAGAGGAGAGATTTACACTAGATGTTGGAAGTTCTTTACAGTGAGGGTGGTGAGACACTGGCACAGGATGCACAGGGAGATTGTGCCTGCTCCCTCCCTGGAGGTGTTCAAGGCCAGGCTGGATGAGGCCTTGAGCAACCTCTTTCTAGTGGGAGGTGTCCCTGCCTATGGCAGGGTGCTGGAACTGGATGATCTTTGAGGTCCCTTCGAACCTAAACCATTCCATGATTCTGTGGTGACTCTACCACCTACCTGGGCAAACTGTATGGACTTCCTGAGAGTGAGCTTCTGAAGTTCATCAGCTTTTACTGATAGAAGCAAAGATCTTAAACAGATACCCACCCACTCCCCTCATGTGTGCTTCCCACCCACTCCTCTACACCCTCTGCTTGTTCACCGTGGATGGTGTTGATGCTGTGAAGCCAATGACACACTCTGAAAACAAATATCTCAAGATCTTTTTCAGACTCTTTTTCTCAGTTAACCTTTATCTGTGGCAAGCTGTACTTTTTTTTTATTTTTTTATTTATTTATCTTTATTGTGCTCTGTTATTAGACTGAAGCTTCAGAAAATCCTCAGTTGTCCTCCCATGACAAAACAGATTTGGCTTTTTCAGAAGACTCACACTCCCCTTACAAACATGAACCACTGGAAAAAGTTTTAAAAGGTGATGTATTAAATAAACTGAAAGTAACTTAACCTGATTTGAAGTTGAGGTCAACATCAGCTGAAATGTTTAAACAAATGTTGTTGTTTTTTTTTTTTCTCCTTTAACAGAGATGAACAAAGAAATCACAAACTTGTTATCAAAATATGCACACATTTTAAGGCAAGTTAACTTTGTCCTATTTGCACAGCACTTTCCTACCTCCTATAGATAAGGAGGATTGTTTTGGCTGCAGGTTAGGGAAATCAGCAGTGAAAACTCTTGAACACATCTTCAGAGGCAAATGCTGGTTTCTGCTACACCAGAGAACTAATTTGGTCAGAAACTGAGTATCGATGGGCAGCACATTGCTAAGTAGGGAGAAAGTGAATGGCTTTAATACTGATTTTAACTGCAGATTTTTTCAATTAAGTGAGAGAGCAGCGATGGATGCTTCTTATGTCCAAGAACTTGATGGGATCTTAAAAGAAGCGAGGACCATAGAAAACCACTTAAAACAGAAAAGGGAGGCTCTGAAACAGAGATTCGCTGTGATCGCAAATGCTTTGCAGAGCTAAATGGAGTTTGTTAGGCTGCAGGAATGCAGAGCAAGACTTGTAGTCTATTTTATGTATTAAAATACAAACTGTGATGAGTGCTGTGAAGAGTCTTTTGTGTAAATATTTCTAGCAGTTCAGGGAATTTTCAACAACTTAAGCAGCAGCTTTTAACTTACAACACATAGGGTTGTAGTTGGTAAAACAAACAGTAGTAAATATCCTTTTACATTCCTGTGACTCCAGTGGATTCTATACACTAAAGCACCTGGTTTGCACTTGTTGGCTCGTTACTTAGGCTTATCCCTGTGCTTCCATCCCTAGGAGATGTTGGCAGCCTTTGAAACAGAAAGTAGAATGAATTTTGCACGGCTTGGCTTTATGGCTGTGCAAGTTCAACAGAGTTTCCTTCAGAAGCAGTCATCGTATTTGCAATGTCTCTCCTAAGGCTATTTGCTGCTTTTGTTGTCACAACCAGGCTTTCACTCTAGGACATAATCTAGAAACCTTTCTGTGATGCATAGAATTTTGCAGTGTAAGTGGTAAAATACCTCAGATTACTTAATACTAACCATTTTCTGTGGTGGTTTTTTTTTTTTTTCCTTCTTTTTTCTACTTTAGACAATGTTTTGGTGCTAGAAGTCTTTCCAGAATGTTCATGCAATCTTATTTCCATTTTGCCTCATAGATAGACATAGATTGGAAAGATCAGCTAAGCAATTGGGAAGTTCTTTTAACTTTGGGAAAGGTACAAAGAGATATAAAGTCTTAATTTGCAAACACATTTTAATGCTTTTACAGCTTTCCAGGCCATTTGGAATGAAATATAAAAGCACTGCATCAAAACTTTGCTTGGTAATGGCAATAAAGAACTAGATAATGTTAACAACATCCAGAATGATCTTGGTCTTTAGCTACATCACTCTTGTTTGCTGTCTATCCAGTTTATTTCAAGGTGCTTATAGAGGTTTTGCAGCACTTTCTTGTCATTTGACTGTTAACAAAAGATGAAACAGAAAGTGTACAAAGCATCATTTGTACCAGTTGTGAGGCTAATGAAATAAAGTGCCAGGCAGTCCTGTTGCTAGCATAAGACACATTTGTATCTTCACTCCAGCACTGTCGATTAATTTTCTCTTTAAATCCTTTCAATTGGTCCTTTTGTCCTCCTCTTACTAGATAAAAGTCATTAAATGAGCAAATCTGCTACCTGTCAAAGTGATACTATTTAAATGAAATAATGAGTGAAACTGGACATCTAGGGTGAGATTTTCTAAGGTATTTAGATACCTAAAGATGCAGATATGGACTTAGTAGGATTTTCCAAGTGCCTAAGCGTGTAAGCGCCTTACATGCTTAGGAATTTTTGAGAATCCCATAAGGTGCCTGTCTGCATCTTTAGCATCTAAAGGCTTTCAGAAGTCTTGCCACTGGTCTGTCACATTTACCACTCTCTTACTTTTTCCTACTAATCACATCTAGTTTTGTAATCAGTCTCAGTAATGCTGTTTAAACCAGAGGAAAGTGGAAGAAACAGAGAAGAAGATTTTGGAAGCTACATTTTCTAGACTGTGTTGCTAAGTGTTTCTAAAAAACCTCCAATCATCTATAATGAGGACAAAAAGCAGAGTTTTACATTGTCAGCTGTGGAGCATCTGGATTTAGACATTTCTTTATTTATGTAAGCCTTTAAAGAACAATTAACACAACTTTCATTACCATTAAATATATGTTATCAAAGTCAGAAGCTTGCTGCATTTTATCTGTGCCTGGGGAAATTATGCAACCTTGTTTAGGTCACCTTGGATTTAGACCATCTAGACTTAGTTTATGATGTGGCTCAAATATTCAAGTTGCAAACCTTTGGCTCTAGTATTAATTATTCTGAAGAAGAAGAGCTTAGAAAACTGTTGGATCACATAATGTAAGTTTCTTCCCTTAGGGGTTAAATGGGCACAGACCTATAGTGTCACTTTGCTCCATTATAAAACTTCCTAACATCCAATAGGAAACAGTACAAATATGCTTCTTAGGAGAATGAAGAGCAACTTATTCTGGCATTCCAAGTGCTGTGAGATTCAAACCAGACCTCTCTAAATGACTCTTGGTTTTCTACAGTGCTTTGTTTTGCAGTTTGTTTGGCATGGTGCTGCAGTTCAGAGTGGGATCTCTGTGCTACTGAGGGGATTCTGAAATTTGAGGAGACACTGAAAGTAAATCACTAAGTATGGCCATAGTTACCTAGCTGAGATTATTAGTGATGTGGTTATGCTTAGTAAAGGCAAGTTACTCAAAGAATTTGTTAGAATTTGAAGCAGGTGCTTTAAAGAACTGGTTTTGAATTGCCTCTGAACCTATTTGGAGGACAGATATAAAAATAAACACTGGCCAAGGACAATGAATGTGGTTTTATGAAGTTCCAGCTTGAAGGCTCAGAGTGTAAAACATCCATTGGAAATGAACCAGTCTCATCTCTTTTGATGTTAAAAACTATTTCAGCAATGGAACTATTCACCTGCTGCTTGCTTTCAGACATAAATTCTTCTGTTTAAAAGGGACCCTTGTTAGCTATAAATGTAGTGTGCCTTTCTGCTGGCTGTCTTTCAGTGTTCCACTCAGCAGCAGAACACTCACTCCACACTGCCTTTCTTCTAACCCATCAGAAAAGGAGATGTTCTTGTTTTCCTGTTTGCTCACCCTGCTAATAATCTCTCTGCTCTGATTGTCTCTCTCATGTTTTGTAGTGTTCATTGGAAGAAATAGCCCAAAGCTTTTCCTTCCCTCTCAGATGAAACTAAAAGCTCATTCATTCTACCTCTGAGGAGGGAGCTACCCATGAAATCCAACTGGCACCCATCCCATCACTATCCGCTTTCCAGTTTTACTGAAGGAGGTTTGGACAGAAAATTAATTGGCTTTAAAGCTGCCAAATCTGATCAGCAAAGCTCAGCTCTTAACTACGTTTTCTTTAAGCTTCTTCTCCTGTGATTTAAGCTGCAGTTCCTTAGGAAATTAGCAAGAATATCTAAGATGATGGATCAGTAACAGAATATAAAGGAATTTTTTTTTTAATAAGGTGGAAACATCTCAGACAAATTTGCAACCCTCTTGAAGTCAAAGGGACTTTTGACAGTGAGTCTTTTGCATTTCTGAGCTTGCTGTGAGTACCTACACAGTCTGGGGATTGTAAGTCATGAAAAACTACTACTCAGTTCTTTTCAGTGCTCTTCTGTTAGTTAAAAAGCAAAAAAATGGCAAATGGCAGATAATGCAGAGACAGCTCAGGGATTGAGTGAAGAGAATTCTCCCCTGAGAAAAGACTGCTTGGCTCTGTTTGCTTCAAATGGAGCTGACTTCTAGCATGGATGTGGGTCGTAGTAGTAGCTCAGATAGGCAATAGATGTGTTTAAGGCTCGTGGCATTCTGGCTGGAGCTCATCAGAACTCAGTTTTGCTAATGCTTTTCTGGTTTGTCTTTGAATTGTCTTTGAAAATCTGATGAAGGTAGCATTGGAGAACAAGTCTTATCAGGAGCAGCTGAGGGAACTGAGGTTGTTTAGTCTGGAGAAGATGAGGCTGAAGGGAGACCTCATTGTTCTCTACTACTCCCTGAAAGGAGGTTGGAGTGAGGTGGGGGTTGGTCTCCCAAGTATGTGGCAACAAAATAAAGGGAAATGGCCTGAAGTTGTGGCAGGGGAGGGTTAGGTTGGAGATCAGGAAAAAATTGTTTGCTGCAAGAGTGGTCAGGGATTGGCACAGACTGCCCAGGGAGGTGGTGGAATTCCCATCCCTGGAGTTGTTCAAGAAACTCTTGGCCATGGCACTTGGGGCCATGGTTTGATGGCCATGGTGGTGTTGGGTCACTGGATACTCTTGGAGGTCTTTTTCAATGCAAACAATTCTGTGATCCTATGGTAGATCAACCAGTCCTGCTTTCCTCCTGTAGAGAGTTGGAAATAAATTTCTTGACAGTTATTTTATTAACACTTGGGGAAAAGTAATTTATTTATTTATCAATTCCTTTATCAGAGTAGTTGAATTAATGGGGAAAAAAATAGCAAGAGAGTATAGCTTGATGCAAAATAATTGACACCAGATGATATAAAAATGAAATCAGGAAGTGGGGACTACATGAAGGAGTTAAAAAGGCTGCAACTATTTTTATTGCTGAGCAGTCACCCTAGGTGAGATTCTGTAGTGCTCTGATTCAAGCCTCACTTATTCCATATTATCCTGAAATGATTTAGAAGGATGTTAGAGAATATGGTTCACTTTTTAAACAGCAACAGGCTAGGAGGGGTCACAAATGGAGAAAAGGAAGGACATGGAAGTGTTGGAGAGGGTCCAGAGGAGGGCCAGGAGGATGATCAGAGGGCTGCAGCAGCTCTCCTATGAGGACAGACTGAGAGAGTTGGGGCTCTGCAGCCTGGAGAAGAGAAGGCTTCCAGGAGACCTTAGAGTAGCCTTGCAGGATCTGAAGGGGGCTACAGGAAGGCTGGGGAGGGACTATTGACAAGGTCTGGGAATGACAGGACAAAGGGCAATGGGTTTGAACTGGCAGAGGAGAGATTCAGACTGGGTGTCAGGAGGAAGTTCTTTACAGTGAGGGTGGTGAGACACTGGCACAGGTTGCCCAGGGAGGTTGTGGCTGCTCCCTCTCTGGAGGTGTTCAAGGACAGGTTGGACAGGGCCTTGAGTGAGCTGTGCTAGTGGGAGGTGTCCCTGCCTATGGCAGGGGGTTGGAACTGGCTGATCCTTGAGGTCCCTTCCAACCTTACCATTCTATGAAAAGAAGGCTCCAGAGAGCCCTCAGAGCTGCATTTCAATATCTGAAGGGGACCTACAGAAAGGCTGGGGAGGGACTGTGCAGAAGGGCTTGGAGTGATGAGATGTGGGGCAATGGTTTGAAAGTGGAGCAGGAGAGATTTTGGTTGGCCATTAGTAAGAAGTTCTTGCTATGAGGGTGGCAGGGCACTGGAGCAGGTTGCCTTGGGGGGTGGTGGGGTCCCCATCCCTGGAGACACTCAGGGTCAGGCTCGATGGGGCTCTGGGCAACCTAATCTAGCATGTCCCTGCTTATTGCAGGGCAGTTGGCCAAGATCACCTCTCTAGGTCCCTTCCAACTCAGTGCATTCTATGATGTTAGGATCCTATGGAATGCTACCAATAGCACACACTGAAAACTCACCATGATCTCAGCAAGGTGAAGGGCCAAGCTGAAACCAAGGCAACATTCAGGAAAGACAAGGGAAAAACACTGGGCTTAGCAAGGGGAATCCTATCTGGTACTCCAGAGTAGAATATAACAGCTGGAGTTGGTGAGGTGGTATTGTGTGTCAGCTCTAAAGCAGCAGATGAGGCACAAAACCATGTTTGTTCTCTTTCACTCTGCCTTGGTTAGCTCTTGACTGGAGGTTGTGTTTGCTGCTTAAAAACAGAGTGGGCAGAGTGGAAACCAGCACTAACAAAGGGTGAGGAAAACATGATCTGTGTGTAAAGATGGAAGCAGTTGAGCCTGGTGAATTCAGAGAAAGCAGATATCAAGGGGAGGAATGAGACCAGGGAAGGAATGACAAGAGAGGAGTTACAGAGAGGACAGCAGTCAGGTGTTCACTGTGTCTTGCAGAAAGGACAAGAAGAAATCAGCTTAATTTACAGCAGAAGATTTAGGATGAGTAATAATCTGTCCCACTTTAAGGCCAGTGGGATGGGTTACCCAGAGAACTGGATGTGCTGCCTGCCTTGCTGAAGGGTTAGGGCAGCTTTAAGAGCTGGTCAATAACGTGAAACAAACAGAGCCAGCAAAGTGCCTTTGCAAAGTGCCTTTGCAAAGTGCTAGCAGCGTCCTCTCGGCATCCTGGAGGAAAGGGTCCACCTGAGGTCCATCAGAGCACAGCCTGTCACCAGTCCTGCCCTACCTGCTCTGATGGTCCAGGCTGGAGTGGCAGTCAATACTTCTAAAGCCTTGAGATTTGGAGGTGCAAAATGATTACCCANCCAATAATGCCATGAATTGTTAAAAAAAAAAAAAAAAGGCAAAAATGAGAAGAACTTTGAAAAGAGCTGCCTCGGAGCCCGCTACACCTGCACATTGTCTTCCAAATTCTCCAGCTACAACTGGCCAACAATAGCCCTAAACCATTTTGCGTTGCCCTCGGGCAGCTCAGCTGGCCCAGCTCAGGATCTAAAGGCTGCGGAGCTGCTCGGGCTGGAGGCAGCTCTTGGCCGTGCGCTACACCTGCCAGGCTTGGCTGGTGCGGTGCAGGCTCTGGTTCGCGCAGCCCGCCCAGGGCAGGCATTCCTGGCTTTTATTCTGAAGTGATGATGTCAGGCAGCTCTCTCCAGCCACCCATCAGTGCTGGCTGCACAGAATCATCCTGGCACCGGTACCTTTGCTGACCATCTCCCAGCTGATGCCTTCCCAGCGGAATATGTTTTCCACAATCCTTTTGTCTGCCGTCAGGCTCCTGCTTGCTAATTTGCAGCTTTTCCTCTGCTCTTTGATGCAATTCATTCCAGGTAAACTGCATAAACAAAGAAATTCTTCTAGCACATCATCTTGGGAAGCTGTTTGCTGTTGCCGTTAAGAGCTGCTGCCGGTAGAGCAGGTCGGTAGAACATTTGCATTTTTATTCGCCAGAAATGAAGGAGCGAAGTAATTTGAGGTGGTGGTTAGAAATTCTCTGTTGCTTATTGAGAAGCTCAATGGGAGAGGCAGGTGCACTGCACAGCTTGCCTGGGATTACTAGCAGCTAGTGATGGTTTAGAGCTGGAAAAGCAGTAGGCAGCAGATTCCCCCTGCAAGGGAGCCTGCTGTGAGACACGTAAACAGGCTGTGAAAGCGAGAGGGCTGTGCGGAGCAGCCACGCTTCGCAAGCTTCCATCTGAGTATTCAAGTGGGAAACGACTCCAAGGGAATTTGCATCACCGCTAAACTGCCATTTGTATCATCCTTGCACAGCTTGAGCTGCCTGCTTTGTTTTCTGTCTAAACAGCGAGATCCCTTAGCATGAAATAGGAACCAATAAAGGCTTTCCATTCACCGGAATCTCTGCTTTTTGATGGCGGTGATGCTTTCCCCCTCCACTTTAGAGCCAAAGAATTGCTTCTGAGCTACCCAATGATCTGAAAAATTCTCAAGCCTGCCTTGCTGCACCATCAGATGCAAATGTAGGAGGTTTCCCTTTCAGAGCGTGTTTCACTAAGTGGCTGTCATCAAAAGGAAATGCAGAGGCAGAGTAATTAAGGCAAATTGGATGACCAAATATTTGCTCTGGCACTGGGAATGTTAATGAAACCAACCTAGGGTATTAACAGTTCAGGGAGTGATAAAGAAATGTCCTGCTTGGGGAAAAAAAAAGACAATATTCATAAATTAATAGCAGGGATTTTATCTGCTAATTTAATAATCTCGTTTAAATTGGGACTCATAGAATCATAGAGTGGCTTAGGTTGGAAGGGACTTTGGAGATCATCTACCTCCTTCAATCTGCTTTGAAGCTGAACTGCATAGAAATAGGAAAAGTTGTTTCTTGCCACTGAAGCATGAAAAAGAAACTTATTGCTTGTTCAGGCCTTTGAGTGAAAACAGTGCTTAAAAAAAATAAAATAAAATCTATTCCATCCGAGGTGTTTCTTCATACCACTGACTAAATTTTCCTAGCTCACCTGTCCATCGTGCTTTTGTCAGGTAAGTGTTCCAAGATCTTGGAATTGTCAATGACGAATTCTTCAGGTGGGAATGAAAGCACCACCCAAGGCTTAGCATCTATTTCAACAGGCCAGCTTGGGAAACAGAAGTGATTTCACATGCAAGAGTAGGCACAGTTCGCAGCCACTTCTCTTCTATCTCTCCCTCTCACAAACCTTTCTCTGCTCATTTTCTCCATTCTTCCCCCTCCCATGTTTTCTGTCACTTCTTTTATGTTCCTCTTTGCCTATTAGCAAAGAAGTGGGTGGCCGAGCCCCTGACAATGGGAAATCAACAAGCTAGAAGGAGCAAAGAGTCAACTACCAGGACTACTCAGCAGGCACAAGGCAAGTGCAACAACTTCAGTTTGGGAATGAGTGTGGGACACTCGGGAAGGCTGGAGTCTGGATGGCACAAATCGGCTACAGCAGCCTCAGTTTGGGCTGGGAGGATGAAGAAAAACTGCTTTGCTTGCGCTGTTCCAGTCTGTGATTCATGAGCACCATAATGCAGCCCCTGCCTTGTGCCAGAGGATTTCCAAATCAGCCATTAAGGCTATTTGAGTTTCCAACAATCTTCAGGGAAAGCAAAATTTTCCTCTCACTCTCTCTGCTTGAAGAACACCAACTGTGAGCGTTCTGTTTACTAAAGTCTGCCCTTGCATCTGGGCCTGGATGTCCTTCTGAGTCAAGAACTGAGAGTGTGCAGCTGCCTGTGGAGACCAGTG
>VWZE01001518.1:0-11743 GCA_013396675.1 Eubucco bourcierii | reverse complement strand
GCAGCCCCCCCAGATCCCAGCCCCCCCAGATCCCAGCCCATGCAGCCCTAGTAATGAGCATTACAGTTTACATTCTACCTGCGAGTCAGCTTTGCCCTCAAAATCCCCTGCCTTGCTAAGCCTGCAGGGTAAGTGGGCTAATCCTTCCTTTCCTGTGCTAAGGTGCAGGAGATGCTGTGGCTAGGGTGAGAGGTGGGATTGCACAGGAAGGCACTACCAGCACCTGTGGGACTTTGTGTCTGTTGGGAGAGAAAGAGGCTTAAATGCAAGCAAAAGGACTCTCTGGAGCAGAACCAAAGTCTGCAGCTTGTTTGTGTGTGTGACCATCTTCTGCTTGTCCTCCCTGAGCATAGGGGTCCTGTCCTGCAGTGGCATCTGCTCTCTTCACAGGTGCTCAGACCTTCCCTCACTGCTGTGCCCAGCCTGCCAGCTGCCCAGCCCAGCCCTCAATTCATTTCAGCCCTATCTACCTGCCCCATCCCCTTTACCAAGCTGCAGCAGCTTGTTGCTGCCCACTCTTGCCTGTTTGTTTGCACACTGCAAGGCTGCCTGTCCTCTGGGCTTCCCCTGTACCAGCTTCAGGCTCTCTTCACCACACATACAACATTCAGCTGGAGTGAACTGCTTTTTCCTCAGCTCAGCCACCTGGCTGATGGGTCTCAGCTCCCCAAGAAGCAGCAAGAACAGCTCTGGCTGCTGTGAGCCTGCAGCTCTCAAAAGGCTGAGCTTGAAAGAAAGAGAACTCAGCTTTAAAGAGAGAATAGGGAAAGGGAAAGATTCCCTGTCCAAGGCTTGACCTAAGCCAAGTTGCACCCTCAAGTCTTGCCTGTAAATGAAACGTGACACTCCTCAGACAGCTGCCAGAGGAGAGGACTTTGACTAGGGAGGAAAGGCAGCAGGGTATGAAGAAATAAGAGGACAGAAACACAGGGCACATGGGAGTCTGAAGACTCTCTTGGCATCGCTGCGGTGACTCCCACAAGAAACCTTTTCCTTTTACCCTGAGCTCACCTGTGCAGACCCCTGAGTGCCTCTGCAGATGAGTGAGATGTTTCTAACGAGTCACAGAGGGATCACTGGCATTGCAGATGGCTTCTTGTGTTTAAACACATCTCAAGTTGCTGTGATGTGAGCTTAAACAGAGCTGTGTGTGACTGCAGGATTTCGTTTCAGATCCCAGCGACAACGCCAGTGTGAACTATGTTGTGTACAAAGGAGATTATTATGTCAGCAGTGAGAACATCTACATGTACAGAGTGGACCCAGAAACGCTGGAAACAAAGGAAAAGGTGGGGTAAGGGGGCAGGGTGTGGGAGAAACAGCTGGAGGAGGGCAGGGTTGGATGGGAGATTAGAAAGAAATTCTTGATGGTGAGGCACAGGTTGGCCAGGGAGGTTGTGGAGCACAGAGAGGGAGGGTGAGGAGACACTGGCACAGGTTGCCCAGGGAGGTTGTGGAGCACAGAGAGGGAGGGTGAGGAGACACTGGCACAGGTTGCCCAGGGAGGTTGTGGAGCACAGAGAGGGAGGGTGAGGAGACACTGGCACAGGTTGCCCAGGGAGGTTGTGAAGCACAGAATGTGATCAAAGATGATCAAAGATCACATTCTGTGCTTCTGTGCTCCACAACCTCCCTGGAGGTGTTCAAGGCCAGGCTGGATGAGGTCTTAAGCAACCTGGGCTGGTGGGAGGTGTCCCTGCCCCTGGCACAGGGGTTGGAACTGGATCAGCTTTAAGGCTCCTTCCAACCTAAACTGTTCTGTGAATTAGTCTTTGATGTTTCTAAAAGCAGCAAGGGGAAATCAGAGGATCATAGGCTCAGAGGATGTCAGGGGTTGAAAGGGACCCAAAGAGCTCATCCAGTCCAATTCCCCTGCCAGAGCAGGACCAGACAATCCAGCTCAGGGCACACAGAACACATCCAGACAGGCCTGGGAAGGCTCCACAGAAGGAGACTCCACAGCCTCTCTGGGCAGCCTGTGCCAGGGCTCTGGGACCCTTCCAGGCAAGAAGTTGCCCTTGTGTTGAGCTGGAACCTCCTGTGCTGCAGCTTCCATCCATTGCTGCTTGTTCTATCCCAGGCAGCAGTGAGCAGAGCCTGTCCCCCCCCTCCTGACCCCCAGATAGTTATAAACATTTCTCAGATCCCCTCTCAGTCTTCTCCTCTCCACACTAAGCAGACTAACCTCCCTGGAGGCATTCAGGACCAGGCTGGATGAGTCCCTGAGTGACCTGCACTAGTGGGAGGTGTCCCTGCCTATGGCAGGGGGTTGGAACTGGCTGAGCTTTGAGGTCCCTTCCAACCTTCCCATTCTATGATGCTGTTATCCCCCTGGTCAGTTGATATGATCATTGAGTGGGGAGCAATGCAGCTCACCCTCACTCCCCTCCCCAGAGAGCTGACTGCCTGCTGGCTCTGACAAGCCTCATCAGTGCCCTTCTCATGACCTTTTTCATTTGACACTTGCAGCAGTGTAAATGAGCATTTCCTCTTCCCCCCACCCTGCCTAATTTCCCTGGTAAATTGGAGCTCACCAACACCACCAGGAAGAGAAGGGAGCATGAAGAGTGCTGCGCTCTGAGGGGGAATTTGGACCCAGCACAAGGAAATTCCTTTTGCTTTCAGCAGGAAGAGGAATAAAGGTGAGGCCTTGCACCACCCAAGCAGCTCACATCAGTGGGTAAAAAGACACTGCTGACACCAGAGCTGCTGTGGACTGTAGTAACAGTAATAAAAAGCCAAACACCAGAGCTGTCAACAAGGCTGTGAAGAGAACCTGAGACACCTCAGTGAGCACCTGAAGTGCAAGCAAAGCAAAAGCTTCCTTTTTATTGGGAGCTGAATAGATTCATGAAATGGGTTGGGTTGGAAGGGATCTTCAAGATCAGCCAGTTCCAACCTCCCTGCAAAGGGCAGGGACAGCTCCTACTAAGAACAGGTTGCTCAAGACTTGATCCAGGTTGGCACTGAACACCTCCAGGGAGGTTGTGGAGCACAGAAGCACAGAATGTGATCTTTGATCACATTCTGTGCTTCTGTGCTCCACAACCTCCCTGGCCAACCTGTGCCAGTGTCTCCTCACCCTCCCTCTCTGTGCCCCACAACCTCCCTGGCCAACCTGTGCCAGTGTCTCCTCACCCTCCCTCTCTGTGCCCCACAACCTCCCTGGCCAACCTGTGCCAGTGTCTCCTCACCCTCACTGTCAATTCCTTCCTGATCTCCAGTCTCAATCTGCCCTACTCAAGCTTCAATCCATTCCCTCTCACCCTACCCCTACAAGCCCTTGTCAGAAGTCCTTTCCAAGAGCCAGGCACATGCCACATCACCAGGCCATGCTGCCAGATCTTTCCTTTTGCTTTTTAACCCCCAAAAGCAACTATGGAGCCACTCAACCACAGATCCTGGAGCAGGAGGTGAAGCATTTTGCAGGAGAACCACAGGGCAGAGAAACCAACTGGGTCCCTGCAGCTGCCTGGGTGCATGCAGGACTCAGCTGCCTCAAGACAACCTTTTCTCCTAGATAGACAGCAGTGTCTAAACAAAGCAAACCCACTCCCAGCACAGCACAAACCTGCTCTCCCTCCCAGCTAAATGACTCTATTGTGCTTACAGACACCCACACCCACCCCAATAAAGGAACACTGCAGTGGGCAGTGCACGCAAGGAGCTGAGACTGCCCAGTCCATGGCTCTGCCCAGAAAGCAGCTCCCATTGTGCCTGCCTGGGATGATCAGACAGGGCCTGGCCCCACTGAGCACAACCCAACAAATGCCAACTGAGAGCCACCAACTGCCCCTCACCCTCCTTGGTTTTCTTTTACACAGAATCAGAGAGTGAAGCAGGATGGAAAAGACCTCTGAGATCATCCAGTCCAGCACCTAACAGCTTCTAGGTTCATTGCCCAAGGAGGGTGTGGGGCACAGAGAGGGAGGGTGAGGAGACACTGGCACAGGTTGCCCAGGGAGGTTGTGGAGCACAGAGAGGGAGGGTGAGGAGACACTGGCACAGGTTGCCCAGGGAGGTTGTGGAGCACAGAGAGGGAGGGTGAGGAGACACTGGCACAGGTTGGCCAGGGAGGTTGTGGAGCACAGAGAGGGAGGGTGAGGAGACACTGGCACAGGTTCCTGCCTATGGCAGGAGGTTGGAACTGGATGAGCTTCCAGTTCCCTTCCAACCCAACCCATTCTATAGATCTGTTGCCATTCAGGACTGGAGAGATGAGAACAAAAGGCCATGGACACATCCCCAGCATGCACCACAGCAACAACCAGGAATGGCCAAGCTGCTGCAGAACCTTTGTCTGGGCTATGTTGCACTGCAGGAAGAGATCAGGAGTTTGGGGATACTTTTTACTGGTCCAGCAGCTGACTTCATGCTTTTAATAGCAAGGGGCTGTGCCTTGCAGATAGACACATTTATTTGCCTTGCCTTTTGTGTGTGTGAACAATGTCAACAGCTAAATTACTCTCCTGATAAAAGACACCACATGATGTTTCAGTCTCCATGACTCACTGGAGACACCAAATGCTTTGTGAATCAGCAGCAGCTATCAGCCAGTATGATTTACATCATTCTAGCAAACTGGGATGGCATAGCTCATTAGTGAGCTACAGAGCAGCAGCACTCAGATAAACTGCAAAACTTCCCTGGCCAGAGGCCACAGGGGGGAAAAAAAAAAATGCTGCCTGGTTCTACATCCAGAAGGAAAAAACAGGGGGTAGTAGTGTGCCAGGAATGTGTTGTCTTCACCTGGCACTGAGCACTTTCTGTTTGTGTGACACAGGGGTGAAGCTTCAGCCAATTACTCTCCAAAGTACTACCTGTAAGAGGTGAAAAAAATAAGCCCCAGACCAATGCTGGCACCAAGCTGTGTGGCACAGTCACTTGCTAGAGGGCAGGGATCCATCCAGAGGGACCTGCACAGGCTGCAGAGCTGTGCCCAGGCCAACCTCAGGGCATTCAACAAGGCCAAGTGTAAGGTCCTGCACCTGGGTAGGCACAATGCCAAGCACAGCTCCAGGCTGGGTGGGGAATGGCTGAGAGCAGCCCTGAGGAACAGGCCCTGGGGGTGTGGGGTGAGGAAAAGCTCAAGCTGAGGCTGCAGTGTGAGTGCAGCCCAGACAGCAACTGTGTGCTGGGCTGCAGCAAGAGCAGTGTGGGCAGCAGGGCAAGGGAGGGGATTGTGCCCCTTGGCTCTGCTCTCCTCAGACCCCAGCTGCAGTCCTGGGTGCAGTTCTGGAGCCCCCAGCACAGGAAGGCCATGGAAGTGTTGGAGGCAGTGCAGAGGAGGCCACCAAGATGCTGAGAGGGCTGCAGCAGCTCTGCTGTGAGGACAGGCTGAGAGAGTTGGGGCTGTGCAGCCTGGAGAGGAGAAGGCTTCCAGGAGAGCTTGGAGTGGCCTTGCAGGGTCTGAAGGGGGCTGCAGGAAGGCTGGGGAGGGACTATTGACAAGGTCTGGGAATGGCAGGACAAGGGGAATGGGTTTGGAGTGTCAGAGGGGAGATTGAAAGTGGCTGTTAGGAGGAAGTTGTGCACAGGGAGGGTGCTGAGACACTGGCACAGGCTGCCCAAAGCCATGGTCAAGGCCCCAGCCCTGGAAACATTCATGCTCAAAGCTGATGGAGCCCTGAGCAACCTGCTCTAGTTGGAGCTGTCCCTGCTGCCTTTGGGGACAAGATGACCTTTGAGAGTCTCTTCCAACCCCATGCATGCTGTGGCTCTCTGGAGGCAGGAGACAGCACAGAATTACTCTGACAGAAACCAATGACAATTCAAAAGAAAGCCACCAAAGCCTGGTTTGGAAGTGCAAGAACTACTCTGTCTCACACCTGGCAGCTGCAGGAGGATAATTTCCCCTCAGCCTGCAGCAGAGTGCAGCCAAGGTGAACCATCAGGCAAGCTCCATCAAACCCTTCCACATGGTGCTGTTTGGCTCCACCACTCAGAGGCACAAGTTGTTGTAAAGCAGGGGAACCACCTCCCTGGGTATCACTGCTTTAATGAGCTGCATCAACTTATCCTTCATGGCCACAGCTAAGTGCCCCTCAGGACAGAACCACCCACAGGTACCATCACTTCTGCCTCTGTCCAGACAGGTTGATCCCATGGCTCTTAGCCACCAGCAGCTTGAACTGGGAATGTCTCACAAACAAGCAGACAAATCAACACATTCTGAGGAATCCAAGTCCTGGATTGCTGCAGGAATTCTTGTGGAACATCTGCATTTGCTCTCATCTAACACACAGCCAGTGCCAAGGTGCAGGGAACACAGTGAGCAGGGTTGAACTGATCCACAGGTTTAGGTTGTGCAGCAGTTTCTGACCAGTTGAGCCTATTTCACTTCTCAGAGGTGGCTTCCTCTCCTTTATAAACAACAATGTTCTGCTCTGTCTCATGCACTGTGACTTTATAAAGAATTCCCACAGGCAGCAGCTTCTTGAGGTTTTCCCAGATGAATACTGCAACATTCTCTGTGGTGCTAAGAAGGAAAACAAGAGCAGATTCAGAACTGACAGCAATGATCTGGAGCCCCCAGCACAGGAAGGCCATGGAAGGGTTGGAGCCAGTGCAGAGGAGGCCACCAAGGTGCTGAGAGGGCTGCAGCAGCTCTGCTGTGAGGACAGGCTGAGAGAGTTGGGGCTGTGCAGCCTGGAGAGGAGAAGGCTTCCAGGAGAGCTTGGAGTGGCCTTGCAGGGTCTGAAGGGGGCTGCAGGAAGGCTGGGGAGGGACTATTGACAAGGGCTGGGAATGGCAGGAGAAGGGGAATGGGTTTGAAGTGTCAGAGGGGAGATTGAAAGTGGATGTGAGGAGGAAGTTGTTTGCAGTGAGGGTGGTGAGAGACTGGCACAGGTTGCCCAGGGAGGTTGTGGAGCACAGAAGCACCCAAGGTGATCAAAGATCACATTCTGTGCTTCTGTGCTCCCCAGCCTCCCTGGAGGTGTCCAAGGCCAGGTTGGATGAGTCCCTGAGTGACCTGTACAAGTGGGAGGTGTCCCTGCCTAACTGGCTGAGCTTTGAGGTCACTTCCAACCTTCCCATTCTATGGAGTTATGACAGCAAGAGACCAGAGGCCTGCCAGGAACCATTGCCAGCAAACATGGACAAGCAAGGTCTAATTAACAGGCCAAATCTGCCTGCCCAGGCTGTCCACAGAGTAGCCTCACATGTCAAGTGCTAGTCTGCAAAAGACTGCTCCACAGGCATTGCCTTCTGCCCCACTTGGGAGGTGGTTTGGCCAGCAGAGCAAAGGATGATGCCAGCAGGTGAAACATTTCATCACCTCAAAGCCAGCTGAAGCCTGAGTGAGGAACTGGCACAAGCTGCCCAGGGAGGTGGTGGAGTTCCCATCCCTGGAGGTGTTCAAAAAACCTGTGGCTGTGGTGGTGCTGGGTTGGGCTGGATGCTTTTGGAGTCATTCTGTGATTCTATGACTCCAGGACAGCAACTGCCCCAGCAGGCCTGCACCCAGGCTGGCACAGTGAGGCAGGCTCCATGGCAGCAGGGCTGGAAGGCAGGCAGGACACCCAGCACAGCTGTGTGCCACAGCTCTGTTCCACACCCAGGCATGGAGCCTCCTCTTTCAGATGCAAGACCAAGCCCTGAGGACTCTTCCTGAACCCTGAGACCAATGCCAGGAGGAGACCCCCAACACTCACCTCACCACCTCAGCAAAGTAGGGCACATCCTGATCCAGGTTTTTGTGGTCAAGTGGCTCCATGATGGCCTCCTGCAGAAAGAGCACAGTGAGCACTTGTCCCAGGGGGGCAGTGCACTTGGAACTTCAACTTCCCATGCCCATGGAGCTGCAGCAAGGCAGCAGCATTTTAAAAGAGCATTAAGAGATCTCCCTCCCTCTGTCCTGGAGGCAGGGGACAGGCTCACAGGTGTCAGGGCTTGGAAGGGACCCAAAGAGCTCATCCAGTCCAAGCCCCCTGCCAGGGCAGGACCAGACACAGCTCAGGGCACACAGAACACATCCAGACAGGCCTGGAAAGGCTCCACAAAAGGAGACTCCACAACCTCTCTGGGCAGCCTGTGCCAGGGCTCTGGGACCCTTCCAGGCAAGAAGTTGCCCTTGTGTTGAGCTGGAACCTCCTGTGCTGCAGCTTCCATCCATTGCTGCTTGGCCTATCCCAGGCAGCAGTGAGCAGAGCCTGTCCCCTCCTCCTGACCCCCAGATAGTTATAAACATTTCTTAGATCCCCTCTCAGTCTTCTCTTGTCCAGACTGCACAGCCCCAGGTCCCTCAGCCTCTCCTCCCCAGGCAGTGCTCAGTCCCCTCAGCATCCTCACAGCCCTCCCTTGGACTCTCTCCAGCAGATCCCTGTCCCTCTGCAACTGGGGAGCCCCAAACTGAAGGCAGTGCTCACACCACACTAAAGCATTTCAGACTCAATAATTCCTAAATTTCCTCTTTATTTCCTCCCCTCTCCAACTCACCATGGCTTGCCCCTGCCACCTATCCTAAACTCGCAGCACTTCTCCCAGGGGCTGTGCCATTACCTGCATGTACTCCTTCAGGTCTGTCAGGTTTATGACCATCCCTGAGACTGGGTCAATCTGGAGGGAAAACAAGAGGCAGATCAGCAGCCAAGTACACCTGCAAGGCTCTCATGAGCCTGTACAAATCAGACTGTGAGTATCTATCTGTGTGCTCAGACACCTGAGCCACAACCAAAACAGTTTTCCACCTCCACATTCTAGTTTCAGCTCTGCCCCTGGGATGTTTACAAAGGCCAGAGACAGCTTACAATGGGTTGAAGCTTGAGGAGAGCAGATTGAGGCTGGAGATGATGAGGAAGAAATTCATGAGAGTGAGGGTGAGGAGAGACTGGCACAGGTTGGCCAGGGAGGTTGTTGGAGCACAGAGAGGGAATGTGGTGAGACACTGGCACAGGTTGGCCAGGGAGGTTGTGGAGCACAGAGAGGGAAGGTGGTGAGACACTGGCACAGGTTGCCCAGGGAGGTTGTGGAGCACAGAAGCACCCAATGTGATCAAAGATCACATTGGGTGCTTCTGTGCTCCACAACCTCCCTGGAGGTGCTCAGGACCAGGCTGGATGAGGTCTTGAACAACCTTGCCTAGTGTGTAATGTCCCTGCCCATGGCAGAGGGTTGGAGCTGGATGACCTTTAAGATCTCTTCCAACCCAAACCATTCCTCATCTCCAGTCTCAATTTGCCCTCCTCAAGCTTCAATCCATTCCCTCTCAGCCTATCACTCCCAGCCCTTGTCACAAGTCCCTCCCCAGCTTTCTTGGAGCCCTCTTCAAGCACTGTAAAGCTGCTCTAAGGTTTCCCTGGAGCCTTCTCTTCCCCAGGCTGACAATCCTCATCTCTCTCAGCCTGTCCCATGTCAGAGGCAAGGTGAATGGGACAGTGATGATGGAAAATCCTCTCTAGTGACTTGCACAAACACCCTGGGAAGCTGAGCTGTGGAAGACAGGGACCCATCCATCCTGCCACCAGAAGAGTAGAAAAGTGTTGCTCACACTCACCTCTCCACGCACAGTGACTGTCACTGAAACCAAGAGAACAACCAGGTCACCACAACACCATGACAACACCATGACCCAGCAGAGCCTGGCACAGAGGACCCTAACGCTCTGTGAGGCACACAGAATACTTTAGGAGGGACCTTTAAAGTCCAAACTCCCTGCAGGATCTCAGGGATAGAATCATAGAATGGGAAGGTTGGAAGGGACCTCAAGGATCAGCCAGTTCCAACCCCCTGCCATAGGCAGGGACACCTCCCACTAGCACAGGGCACTCAAGGCCTCATCCAGCCTGGCCTTGAACACCTCCAGGGAGGGAGCAGCCACAGCCTCCCTGGGCAACCTGTGCCAGCGTCTCACCACCCTCACTGCAAACAATTTCCTCCTAACATCCACTTTCAATCTCCCCTCTGACACTTCAAACCCATTCCTCCCCCTCCTGCCATTCCCAACCCTTGTCAATNCCTTCCTGTGCTGGGGGCTCCAGAACTGCACCCAGGATGATAAAAGAAATCTCAAGGAGTGCTGGCAAAGAGCCTTACAGACCAGATGCACATTTTTGAGGATGTCTGTAGCAAGCCATAAAATACCAAACTCTGGGGGAGGAAGTGTCTGCAGCAACCAGCTGGAGAAACCCTGTGAGGAAGACTCTGCTGGTGCTTATCTCAGATAACCCTTCAAGGCCACCGGGGAGGGTTGGAGCTGGGGTGAAGAATGGGAAAAGACCTCTGTTAATGAACTACAAGAAATAATTGTAATAGCCCTGCCTCTTATTATGAATATTTATGCTCTTCTAACATCAGCTGTGGCCTGTGCCAGCCTGGGGTGTGCAGGATTGATGGAGCCATCCTGCCTGCACCCAGCACTGCAATATACCTGCTGCAGAACTCTGCAGGAGTTTTGGGGTTCTATCACAAGTCAGGGACACCTTCAACTAGCTCAAGCTGCACACAAGGGACTCAGCTCTGCCATGGGTGACTCCACCTCCAATCCAGCCTGGCCCAGAGCAGCCTCTGCCCACAAGCACCTGTGTAAGCAGTGCAGCCAACCTCTTACCTTTATAGTTGTGCCCATGGCCATTGGGGTTGTTGCATTTCCCAAACAGCTTCAGGTTTTCCTCATCACTCAGTGATTTACTGTAAGAAACACACAGGAGCCATGGCAGGATCCACTGCAGAAGCTCAGGGCTTTGCTGCTCTCCAGCTCTTCCATCTGTTCACTCTGCCCCAATTTATGCTGGGCTCCTTGGAAAGAGCACCCAGCCCAGCCAGCAACCCAACCCCACCATGGCCCCACATGCCATGGCCACAGGGTTCTTGAACACCTCCAGGCATGGGCACTCCACCACCTCCCTGGGCAGCCTGTGCCAGTGTCTCACCACCCTCACTGTAAAGAACTTCTTCCTAACACTCAGTTTAAAGTCTCCTCTCTGCCACTCTAAACCCATTCCTCCTCCTCCTGTCATTAAACCAACCTAACCCCACCATGGCCCCAAGTGCCATGGCCACAGGGTTCTTGAACACCTCCAGGCATGGGCACTCCACCACCTCCCTGGGCAGCCTGTGCCAATCCCTCACCACTCTTGCAGGAAAGAAATGTTTACTCATCTCCAACCTAACCCCCCCCCCCAGCACAATTTCAGGCCATTGCCTCTCCTCCTATCACCTGCTATCAACCTCACCTCACTCCAATTTCCCTTCAGGTAGCTGCAGAGAGCAATTTTAGTTATTATTATCACTCAAGTTATTAGTAATTATGCATAAATTATACACATAATTATTCTTCATTAACTAACAAAGCTCAGGATGCCTTTCTGAAGAGGACAAAGGACAACTTCCCCCTCTGAATCTTTCCCTGGAAGCAATTCAGTGCCTACTCCATGCAGTATTTCAGGTGGAGGCGCTCCTTAGGAATGCCTAAGGGCACAGTGAGCTGCTTACAAACAGGCAGCATAATTCACAGGTCGATTAGATTGGTTAGGATTGGAAAGGACCTTAAAGATCCTCTAGTTCCAACCTGCCCTGGGCAACCAAATTCACAGAATCACTGAGTGAAGCAGGTTAGAAAAGCCCTCCAGGATCATCGAGTTCAACCTCTCACCTAACCCTGCTAATTCACTAACCCCTGGCACCGAGTGCCTCATGCAGTCTCCTCTTGAACACCTCCAGGGATGGGCACTGCACCACCTCCCTGCCAGCCCATTCCAACGCCAATCTTTCTGCTAAGAACTTCTTCCTCCTGTCACCTGAG